>JASEVX010000117.1:248672-530067 GCA_031761405.1 Serripes groenlandicus
GTGTTCGCCAAGCAAGACGAATTTAAGTCTCAGTTTATAACTTAAGCAGCGGCCGCTTCCGAAGAACGTAACAGTTTGGAGAGAAATGGATCTGAACTTTGAAGTTAAGCGCATTGGAGCATCGAACAATAATTGTTGTGTTCATCGCCAAATCTTGAATGCGAGAGGTCGGCAACAAATGTAAGCATAAATTACTGATTGACGTACCTTAAAAAACACCAATCGGTAAGAACTGTCTACTTCTAATGAAGATGTAACGGTTATGTCGATAGGCAGACCAGAAGAACGTTGAACTACGATCTCTGGGCCAATACTGTGTTTCTAAAGTCATTGTCAGGAAGGAATAACGACACCGGAAGTTGACTCATTTGAATTATGGGGGCAATTCAGGGAGTAATAATTATTGCCAATCGAAGGACTACTGTCTACTCTATTGATCATGAACATGTCCTAGTCAGTTAAGCCCTGTACTGTAATGAGTATTTAACACACTGCCCCGAACTGTAAACAATTCGGGTGTAGTATGAAGCATGTATCGGACCGTTTCCCTTAATTACTGATCCTTATCCAGGACATGGTAATCGGATTCTCTTATAGCGAATCGAGTCTGTCCGAAGGGCCAGCTCAACGAGAAACGTCCTACAACGAGTCTCTTGAGGGGAATAGATCCGACTTGCCCGTTTTGGGAATTAATTCTAAACGCAGGTAATCGAAGTGAAGTGTTTGAAAGGAATACTTCCCCGTTTACAAAGAATCGACGGTCATTCCTCGATGAAAAAGCAACCGGTACGTGGTAACAGGTGTCTGTTTGGTCTAAGAATCGCTCAGACAGCCGTTCCGGATTGCGTTCTTGATAAAACGGAACATTCCATTTTATTACTCGACCGTACTAGACGCAATCTGAGTCGATAAGTCTTATTCCGGTCTTCACCGGAACCAGACGAAAGACGGTTGTAGAAACCACCGAATGGAAGGTTGATACCCACTCCATGGCATTCCTGTTAGTTTAATAGAGAGGAGCGCTTCCCTATAGCCGCGGATTAGGGACAGTGCTCTACTTGGTTGTATGCCAACTTTGCTCCCGTACGGGGCTTTGATAAGGCAGGGCCAGCGGAAGCAGAAAGCTAGGCTCGAACTTAGCCTGTCCCTTGTGTCTTCACAGGTTGGGCTTCTAGGAATGCCTTTGCAGAAGTCACTGTACGTTCTGTCCCTGTGAACAATGTTGCCGCATACGCCGAAATGCGCCTATGGACGCAGTGAATGCAGTAACTTCCCACTAATGATAGTTTATTTAGAGTCCAGCTCTAAATTGTAAATCATCCGATGGAGCACTGAACCCGATATGTCTCTTATTCGTCAGACAAGACGGGGTCGTGGGTTTTACCCGACGACGTGCGGATTGACTAAAGCCGGTTCTGGACCGGAATGTCAGTGTCCGATTCGACATGGAGGAATCCTATGATCGATTGATTGTGGTTTAACGCCGTTTTAACAATTTCTCAGTTATATCACGGCGGCCAGTTCACCTACTCATGTATTTCCTGGTTTTCTCACACCAGTACTCCACACAACAATCTTCCCAAGCAACTGGCTACTTTTCCACAAAACTTAGCCCATTGGTGGGAGGAATCCTATGAAGGAGTCATGATCGAGGAATTTATCCCTTTTCCGAAGAAGAATGAGATCGCATGGAATCAACCTTCGGTCCGAGCTCACGTATGAGAGAGTTCACAGAGTGACTATCCTCTGGGAACGGTTGATCCCGGTAGGCCAGCATAGGGGATTGATTTATGAAATCAACTGAATCTCTCCCATGTAATACCGTCGGACATCGACTCGTCCCAACAATTGGTACGATGGGTATTACTTGGGAGGAGTGTAGTCCCTAGAGACGCACTCTCTCCTCCCTGGGGACCGACATAACTATTTGACCGGTACTCCCCATACCCGATGGCCGACTGTTTAATCGGCTATGTCTCAGCATACTGCCCGATTGACTGCCGAAAGGTTATGTCCTAAGACATTACCCGTTTGACCGGTGCCTTACTGGCTATGTCTAAAGACATTGCCCGATCTCCAAATGACTGTGTCCGAGGACATTTGTCAATTGGAATACTGTTGAATTCCGAAGAATTCATAGTTGAATTTTTTGTTTTCACGGTGACCGTTTGCCCGGTAACCGTTTATGCCCAGTTAAGAGTTTGACTGCCCTGTGAACGTTTACGCGACAACCGTTTATGCCCAGTGATTAATTGAGTACTCGGTAGGCATTTGACTCATTCTCTAGTACTATCGACTCATTACATTCATATGAGTGTAAGGAACGACAACTCTGCGAAGGAGATTTTCACTTGGCTGTGTTCGAAAACACCCGGTTGTCCAATGCTTATGTCATAATATTGACAAAACGGTTGGAGTCAACTTGACTTAACGACTGCTCGTTACCCAGCTCTGGGAACGTTCAGTAATGGTAGCTCCCTCTGACCATTACTGACCGGTTGACTAATGATAGGCTGATGTGAGGCTGCTCTATCACTAGTCTCCAAAAACTTCAGACATTATAACTTGGCACTCTGTAGAAGTCCGAAGACCGCTGTACTGCAGAGTGTAGGTTTTGCTCGAAATCATTATAGGTTTAAACGACGTTTAAGCGTCAACCTTCGGGCATAACGTATTAGGCACCACCCTAAGTACTTCCTTAATGTTCTGCTGTAGAGGTCAACGCTCTACAGCCGGCTCGTAATCTGAAGGGGACTGCCCCCCCCCCCCCCCCCCCCCCGCCCCCGCCCGTCAGACGAGGAGGTGGGAGAGTGTCGAGCCCTACGATGCTTGACTCTAATCCGTCTTTCAACTGAAAGACACAACAGTCTTATAAAAGTAAGAGAAAGGATTGAAAATAATATTCAATCTTGGTGTACTTTATTGTTGTGTTAACCCTTTCCCACATACATCTAATTTGCAGCAGACGACTTTAAACATATTTTGTCAAAAAATGGAAAATCTCTATAATTGAATGGATAACCAATGACTTGAAGTGGAAAACATAGTGGCAAAAGGAGAAATTGCACGTTTTGTGCAATTTCTTCTTTTGTCACTGTTTTCAAAAAGCTGTCTGCTGCAGAGGCGTCAGAAAGCGTCTATATGAGGGAAAGGGTTAAGGTGTCGATCGTGTGATATGAACCTCCTCTCTCCGCAGTAGAGAGAGGTCGCACTGGATCGATCGTCGGCGCCGAACTAACCGTATGGGACGGTCTCGACCTCCCTTTCACGGAAAACCTGAGTTATTCCGATCGGGGGTTTGCCTTCTAAGGACTGCCTCTTCGAAAGGTGTCCTTCCGGGAACAGTGAATTCCCATCAGGTGGGTATTGCTGATCCCGGTAGGCTTGGTTAACCCGCCTATCACCGATCCGTTACATCTTTTGAAACGGAGCTTTGTATCGGGGAAGGAGTGTAATCTCTAGAGAAGTACCATGTTCCACTTGGAGACACGGAAACATTTCTCTGTCCTGTACTACCTATAACTGGATATCTGGGCCTTGTGCGTAATGACCAGTGTTTTGAATATCCGTACTCTTCTATTCTCATTCTTTTGAGGAGTGTAATCCCTACAGAAGAACACTATTCCCCTTGGAGAAAGGAAAGATTTATCTGTCCTGTACTCCTTATAACCGATGTTAGACGGTTGGATATCTGAGCCTGGTGCGTAATGACCAGTGTTTTGAATATCCGTATAGACCGGTTGTGCGAAGAACGAGTGGTACTAGCTTAACGACTGCTCGTTACCTTGACTGCCCACTGCCCGGTCGCGTCATGTTAAACTGACTGATAATTTGCCCGGTCGCGTCATGGCTTAATGACTGACCGGTCGCGTCATCGCTAAATGACTGCCGGATTTGCCCGGTGACTGGTCGCGCCTAGGCGAAATGACTGACTGGTTGCCCGGTACCCGGTTACCCGGAGTCATATAGGTTTTGCTCGCAAGCATTACCCGGTTGACTAATGATAGGCAGTTGTGAAGCTGCTCTATCACCGGTCTCCAAAGAATTCTGTCCGCAGACATTATAATTTGGCACTCTGTAAGCGTCCGAAGACTGCTTACTGCAGAGTGTGGTGTTAGAGGTGGCCAATCAGTGAGGTTTCCCTTTGATTGACCCATGGCGTCTCCCGAAGGGTCAGCCCCAACACCTGGCGTCAGATAATGTCGTTCAGCAGACGGTTGCTCACTCTTGAGGCCAACCATCACTGTGTCCGTACGGTTTCTGGCCCGAAGGCCTTTGTTTCCCGACGGAATAACAGACATCAGCCGCTGCCATCCGCTCCTCCATGTCCCGCGAAGGACCAGCCGAAGCTGAGGGGGAGCGGTCAGAGCTCCAGATAAGGGGCGTATGCATGTCTAAAATCCTCATTTGACCCTCTTACCCTATGCTGTGGGTATTGAGAACCCACAGCATAGGGTTTGTTTCCTAAGAGGGAATTTGTGGGGAAAATAGCTGATTACACCTCCTAATCTGGACCTCTGAGCGGTTGTGCGGAGTGAAGAAGGAACAGCTCTGACCTTCTGCTCACTCAACACAGCCGCGGAGTCTGATTGTTGGGAGAACCCCTCAAACTCCGCTTCACTCGTAGAGCTAAGAGAAACCTTTTTAGGGGTCTTCTTACTCTTCCAGCTTTTGTGAGTCCTCCTCAACCCAGACTGTTTCCAAATGGAAGCAGGCCAGGAAGAGAAGTACTCACAGGGTGAATCCTGTGTGTACTTAGTGAACGCAAAACAGGACAGACGCGTGTCTCATACAGCCGTTATGAGCCACGCCTCTGATCACCACTATGTGACATAGAATATATATGAAACAAAACAATTTATACGATTCAACAAAAAATATAATTTTTTTTCTATTTTTTATTTTCTACTATACCCGTTGATCACGGAACGTATTTCAATGAAAAAGATTTTACAAATATTTTCCAAAATTGTTCATGTTTAATTAATATACATAATGTAATACAAGGCGATAATAATATATTATCGCTAATAGGGTCGGTGTAACTATAACTTCGTTGAAAGAATGAATGGCCATTACCGCACCCGATACGTAACTGAAATAGTGGGTGGGGTAACCCACCCGTGACTTCTCAGTTAGTTGTGTTCACAAAAAACAACTTAATTACAATTAGTAATTTACACAATTATGTTGTTAGGTTGTTAATGTAGTTGAATAACTGAATGAAAATAACTTGTTTAAGGCGAATGCCTTAAACAGACCAAGAAATAAAATATAAAAATGAAATAAATTCTTAGCTGTCAGTTGGTGTGTCCAGAAATTAAAAGTGGGGGTCACATGGCCCGTGCGCCGGTATTACCGGCGGCCGTGTGTATCACACACGCGTGAGGGCTATGCATGGCTGCGCGAGCTTCTTTTCTGGATGAATTAACGGTGTTGAGATTATATATCAGGTATTAAATGACTGGTAATGTATTTTTGACATAAAAACATGAACTCATGGAAACACCTCAGACATAATGATCTTTTGGATTTTTGGATCACCTGCACTTTAAATGCTCTTGGCGAGATTTTGTTATCACCCTTGTGGACACTATAGAGGCCTTAATTTCCCACCTATCTTTGTGAAACTTATCATAGAAGAATTGTCTTGGTGATATTTAGACACAAACCAAATATGGGTCATATCAGGTCAAAAATGGGGCACAAGGCCAAATTTAAGAAAATTCTTGTGGACTAATCAAATTACTTCTTAAATAAGGAAACTTTTGTTAACCCTTTCCCACATACAGACACTTTCTGACGCCACTGCAGCAGACAGCTTTTGAAGACATTGTGGCTTAAGAACAAATTGCTCATGATGAGCAATTTATACTTTTGCCACAATGTTTTCAACTCTCTTCAATACTTACTCTTTCATTAGATATTTTCTATATTTCTAAGTCGACTGCAGCAGATTTGTTGTATGTGGGAAAGTGTAAAGCAGTAAGTATCTATTTTAGATTATTAGCAAGGTGATCGACACTGGCAGGTCTTGAGTTTTAACCCTTTCCCTCATATAGACGCTTACCCAGGCGAAAAACCATGGTATTCTTCAATGAAAAACCATGGTATTCCATGATATACCATCACTGTACAACCATGGTCTACCATTGAAAACCATGGTATGTTAAATGGCACCATAGTTTATAAACATGGTTGACCATGGTCATCAATATCCATGGTTAACCATTGAATACCATGGTTGACAATCGTCACTGATACCCATGAGATACCATGTTTTTTCATTGCCTGTAAGGACATGACTGAATACAATGGTAGAACATGGTTGACCATGAAAGACCATGGTTTACCATGAATGACCATGGTTGTCTGTGGTGAATACACACCAAATATCAACTTGATACGTAGCTGCCAAATAAAAATCTAAAAATATCAGTTAGTCATACATTATAAATTGTTCACTTTTACAAATTTAACTGAAAATGCCAGGGCCTGGAACTGCCTTAAAAGGCCTAAAAGTGTTCCAGAAAATAATCATGTTACAAGAGTTATCACCAAAGAGGACGAATTTCACTTTAAATCACTGAATAAACATTCATTAACCCTTTCCCTCATATAGACGCTTTCTGACGCCTCTGCAGCAGACGGCTTTTTGAAAACATAGTGACAAAAGAAGAAATTGCACAAAACGTGCAATTTCTCCTTCTGCCACAATGTTTTCCACTTTTTGTCATAGGTTATCCATTCAACTATGGAGATTTTCTATGTTTTGACAAAATATGTTCAAAGTCGTCTGCTGCAGAATTGTGGTATGAGGGAAAGGGTTAACATAAGTTTTACCTGTCAAGTGTTTCCAAGCCAAGTTGAATACATTGCCATTTATGAGTAAATTCTGTGCTTGTAAATCTTCATTATATGTTTTTTCTATCTGCTTTTATCATTAGAATGAGAAGAATAGTTATTTACAAATATCTATGTACATACAATTTGATGACAATCCATTATAACCCGAGTGTTTTGTGAAAACATTGCATGAACATGTCACATTGTCACATTGTCATCCATTTTGAAAAATTAAAATATTAACTTCCTGTTGTTGTTGCAATTATTAAATTGGTTCTATAAGTGTTCTATAAGTGTCCTTAATAAATGTTGTAGTGATATAGTTTTTAAATATTTTTATTTTAGTCTAAATAAAGCCATTAATATTTAAAAAAAATTGTTACAAAGTTCTTACAGCGTAACAGCAGATACAGAACACATTCTGACATAACTGGTAAATCAAACAGCAGAATAATTTCTACCATGGTAGACCATGGTTGACTATGATCAACTTGAGGACATTGCTAGAATTTATTAACATCGTTGACCATGGTTAACCTTGATCATGACTATTTTATGACCATGGTTGACCATGGTTAAACTTGATCATGACCATGGTTAATATTTGTGTCAATGGTTGACCATGGTCAACCATGGTAATTGACTCGTAAAACCATGGGAATACTTGGCTGTTTATGGTAGTTGATGGTCAACAGTAAAATACCATGGTATCCATGGTCATGCAACCATGGTGTTCATTTCGCCTGGGTTCTGATGCCTCTGCAACAGACAGCTTTTTGAAAACATAGTGACAAAAGAAGAAATTGCTCAAAAACTAGCAATTTCTCCTTTTGTCTCAATGTTTTCCACTTTTAGTCATAGGTCATCCATTCAATTATAGAGATTTACTATTTTTTTGACCAAATATGTTCAAAGTCGTCTGCTGCAGAATTGTCGTATGAGGGAAAGCATTAAGTTTTCTTGGAGCACTGCTCATATAATTATGCATAAAGGTCAGGATTAGGTCAATATTGTGGCACTATATACAAAATGATAAGATGGGCTTTTAAAATATACATATATGTAAATAGAACCAAGTTTAATTACCTTTCTAGTTTAGCCTCCAATAGTATGTGCCAATAGTCTGATATGATCTGTAACTTATCATAGAAAATAGATTGAATGTTTGACCCAAAGCCAAACACAGAAAACTCTTTAAATGATAATTGAGTAAGTAGAGAAGATTGTTTTATTGTGGACTGGTGTCCCTGTCCTCAAAAATCATATTAAAAGCATCAGTTCTGTTAAATTTTTAAAAACAACAATTTCTTCAATTAATTTCAAATATTGGTATCCAATTAAAAATACCAGAGTTTGCTGGTGAGTCAAAACTATTTTGATCATGAGGGAAAAGCATTAAGATACAGGAACATTTTGTTATGTTTCTGTGTAGTCTCAGTAGCAGTGTTGAAATTGGTTCAGAAGAAATTGGCATATTATACAAACCACCTGTGTTTTTCTCATGTAGATAATTGATACATATTTCATCAAACCAGATTGGAAGCTAATTGTAGAATTTAACTTCTAGACTTGAATCAGTCCCTTAACCCTTTCCCTCATACGACAATTCTGCAGCAGACGACTTTGAACGTATTTTGTCAAAACATAGAAATTCTCCATAATTGAATGGATAACCTATGACGAAAAGTGGAAAGCATTGTGGCAAAAGGAGAAATTGCACGTTTTGTGCAATTTCTTCTTTTGTCACTATGTTTTCAAAAAGCTGTCCGCTGCAGAGGCGTCGGAAAGCGTCTTTGTGAGGGAAATGGTTAACACTTTTCCCTCATACACAGACGCTTTATTTGACAAAATATGTCCAAAGTCGTCTACAGCAGAACTGGCGTGGCGTACTGGTGCGAGACAGCAAGAGATGACATTTGACATCATTACGGCAAAAGGAGGTACTGCTCATAATGAACAATTTCTCTTTTTTTGCCAAAATGTTTTCAACTCTATTCTGAAATTATATTTTCATCTGTAGTGCATGGTTTTCTTATATATTTTCCTCAGTTGTTTTTAAAGTTGTCTGCTGTAAGTTTGTTGTATGTGGGAAAGGGTTATATCTTTTTCACTAAGAGATTCATTTTGATGCTTCTGCCCCGGCTGTAGCTTTTCCGGGGAGACTTACCAAATTCCATGGAAAATCCCCGGAGTATTCGGACAACTTTCCAGGCTTAATCTGACACTTTCCATGGAAATTCCAGGACATTTATGTGGAAAACCCGGAAATTCCATGGACAACCCTGAAAAATTTCATGGAAACCCCGGAAAAGTTCCATGGACACCCCGGAACGGTTCTATGGACATGCTGGAATGGTTCCGGGACCCCGGAGTATTCAGACACATTTCCAGCATTTTCGCATTTTAACATTAAATTCCTTGTTTTTTTCCATGGTTTTTCCATGGTTTCCGTGTATTTTCCTTGTATTTTTGTATTTTCTGTTATGAGTCCCCGGAAAAGCTACAGCCGGGCCAGCAGACAACTCTTATCAATAATTTTACTTTTATTTATCAAGAGTTTGATTTACATATTTTTTCCTACATTGTTTTCAATGTTGTCTGCTGCAGATATTTTTGTATGTGATAAAAGTTTAAGATTTATCCGATTACAGTATTATGAGATTGTCAGACTTTTCTGGCTTCAGAAACCTTCAAAGAACAAGATGGTTCATCTCTGTAGATAAAAGTAGTATTATTGAATATGTAGAACTTTCAAAGGTTAACGGTTGCCATGTAGGAAATGATTAAAAGACTCGCAGTGCCTCGTTTATTTTCATGAAATAAAACTCAAATGTGATTAAACTATAGTATGTGTTATTATACATTTTTGATTAAAGGTCAAGTTCAGGTTAATTTGGTCTAGTAAAACTGATTATATTCAAGTTTCTTTGATTAACCTTTAAGTAGCTTGTAACCTACCCATAATATCCAGATAATAAGCCAATAAAAGATAATTCAGATATGGATGGTTCTTGCCAAGTTCTTGGAGCAGATTCACCTTTCCCCACAGTCATAACACATCTGCAGCAGATGATTTTGAAAACATCTAGGCTTAAATATGGAAAACCTTCATAAATGAAAGCGTTATTATTGAATTGAGTTAAAAATAGGATGGCAAAAGTTGAAATTGCAATTTCTACTTTTGTCGCAGTCTTCTCAAAAGTCAATTGATGTTAGGTATGTTAAAATATGTCTATAAGTGGGAAAAGGATAACCCTTTACCACATATAGACGCTTTCTGACACCTCGGCAGCAGGCGACTTTTGAAAACATGTTGGCAAAAGGAGAAATTGCTCAAAACGAGCAATTTCTCCATTTGCCAAAATGTTTTAAACATTTTTGAGTTATTGTACCTTTCTTTATAGATATTTTTCAGGTATTTGCGAACATGCTTTCAGAGTCGTCTGCTGCAGATTTGTTGTATGTGGGAAAAGGATGAACTCTACTGCAGACAGAACCATTTCATTGCCAACATAATCATATGTACTAGTAAATGAGCTGAATTTGGTTAGTGCTTAATCCCACATACAACAAATCTGCAGCAGACGACTTCGAAAACATCTAGACAAAAACATTGAATTTCCATATAGTTGGAGGTGTAAGTGATGAAAAAGTTGAAAACATTGTGGCAAAAGGAGAAATTGCTCATTTATTATCCTATCAGCAGTTCCTTCTTTTGCTACAATGTTTTCAAAGGTTGTCTGCTGCAGAGACATCAGAAAGCATCTACATGTGGAAAAATGTAAATACATGTAGATGTCTGCTGCAATTAGACAGAATAAAAGTGTTTTTTGTTTATAATATTATTATAATGTTATATTATAAGCTCATCTGTTTTTGGAAGAAAAAAAGTCCGGCTATAGTAATACACATGGTGTCTGCATCGTCACACAATTTTAGCCCTACCTCATAACTCAATCAAAGTACAGAAAGTACTGGTAACGAATTATTTTGAACATGTATTGTAAAATCAAATTTATGAATGCAATTGATCATGCTATTGCACAATTTAGTCTATTTTATTATTATTAATATTTTTGTCCAGAGATTTTTTTTATCAGTTGACAGTTTTAGTAAATGTAGCATTTCAACGGCGATGCGAGCGTTTAACATGCACACTAACTCTTTCACTGAGCTCTGCGTAAAGTCTGTCAAAACACCCATGGCATATTTTGTGAGATTTACATTGTTAGTTTGATTTGTTTTCGTCACCAGGGGCGGATCCAGGATTTCGGCTTATATTATAACTATGTTTCATGTGAGTGAATTAATTATTATAAATCTATAATGTTTAAAAAATCGCATAAAATAAGAATTAAAAAAAAAAAAAAAGAACAGTTCCAATTGGGACTCGAACTCGCGTCCATAAATAGTCCATGCTTAGAAGTTCTACGCGCTCTGCATTACACCACGGTACTTTGATACAACGTATGAGCGTTACTTTCGTATATATATTAAGCTAACTGAATGCGCGCGTATGTAAACCATGATCTATAATTAAAAAGCCCCTTTGATCATCGTTATCATGTTGGAAAAAGGAGAAACAACGGCGATGCGAGCGTTTAAAATGCACACTGACTATTTCACTGAGCTCTGCGTAGTGGCATATTTGTGAGATTAACATTGTTCTATACAGCGTGGGGTCGACTTCTAGTGAATGGGCATACGACTAAAATTCATACTCGTGCCTTACAAGTGCCGACAAATGAAATATATATGCGCGTACTGTTAATTTGATATTTTCTAGAAAATTGATTATCTATGATGATTCGATAGTATAATTATGACTTCACTGTATTGAAATAACACGTAGAAGTCATTTTAATATCGAAAAAATACTAGGACTATTTAGGTGCAGCGAATGTGTATTCTAAGCCGAAGTGTAGTTTAACCGTGACTTCCGGAAAAAAACACGATCGCGTTAACTGTATTATTTTTTGAGAAAAAATAATTCGTTAAAAACCACTCAACATTTTCAAATGAAACTTTGTACATATGTTCCTAGGGTCAATAAGCATACCAGTAAGTCACATAACTCTGGCTTTATTGATTTTTCAGAAATGCCCCTTTTTCGACTCAGAAAAAAACAGACGAGCGTTAGCATTCGCTCTGCGGCGCTTTGTTATTTTTATATAATAATTACACCATCCTATAAATGTTTTATATAGAGGAGATGCATAGGGATTTCTAAAGGTCAGATTATATTATAATAATTTCTACCATAATAAATGAATTCCTGGATATGAAAGAATGTGTATATACTGTAATTAACAAATTACAGTACTTTGATTATGAATATTACTTTATATTGAATGTCCTAGTCATCAAACGCTTCGACAATTAAACATCTTACGTACGATACAATTATGTCAAGCCCAGCATGCAAAATTTATATATATCTCATGAATCCAGCTGCTTTAATCAACCTTTAACCTATGAACATTCAGGAATCCGCTGTGGTCGATTGGTTAGCTTCGGGGATTTGAAACCGGGTTTCCCAGGTATGATCCCTAGTCGTGGCACTACAGTCAAGGTGGAGTGCCCTTGGGCAAGCCACATTTTCTAGACTAGTACTGGTTCGTTTACCCAGGGATCATGAATAAGTGAACTGTCACCGTGATATAACTGAAATAATGTTGAAAGCGGCGTAAAACCCCATAAAATAAATAAATAAATGAACATTCATTCATTTTTGTTCATCTTATTCAAAATAGCAGGTTGTAAAATTGATATCATCCAAAATATTGTATTATGAATTGAACTTATCAAAAATTTATTTATAAATGTTCATTCTTTTCAAATAATTATTTTCTTGTGTTTAACTTGTATATGTCACATCATGAAATTGTATAAATTGTATGATTATTTGTAACTATATACTGTACTAATTTTGAAACAAGTTGAAAAATAAAATATCTATCTGTCATAATAGTCAACGAAGTCCTAACCCATTCCCAGATACGACAATTCTACAGCAGACGACTTTGAACATATTTTGTCAAAAAATAGAAAATCTCTATAATTGAATGGACAACCTATGACTAAAAGTGGAAAACATTGTGGCAAAAGGAGAAATTGCTCATTTTGAGCAATTTCTTCTTTTGTCACTTTGTTTACAAAAAGCCGTCTGCTGCAGAGGCGTCAGAAAGCGTCTATATGAGGGAAAGGGTTAAGCTAGAAAAAAGAGTGTATAAATATGTACAAATTACTTGCTCTATTAACATACATGACATTTTTTGGCTGTGAAAAAAACAATGAGAAATGGCATATTTTGACATTCATAGATATGAGCCGCGTCAGTAGCAATTTGGGGACTTCAGGACACTCTGATTTGACATCATTCAACCCATTTCCAACATACAACAAATCTGCAGCAGATGACTTCGAACACATTTCTGGCATGAAAAATCTCAATAAATAAAGACTTTATTTATACTGGGCTGCACAGTTGGGGATGCCCAGTTTCCCGAATAGAGTTGATAACATTGTGCCAAAAGGTAAAATTGTGCTCAGCAGCAGACAACTTAATGAGCAATTTCTCCTTTTGCCACAATGTTTTCAACTTTTTCAGTAATTGTACCTTCATTTATGGAGATATTCTGTGTTTTTGTCAAGATGTTTTCAAAGACGTCTGCTGATTAACCGTCAATTCCCACATACAACAAATTTGCAGCAGACGTGTTTAGTAGTAAGATATAACAACTTGTTACATCTGTAACAGGTTTAGTCAATGAAAAGAAATGCAGGTACTTTTTAGGCAAGTTGTATTGTTACCAAAAAGAAAACATTATGAAAAAAATATTACTCTTCAATTATAGTCTGGCTTGAGGTTTTTGGTAAATTTCATTATGAGCAATTTCACCTGTTGTCACAATGTTTTGAAAAGTTGTCTGCTGCGGAGGCATCAAAACGTGTTTGTGTGAGGGAAAGGGTTAAAATCTCTTTAAATGAAAGTGTATACATAATACTGTTGAATAGAGTCAAAAGCATAATGTGGCAAAAGGGGAAATTTCTCATTATCAGCAATTTCTCCTTTTGTCACAATACTTTCAAAATTTGTCTTAAGCAGGTGCCTTAATTTCAGTTCAGGTTAATACCAAAAAAGGTCATTATTGGTTTCAAGGTATAGTAAATTACTATAGTAAAATATGATACTTTTGGTAATTATATATATGTGTCTGCATGTGGCAAAGGATTAGCTTTCATGACAGCAACTAGGGTATAGCCCTTTCCCACATACAACTAATATGCAGCAGATGACTTTGAAAACATACACACACAAAAATGGAAACTTCCTTTAAATGAAGGTACAATAATTAAATAGAGTTGAAAACATGGTGACAAAAGGAGAAATTGCTTGAATTTCTTCTTTTGTCGCCATGTTTTCAAAAAGCTGTCTCCTGCAGAAGCGTCAAAAAGTCTATATGTGGGAAAGGTTTAACCCTATCCCTCATACGACAATTCTGCAGCAGACGACTTTGAACGTATTTTGTCAAAACATAGAAAATCTCCATAATTGAATGGATAACCTATGACAAAAAGTGGAAAACATTGTGGCAAAGGGAGAAATTGCACGTTTTGTGCAATTTCTTCTTTTGTCACTATGTTTTCAAAAAGCCGTCTGCTGCAGAGGCATCAGAAAGCGTCTATATGAGGGAAAGGTTTAAAGGAGTACATGTGGTTTCAGACTGTGGGAATGATGTAACATGATCAGAAACATTAGACCATGGATAAAAATACAACAAGCCAGCATGGAAAGGAAGAAGCATTTATGAGTCATGTGGGAATTGGATAGGACACGAAAGTCTTTCGATTTCATTTTGAATGAAAACAGTTTGTGAATAGGACTGCATGTAATTCTGTATTTGGATAATTTTCATGGTAATTCATGATTTCATTAGTGAAAACGGTAACACTCTGCCTTTTACTTTCCCAATTAAGCCTTCGATATCTACTTTATTTCTTAACCCTTTACCTCATACAACAATTCTGCAGCAGACGACTTTGAACATATTTTGTCAAAAAATAGAAAATCTCTTTAATTGAATGGTTAACCTATGACTAAAAGTGGAAAACATTGTGGCAAAAGGAGAAATTGCTCGTTTTGAGCAATTTCTTCTTTTGTCACTATGTTTTCAAGAAGGCGTCTGCTGCAGAGGCGTCAGAAAGCGTCTATTTGAGGGAAAGGGTTAACCATTTCCGTCACATACAACAAATCTGCAGCAGATGACTTTGGAAAGATGTTGACAAAAATATAGAAAAACCCTATAAATGAGGTTATAATTACTGGAAAAAATTGCTCATTTTGAGGAATTTCTTCTTTTGTCACAATGTTTTCAAAGGTTGTCTGCTGCAGAGGTGTCAGAAAGCGTCTATTCTATTTTCAGCTGGAGCAGCTGAGCTCAAAGGAGGAGTTGAGCTCTGTACTGCGCAGTATTGTGGCAGAGAGTGATGATACGAGCCCGGCAAACAGCTGCGGCTCATCTCGCGTTGACCTGGATCCGGAGACGATCATAAAGGTCGCCCAGATCCTGTGTAAGTTGAACCCCAACTACACAACAATGGCAACGACGGAACTTGATGGGACCAAACTGAAAGTTTCCTCTGCTAACCTGGTAGGTACAAACTAAAATTTGTTTATCGTTTCATTATTTGAAATAAACCTCCAAACACCAGCAGATTTAGAGTTGTCTTTGTCTCAAAGCACTTATACGGATCTCTTCTCTGTCGCCTGTCTGTCTTGCTTTGCTTTAATTGGTCAAAACTTTGTTTCTGTGTGGCAGATTGACTTCCAATATGAAGGGCTGATACCTTGTGATCAGGAGAATGGAACAATACAAGGAATAAAACCAATTCTAGTCTGCTTATTAGCTCACCTGAGCACAATGTGCTCGAGTGAGTTTTTGTGATTGCCTTTTGTCCGGTTGATTGGTAAAAAACCATGGCCTCCCAGGGACGGGGCTTTTTAGCTCACCTGAGCTTTGCTCAAGGTGAGTTATTGTGATCGCCTTTTCAAGTTTTGTCCGGCGTCCGGCGTGCGTCAACTTCTTCTCCTCAGTAACCAGTGGGTCAATTGGGATGAGACTTCACAGAAAGCATCCTCTCAATGACCTCACCAGATTTCCTTCAAATTTTTGGGATCCATGCAGAAAAAAAATTCTTCTTCTCCCAAACTGGTTGGCAAATTTTCAAATAATTTTGTAGAAATGTTCCTTGGATGACCCTCTATCATATTCCTTCAAGCCATGTTGATTGGTCAAAAAACATGGCCGCCAGGGGGGGGCGGGGCTATTTTGCCTTATATGGCTATAGTGAAAACTTAAAAAATCTTCTCCTCCGAAAGTGTCAGGCCGATTTTCAAAAAATTTTGTAGAAATGTTCCTTGGATGACCCTCTATCAGATTCCTTCAAGCCATGTTGATTGGTCAAAAAACATGACCGCCAGGGGGGCGGGGCTATTTTGCCGTATATGGCTATAGTGAAAACTTAAAAAATCTTCTCCTCCGAAAGTGTCAGACCGATTTTCAAATTATTTTGTAGAAATGTTCCTTGGATGACCCTCTATCAGATTCCTTCAAGCCATGTTGATTGGTCAAAAATCATGACCGCCAGGGGGGCGGGGCTATTTTGCCTTATATGGCTATAGTGAAAACTTAAAAAATCTTCTCCTCCGAAAATGTCAGGCCGATTTTCAAATAATTTTGTAGAAATGTTCCTCGGATGACCCTCTTTCTGATTCTTTCAAGCCATGTTGATTGGTCGAAAAACATGGCCGCCAGGTTGGGGGCGGGGCTATTTTGCCTTATATGGCTATAGTGAAAACTTAAAAAATCTTCCTCTCCGAAAGTGTCTGGCTGATTTTCAAATAATTTTGTAGAAATGTTCCTTAACCCACTTTCAGATTCCTTCAAGCCATGTTTATTGGTCAAAAAACATGGCCCCCAGTGGACAGGGCTATTTTGCCTTATATGGCTATAGTGAAAACTTAAAAAATCTTCTCCTCCAAAAGTGTCAGGCTGATTTTCAAATAATTTTGTAGAAATGTTCCTAGGGTGACCCTCTATCAGATTCCTTCAAGCCAAGTTGATTGGTCGGAAACTATGGCCGCCAGGGGGCGGGGCTTATATAGTTAAATTGAAAAAATCAGGTGAGCGATCCAGGGCCATCATGGCCCTCTTGTTTGTGTTATATGGCTATAGTGTTCCTTGGGTGACCCTCTATCAGATTCCTTCAAGCCATGTTGATTGGTCAAAAAACATAGCCACCAGTGGGCAAGGCTGTTTTGCCTTATATGCATATAGTCAAAATTTAACAAAATCTTCAGGTGAGCGATTCTAGGGTCATCATGACCTTCTTGTTTTAAGTTCAGTGGACTGAATGATGTTTTATGAGTCCATGGTCAATTTATTAATTATCACGATACAATGGAGAAAGAAACTGATTCAAACATAACAATCAACCTAAAGTATTGTATGTCCTGAGTTTAGTGTATCAAGCCTTTCTTTTCCATCAACGTCATTCAATGAGCTGACTTTATCCATGTCAAGTTTTAAGTAAGTTAAATCTTTTCATTCCCATGCTTTTTATTTGGATGTTTTTACACTACTTTCAAGAAAGACATTTTCATTCTGACTCTTATGATTTCTTTGATTTTATGTTTTTAAACAACATGTACTTTGAACAGAATTTTAGATATATGTCAGACTGTTCCTTGTGTTCAACCCTTTTCCACATTTAACAAATCTGCAAACATCTGGGGAAAAAAAATCTATAAATGAAAGTATAATTTGCAATAAATTGAAAATATCATCATGAACAAGTTCTCCTTTTGTCACAATATTTTTGAGTAGTTAGCTACAAATACATTGAAATGTGGCTGCATGTTACTAAGGAAAGTGTTAAATTTTGGGTGGCCATTAGTCCAACACATGTAGCCTTTACTTTCCCTAATTCCTGTAACAGTTACTGTACTTTTCCCTACGGATATTCTGGAAATATGTTAACCCTTTCCAACATACAGATGCTTTCTGGTGCTTCTGCAGCAGACGACTTTTTGAGCAATTTCTCCTTTTGCCACAATATTTTCAACTCTATTGTGGCTGAAGTAGAACAGTTCTCCTTTTGCCGAAATTTTTCAAAAGTTGTCTGCTATTTTAAGATGTATCAAATTACCAGTGCATTAAGAAATAACCCTTTCCCTCATATGACAATTCTGCAGCAGACGACTTTGTACATATTCTATCAAAAAGTAGAAAATTTCTTTAATTGAATGGATAACCTATAACATACAGTGGAAAACATTGTGTCAAAAGGAGAAATTGCTCGTTTTGAGCAATTCCTTCTTTTGTCACTGTTTTCAAAAAGCTGTCTGCAGCAGAGGCATCAGAAAGCGTCTATATGAGGGAAAGGGTTAAGGATTAAATATATGAAAAGAAAGAAAAGGGAAATATGATTATATTCATGTACTTATAGTTTGAGACAGCCCAAAATAGGAAGAAATCTTTTACCGCAATATATAAATGTAATTTGCAGAGTTGTGAAAAATTGTATTGATTAGTTGAAGGGTTACCATGTTATTCTGTAGGGGGAAAAGTTGGCTTATATTCAGGCTTTTGTTAGATTGATGAAAGTCTGGTAATTTTAAAACAATTACGAAAGTGTTAACATGTAATATGAAAACATGATCATCCCCTTGGCCCTAGGGTATCTAAACTCTTTCCTTGATGTGCAGCTCTAGATTAGGGGCGATTTTCAAAATTCTGAAAATTTCATTTGACCCTCTAACCCTATGTTGTGGGTTCTCAAAAGAATGGTCTCAATGAGCTGATTATTTTGAGTACCCATGCACACAATTATGGGTTTCGTTGGATAATAAGAGAGATATTGTGGGGAAAAGAGCAGCAAACCGCTCAGTATCTTGATCTTGGTGTGAAGGTTTTAGATTTGTCTGGTTTAATCCTTTCCCACATGCAGACGCTTTTTGACGCCTCTGCAGCATTTGTCTATTGAAAACTTTGTTGCAAATGGAAAAATTGCTCATGATGAGCAATTTCCCCTTTTGCCACAGTGTTTTCAACTCTATTAAATTGGTAAAGATTCACTTATTGAGATTTTGAGATATTGAGATATCCTATCTATATGGATATTTTCAAAGCTGTCTTCTGCAGATTTCTTGTATGTGGAAAGGGTTAAAAAAGATATGACGAAAAAGTGAAATACAACATCGGCAAAACTGGATGTTAAGTTGTGAGGGAAAATTAAAAACACTAGAAAAAGGTTGAAATACTTGTTTAAAGATGTTTTCTTTGAAAAAAATATCTGAGCAGAACATTAAGTAGCATCTGGAAAACTGTTTATCTGTAGATATGTATAAAGATTATAAATGTATATCTGTAGAGAAATTGCTTGTTTTGAGTAAATTCCTTTCCCAATAATTTGTAGACGCATACTGACTCACAATAAGCAGCTTCTTCATTTGCCGCAATGTTTTCAACTATTCAATTATTGTACTTTCATTTAATGGGATTTTCCATGTTTTTGTCTTGATGTCTTCAAAGTCATCTACTGCGGATTTGTTGTATGTTGGAATTTAAAGGAAGACAGTGGTGCAGAGGTAGAGCGTTCAGGCCTCTCGTATCAAAGGTCTCTGGTGCGGGTCCTGACTTTGGTATTTTTTCACACTAACGGCGCGAGTACTGGTTAAGTCTCCAGGAAGCAGACATCGAGCGTGATTAATCAAAGGCTTGTTTCTCAATACATGTAAAATAAATAAGTTAACTAATTAAAAGGGAGTTTCCATATTTTTGACTTGATGTCTTCAAAGTCGTCAACTGCGGATTTGTTGTATGTTGGAATTTAGTGATACAGATCACCTTTTACCACTCTGCAGACTCTGCAGCAGAAACACTTTAAGAAAATTGTGTGAAAATTAGATATGGAACATTTCTTGCAATATTTCCCAATTCGACTGTCAACCATATTCTTCTTCTATTTATCTGCTCTTTTTTTCAAAAGCTTTGAATTTGGAAGAGACCACAATTTTGGGGTTAGGAAGAGGGTGAGATTATAAACACGTTACTGTACTGGGTGGGGAATGTTTAATTAGGTAATAAACAAGCAGGAAAAAATTAGTTCCCTTTGGACCAATAGATATTAAATATTCATAACCCAACATCTGGTTCCCCAAAACACTCTGCACCTATTGGCTTATTACCTAATATTACTTCAAACAATAAATGTATATCACAAGATGAAGGAAACATGCAAAACAGTTGCCTATCAGTGGTAGAACGATCTCTGGTCTCATGATCTAAAAAGGGCCTGAGTTTGATAAGCGCTGGTTCAAAGTTTTGTACCTCTCAACACACTATGTGCAATCATTGTTCTGGTAGAGTATCCAGGAAGTACAACTATTTATCACTTGTTGGAACTTGCTTCAACAGATGAAAAATGAGTAATGTAAAAAATCACATAAATGCACACCGTGAACTAATTTTTGTAAATAGTTCAAAAAGGATTTTTTATCAAGGACAGAACTGATAAATTATGTTTAGCAGCCACTTGTCTTCAGCAGCCACATTTTGACCTTGTCCTTGATGGCTGCCTAAGACCAGAATTAATCTGATAGAGACAACACCTGGTGCTTACCTCATAATATTGATATATCGATATAATATAAGTATATTATTGTGAAAATTACTGGACCACAGACTCGGAAAACATAATTTGGTCCACTGCACTAGAAGATTACTGGTACTTCTGTGAATAATTGTGTCTTTTTGTGTGTTTGTTAACATAGAGAGACTGGGTGATACCAATGATCAGGGAGGTGCCATGTGTATCTATTTTCCTTTGCAGTCCACAATGATATATTTCAAGTAGACAACCAATTGACTTTCACATTACATTAAAAAAAGATAAATTATTAATATAATGCATATTACATACAAAAAGGAAATTTCAATATAATGCATATTACATACAGAAAAGAAACATATCAATACATGTAATACATATTACATACTGAAAGTAAACATATCAATATAATACATGTTACATACCTAAACATATTTCATTTGAACCTTTATACTTTCAGGATGAAGTCTCAAAAGAGACCCCAGGGAAGGGTCACAGACCCTCAGGCGGGGAGTGGGCACAAAGGACCATAGATTGTAAGAATCTATCACTGTCCAAACAGGACAGCCTTTATCTGGTTAGTATGCTACTTTTAACCCTTTCCCACATGCAACAAATCTGCAACAGACGACTTTCAGCAATTTCTTATTTTGTCGCCATGTTTTCAAAAAGTCGTCTGCTGCATTATTTTTTTTAAGGCGTCAGAAAGCGTCTATAGGTGGGAAAGGTTTAAACC
The DNA here is from genome assembly GCA_031761405.1 of Serripes groenlandicus. Classification (NCBI taxonomy): domain Eukaryota; kingdom Metazoa; phylum Mollusca; class Bivalvia; order Cardiida; family Cardiidae; genus Serripes; species Serripes groenlandicus. The sequence goes on from JASEVX010000117.1 coordinate 269,929, forward strand.
CTTTTCCACATACAAATCATTAGACGATGACTGAATATATCTAGGCAATACAATGGAAGATTTCTTTATTTGAAAGTACAGTCAAACTTGGGTTGACTGTCACTTCTGTTAAGCAGCCAACTTGTATTAAGCAGCCACTTAGAGATTTACCAAAACAACATTTTTTTCTTTATTTGACTTTTATTAACCCTTTCCCACATACGACAATTATGCAGCAGACAACTTTAAACATATTTTGTCAAAAAATAGAAAATATCTATAATTGAATGGATAACCTATGTCGCAAAGTGGAAAACATTGTGGCAAAAGGAGAAATTGCACGTTTTGTGCAATTTCTTCTTTTGTCACTATGTTTTCAAAAAGCCGTCTGCTGCATAGGCGTCAGAAAGCGTCTATATGAGGGAAAGGGTTAAGCAGCCGCCTGTATTCAGCAGTCACATTTTTGACTTTCCCCTGGGTGGTTACTTGACAAGTTTGACTAGATATTAATTAAATACAGTTTAAAACACTGTGGCAATGGGAGACATTCCTCATCATGTTTTTGAAATGTATATACTGCATACACGTCTTAATGCATTTGCATGTTGGAAAGGGGTAATTTCTAAGTCAGGTAGACCTGTCTGTAAGGTTTACATGCAAGATAAAAATGAACTATTTCTATTCAACGACTTTGGAATTGAGTTGGGGTCAAGTGAATATAGTTAAAGGTCACTATTGCTAAAAAATAGAGAAGATAGTTCTGTTTACTAACTTTGTAAGGAATTATATTTTGTGGACCAAGCGTCATGGAAGGACCGCCTCTGTGGTGTAGTGGTAGAGCGTCCACCTTGGTGTGCCGTGGGAGGTTGAGGGTTTGATCCCTGGCCAGGTCATACCAAATATTTTAAAAAAGTAATGGCTGCCTCCTTGGCGCTCAGGGTTGTGGGGTTAGCATTTCGATTGACTGTCTGGTGTTGGAATAAATGGACTATAAGTACTGGTAACTTAGCCAGGAAACGCCGTGATATAACTAAAAAAATGTTTAAGGGGGCGTTAAACAACAATCATGGAAAGACAGCTTACATTGAGATCTAGCTTTGGATTGCATTTTTTTAATCATAAATTTACATGAGTAAACGAAAGCTTTCCCACATACAAACAAATTCATGGTGCAAACAAATGTCTAATAAACTTCAAATTTATCCCTCTAGTTATATTTCTGGGATTAACCCTTTCCCACATACATCATTTCTGATGCCTCTACAGTAGACAACTTTGAAAACATTGCTCATAATTGCCAAAATGGTTTCAACTATATTCAGTAGTTACACTTTCATTTATAAAGATTTACCATAATTTATAAATGTCTTCAAATTTAGCTGCTGAAATTTTGTGTATGTGGGAAAGGGGTAATATGAGAAAATAATCTGAGTATAATTCAGCATGATTAATTTCACTTTTTCCAAGAATGTTTTCAAGTGGTCTGCTGCAAGATATCAAAATACTGTTAACCCTTGCCCTCATAGTTACGACAATTATGCAGCAGACGACTTTGAACATGTTTTGTCAAATAATGGAAAATCTCTATAATTGAATGGATAACCTATGACTAAAAGTGGAAAACATTGTGGCAAAAGGAGAAATTGCACGTTCTGTGCAATTTCTTCTTTTGTCACTATGTTTTCAAATAGCCGTCTGCTGCAGAGGCGTCAGAAAGCGTCTATATGAGGGAAAGGGTTAAGTGTTGAAACTAAGAGCTATGTATTAATCTGCTCTCTTATCAACTGCTACATCTGACAACTTGAGAAGCCTTTCAGCAAAAATATGAAAAATCTCTATAAAAGAAAGTACTATCATTTAACAATGATGAAAACATTAAGACAAAAGGAGAAATTGCTCATTATAGACACATAGGAATATCACTTCTCTGTCATCTGTCATGATATCACCTACAGACTGAGCCCATTGGCAGGGGACATGTGTTTCTTGGACCACTCTAGTCTACTTTAAAAAATGCTATTATATGACAAAGCTTCTTCTTTGTCTGTGTTATGTCTATTAAGTGTTTTACTTCATGTGTTTTAAATTAATTTTCAGGTAAAGAAGATCAGGGACTTTGAACAGAAGTGTAAGCCCTTACAGGAAAAAAATAAGAAGTTCCTGGAAAGAAATATGGAGCTTACGACGCTGAACAGAAACCTTAAAGAACAGATCAGAAACATTGCTGAAGAGAACAAAAAAATGGTAAGGTTTCCTTTCCAAGCTGAGCCTAGCGATGCCGGCTGTCAATCCAGGGGTTGCGAGTTCAAACCCCAGCTCAGGCAATATTATTTCCCATGTTAGACAAAAGTCAGTGTGACAAGCACCACTTGTCGGCTAACAGTCTTATGTGGAAAAGCAGCCAGCTGCATGGAAAGACTTGTGTGTAATACTGGTGTGAGAAAGCCAGGAAACACATGAATATGTGAACTGGCCATTGTGATATGACTGAACAATTGTTGGAGACGGAGAAACCCCTATCAATCAATCCTTCTTTTCTGCATGATTGAGCCAGGTCACAATGCCTTAGCTGAAGACATACATGTATATTTGTTATCTGTCCATTTATCACTTTCTGACAGGTCACACATTGGTAAGGATGTGGATTTCTGTTTCAAGGGTTGCATGTTTGAATATGGGCATGGACAATCATTCTTTCGACTGATTGACAAATGTCATTGATACTTGCATTGACGCTTTCTGACGCTTTCTGACGCCTCTGCAAAAGACGACTTTGGGAAACAATGTGACAAAAGGAGAAATTGCTTGTTCTGAGCATTTTCTCTTTTTGCCACAATGGTTTCAATTCTTTTATTTTACCTTCATTTATTGAAATTTTCCACATGTTTGCCTAGATGTTTTCAAAGTTTGCTGTATGTGGAAAAGGGTTAAGGTCTATGTGGGAAGGTAGTCAATTATCTGGGATGCCTGTCGTGTGAAGCTTTAGTGTGAGAGAGACAGGAAACACATGGTTAGGTTTACTGGACTCCATGATTTTACTGGAATACTGTTAAAAAATGGAGTTAATGCAATCAGCTTTGTTTTCTTAACGGACTTTTGCATACTTATGGAGTAGAAAGTGTTCTGTATCAGTGAATCAGAGCTTGTGATGAAGGTTGTATATCCCATGCTTGGACTTTTCCCACATAATTTTGTTTGCAGCAGACGATTTTTGAAAAAATATTTACGTAAAATAGGAAATATCTCTATCAAAGATAGAACAATTATTGAACGAAGTTGAAAAACTTGTTGTAAAAGCAGAAATCGCCACAATGCTGTCGAAATTTAATGTTGTCTGCTGCAGACACATACAAATGAATCTGTGAAAGGGTTAAATCTGTTTTTGACCACAAACATCTATTGGTGGTCATTGAGAAAAATTGTCACCTTGATGACAATCATTTTTAGAACTCACAGAATAGGATCTTTAGGTGAATTAAGATAGATAGTATAGGGTAAATACTAGTTAACCCAACTTTTTCCCTTTCCCTCATATAGACGCTTTCTGACGCCTCTGCAGCAGACGGCTTTTTGAAAACATAGTGACAAAAGAAGAAATTGCTCAATATGAGCAATTTCTCCTTTTGACACAATGTTTTCCACTTTTAGTCATAAGTTATCCATTCAATTATAGAGATTTTCCATTTTTTTACAAAATATGTTCAAAGTCGTCTGCTGCAGACATGTTGGGTCAAATAATTAGGACAATAGAGCAAATTGAAGGAAAATTTTGTTAACACTCTGGATGTCGTATTTTAAATTTGAGCAATTTGAAACGTTGGTCAGAGTGGGTGTTTTACTGGATATATCTAGGCTAGGTTTGAACATGGCTCTAATCCTGTCAAATACTAGGTCACTAGACCAAATTGAGGGAAAAACATGTTAACACTTTTCCCTCATATAGACGCAATTTCTCCTTTTGCCACAATGTTTTCCACTTTTAGTCATAGGTTATCCATTCAATTATAGAGATTTTCTATTTTTTGACAAAATATGTTCAAAGTCGTCTGCTGCAGAATTGTCGTATGAGGTAAAGGGTTAACACAAGTAATAGCTTTCCTGACCAAAAAATTAGTTATTGTGATTGACAATGTGGTTGGCATAACTCAGCTGAGTGATCCAGGGCCATGATAGCCCTCTTGTTTGGTGTTATTGTTTATGCCTTATCAACAGTGTTTCAGTAATGTCATGGTGTACACTGAAGTACACATATTCACCATCATTGTGTGCTACAGGTTAGCAAATGTGTCTTGTCCAAGCACATTCAATATTCTAAAATTCAAGATAGAATTGTTCTGTTCTACTAAATCATATAGGGATAAAGGACCATCATTGGTCTCTCTTGTTTATGCATTATCAACAGTATTTTAGTATAAATGTCATGGCTTACACTGAAGTACACTTATCCACCATCCATGTGTGCAATAGGTTAGAAAATATGTCTTTTCCAAGGGCATTATATATTCCGTAATTTTACATAGAAGTTTGTGACTTTTTGAAATTTTATTAAATCAGTTGAGGAATATAGGACCATCATGGTCCTCTTTTTATGCCATTTTAAAAATATTACAGTCATGTCATGGCATATATTTAAGTACACTTATCAATCATCTATGTGTGCTTGGTTAGGATATGTGTCTTGCCCAATGGCATTGCAAAATAGCCACCACAAGTGTGATCCCACCAAGGATACCTGATTTCAAATTCCCCACACTAACCACTGGGCCATGGCAGATTGGAAGATTAATGAGTAATGTGTGAATGGGTTCCGTGCTTTAACCCCTTCGCACTGGAAGATGCCTTTTGAAGCAATTACAGCAGACAACTTTTGACAACATTGTGGCGATTGGAGAAATTGTTCATAATGAGCATTTATTCCTTTTGCAACAAAGTGTTTTTACTGTATTGTTTAAGAAATTTCGTATATTTTTGTATAGAATTGGATTTTTTTCAAAGTCGTTTGAGGCAGATTTGTTGTATGTAGAAAGGGTTAGATGATATTCTAGAGAACAGGATACTAGAGGTTAGATCCCAAGTCATGTCATACTAAAGACTTTAAAAATGGAAGTAACAACATTGACTGCCCTCCTTGGATCCAAGTTTACGGGATAACATTACGTTGATGTGCTGGTGTTAGGATAAAGCTAACAGTATAATTGGTCATTAATAATGGCATATTAAACACTATTAAATCAAACAAACAAACAAATTTACAGTGCGAGCAAATGTTCAATGATAGTATAAACCTACCAGTAGTACTGGTTATTTATCCAGGAAATATTGTTATTGAAAACTGCTGAAAGTGGCATAAAACACTATTAACCCTTTCCCTCATAGGACAATTCTTCAGCAGACGACTTTGAATGTATTTTGTTAAGAAATAGAAAATCTCTATAATTTAATGGATAACCTATGACCAAAAGTGGAAAACATTGTGGCAAAAGGAGAAATTGCTTGTTTTGAGCAATTTCTTCTTTTGTCACTATGTTTTCAAAAAGTCGTCTGCTGCAGAGGCGTCAGAAAGCATCTATATGAGGGAAAGGGTTAACTAACAAACAGACAAATTTACAGTGAAAACAAATGTCCAATATTTTAACTCCAATCTTGTGCTTGCTTTTACATGTGTTTCTGGGATTAAGTGAACCTAGGACAGATAATTTAAATCAACCAGATAGCAATTTCTTCATTTCACTTTGTAGTTATCTCTAGAGTCTTGCTTCAGCATTGAACCTGAAAATTATTACTCTAACCCTTCCTTTAACCCTTTCCCTCATACGACAATTCTGCAGCAAACGACTTTGAACATATTTTGTCAAAAAATAGAAAATCTCTATAATTGAATGGATAACCTATGACTAAAAGTGGAAAACATTGTGGCAAAAGGAGAAATTGCTCGTTTTGAGAAATTTCTTCTTTTGTCACTATGTTTTCAAAAAGCCGTCTGCTGCAGAGGCGTCAGAAAGTATCTATATGAGGGAAAGGGTTAAACATTTTGTTGGTTTTACATGCCACATGTTATCATTATTAGTCGCCGGGCAGAAGCCCGCGACTTCTATTTTTAATAGCTTTTCGGAAATCACATGGGAGGGCGGCTTAATTATTATTAGAAAGAAACAAATCTAGATGATTTGAACATATTACAATTGTGGTTGTTTACGAACACTAATAAATGACACATCTAAAATGAAATAAATATTCCGATTTTTTAATGTTTGCATTTGTTTTTATTTCACTCGCATTTAAGTTTTTTGTCTTATTTACGAAGACAAAAGTGGTCCCTTCAAGACGTGAACCAACACCCCCTAATGCAGACTCTTATGTGTCATCATTGAGGTCAATTTCGGATTCTCCTTTTAATAGCAATTTTAACTTACTAAATGTTGTTTTCATGTTCAAAGAGATGTCTTGATTTGTGTAGAATTCATTTAATAATGTTAATCCATGAATATCTAAAGTAGGAACTGTTTCTAAGCTAAATATAGACCCTATTCTGTTGTGTAGTTTCGTGACCTTTAACATCGATTTTCGCGCATGCGCATTTCGATATGAAAAAGCGAGTGATATTATTTTATTTAAGACAAGTACAAGACGAATGTTTGACGCAAAGCGTCAAAGAGAAGCCGCAATATTTCGATGTACATGTAGAAATAAGAAAAAAAGAACATTTTTAAATCCACAAACAATAGAACAATTTAAACTGTAGACGGTAATGCTGATATATTTCTCCTTTTGAAGACTTTTGTTTTCTTCAAATTACCTCCCTTTAAAGCAATACCAGGATATTTACCTTGTGATTCGAATAAGATTGACAAACATTGAAATTATATGATTGAATACTATTATTTAAATAAGTAACAACAGCAAAATTAAAGTTAATCCAGATAAATGTGTACACATTTCGTTAATTTTTTATAGATACCCTAATGTATAGGTATGTATATAAAATTTATAAGCAAATGTTTTCATATCTACGTTCCTAATGTTTGAATAGACTAAGGAAAGTCAAGAATACATATATAAATCAATGCAGTCTTTTCCGGCGACATTGATGCCTTGCATCAACTTTCTCTTGTACAATCATTGATAGAGATTTTCGTTGGCTGCTGTATGTGGGAATGTTTTTAGATCATCTGAGCTGAAGGCTCAAGGTGATCTATTCTGATCGCTCTCTGTCTGTCGTCCGTCCATCCGTCGTCCCTCGTTAACTTTTAGCTTTAAACATCAACTCTTCGTTAACAATGGAACCAATTTCAACAAAATTCCACAGGAATGTTCCTTAGGTGGCCCTTTTTCAAAATTGTTCAAAGATTTAAATTCCATTGAAGTTGTTTTGGTTGTTGTGGCATCAGAAAGGGGGCGAAATTTCCAAACCTTAAAAATCTTCTTCTCTGAATCTGCTTGTAAGATTCCAATATAATTTGGTAGAAATGTTCCTTGGGTGACCCTCTACAAAAATTGTTTAATCCATACTAATTGGTTGAAAAACATGGCAGTCAGGCGGCATCAGAAAAGCGGCAAATTGACGAAAGTGCTTGCTTGTTTTAAGAAAATTTAATAGGAATCATACTTCAGTGATCCTCAGTAATACTTAATTTGTTCAAGCTGTATTGATTGTTTACAAAATGATAGCAACCAGGCTTCATCACAAAAGGGGTAAATTGAACTTTTAGCTACAAATGACAACTCCTACCATTCCACTGGACAAATTTTAACTTAACTTCACAGGAATGTTCCTTTGTTGGTCCTCTTTCAAAATTGTTCTAAGACTTACATTCTGTGTAGAAATTTGGTTGCTGCGGCATCAAAAAGTGAGAAAAATACCCAAACTTTAAAATCCTTTCCTCCATAATCTGCTTGTCCTATTCCAAGATAATTTGGTAGAAATGTTCTTTGAGTGACCCTCTACAAAAACTGTTCAAGCCATATTGATTTCGTTGAAAAACAGGGCAGCCACTGGCGCCTTCATGAAAGGCACAAAATTACAAAACTTTATAATTCCCTTCTTATTAGATTTCAAGGTACAAATGGCCTTGAACGATAAGCCATTTTACTATTTCTTTAACAGTGTCCACTCCTTGCAGTTTCATTTGCACTCCTGATCAAATTTTCCTAGATATTTGCAGTTAAATATTTACTACTAATTTACTATCGGTCAGGTGATCGATTTAGGGCCATCTTGGCCTCTTGTTTATAGAGAAATCTTGATGCTTTATTTGGAGACTGCTTTTGAAAAAGTGGTGGTCAACATCTGGTATGTTAACCTTTTCCCACAAACAACTAATCAGCAGCAGATGACTTCGAAAACATCTAGGCAAAAATATGGAAAAACTCTAAAATGGAACGTTTTATTATTGAAAAGAGTTGAAAACGTTGTGGCAAATGGAGAGATGAGCAATTTCTCCTTTTGCCACAAAGTTTTTAAAAGTTGTCTGCTGCAGAGGCGTCAGAAAGCATCTGCATGTAGGAAAGGGTTAATCCAGGGGGTTATGGAAGTGGATGAGTGATATCTGCGTTTGCCACAATATTTTCAACTCCTTGCAATGATTTTACCTGCATTTATAGAGATTTTTTGATTTTTTGCCTAAGTGTTTTTGATACTTCAGATGTGTTGTATCTAGGAAGTAAAATGTTATTGGTTTCCCTGTATCGGGACTTTTTCCTGTGTGTCTGATAATATGAATAAAACGTATTATATAGCAAGCTCTAGACTAGAATCACTCCCTTATGTTAACACATACAACAAAACTGCAGCAGACGACTTTGAAAACATCTCGCCAAAATGATGGAAAATCTCTATAAATTAAAACTTATATATTAAATTTCGTTGAAAACATTGTGGCAAAAATAGAAATTTCTCCTTTTTTTTTTTTTTTTTTTTTTCATTAGTCTTCTGCTACAGATGCGTCAAAATGCGTCTGGAAGTGGGAAAGAGTTATAACAATATCAGCATGGAATTACTCCATTCTCTCTTTCTATAGAAGCTCCCCATTACTGAACATACATTTAAGGTACATGTTAAAAGAGAGATGTCTTAATATTTGTAGATTCTTCCTAATGTTAACCCTTTTTGTGTCACCCTGCTTAGCATTGTGGGCACTTAGGGATTACTTTTTTTTTTGTCCGGCATCTGTCTGTCTGTCTGCCTGTCTGTCACACTTTTTTGTCACACTTTTTCATCACACTTTTTCGTCACACTTTCAATGAGCAGGTGCAGGTGACATACGTGTTCCGCGGAGCACTCCATTCTAGTTTTGCATATTGATACATTTGCACGCCTAAAGACTCTTTTTGAAGACAAAATGACTAAAAGGAGAAATTGCTAATAATAAGGACTATTCATAACAAATAGTCTTAATTTATCGCCCTATAATTTCCACGATATCCGGATCGGATGTAAACAAATTGCTAATAATGAGCAATTTCTCCTTTTCTCACAATGTTTTCCACTTTATTTAATGATTATATTTCCACTCACAAATATTTTTCACATTTTGTCCAGCGATCATCTGCTAAATTTGTTGGTGGAAAATGGTTAACCCTTTCCCACATACAACAATTCTGCAGCAGACGAAAAACATATTGGCAAAAATATGAAATATCTCCATAAATGAGAGTTTAATTATTAAATAGAGTTGAAAACTTTGTGGCAAAAGGGGGAAATTGCTCATCATGAGCAATTTCTCCTTTTGTCACAATGTTTTCAAAAGTCGTCTGCTGCAAATGCGTCAGAATGTGTCTGCTGCAAGTGGGAAATGGTTAATGCCAGTATCTATGAAAATGTTAAATAAACAGAAGACTTCCAGTCTAAGCAAAGGGGTTATAATAAGAATTCCATGTTTTTCGGGGAATCTGGCAGGGTCTCAAAACCATTCAGTCTGACAAATAACAGAGTATAATACAGATTACAGAACATGTGAAAACGGAACTGAAGATAACATATTGTTATGTTTATTAACACTATCCCACATACAACACATCTGCAGCCGACGTCTTTCAAAGCAGTTCGTTTAAAAAAGTATGGAAACTATGAATTAATTAAAGAACAATAAACTTATTATTGATATAAAGCTGAAAACGTTGTGGCAAAAGTATAAATTGGTCATAATGAGCAAATAATGTCCTTTTGCCACAATGTTTTCAAAAGTCATCTGCTGTAGAGGCATCAGAAAGCATCTTATATGTGGGAAAGGGTTAACAATTCCCACATACAACATATCTGCAGCAGACATCTTTCAAAGCAGTAAATTTAAAAAAAAACTTTATGAATTAAAGAACAATTATTGATATAAAGTTAAAAAAGGACAAATTGATCATTATGGGCAGTTTCTCCTTATGCCACAATATTTACAATAGTCATCAGCTACAGAAGGCATTCTGATGCCTTATACAGCAGACGATTTTTGAAAACATTGTACAAAAATATTGGAGAAATAAAAATACTTCAGAACATGCAATGTTTCCTTTCTGACAAATTCTTCCTATCAGAATTGCCAAACCAATTTCTTAGGTGTTACAGATGTTCTGCTGCAGATTTGATTAGTGTGGGAAAGGGTTAATGCTGAAATGCATAAGACAAATCTACAGCAGACATAAACCTCCAGCCAAAAACGTAAAAAATCTCTATAAATGAAAATGTATTTATCTAACCCTTTCCCACATATAGACGCTCTCTGACGCCTCTGCAGCAGACGACTTTTGAAATCATTGTGGCGAAAGGAAAAATTGCTCATAATGAACAATTTTTTCATTTGCCACAATGATTTAAACTCTTTTCACTAATAATACTATCATTTAACCCTTTTCCTCATATAGACGCTTTCTGACGCCTCTGCAGCAGACAGCTTTTTGAAAACATAGTGACGAAAGAAGAAATTGCACAAAACGTGCAATTTCTCCTTTTGCCACAATGTTTTCCACTTTTTGTCATAGGTCATCTATTAAATTATGGAGATTTTCTATTTTTTGACAAAATACATTCAAACGAAGTCGTCTGCTGCAGAATTGCCGTATCAGGGAAAGGGTTAAAGAGATTTTCTATAATTTGGACTTCATAATCAGGCCTGCTTAGATAATTTTTCAGGCCTGCTCCTGATTTCAGGCTTTTATAGATCCTGAAATTTCCTTCTTTGTTTATATTGTAAATCCAGTTTCAGGCTTTGAAATCAGGGATTTCAGGACCAGAAATATTGGGCCAATAGCAGGCCTGATAATTTTAAAGTCGTCTGCTGCAAATTTATTGTATGTGGGAAAGGGTCAACCAGTTGAAATCCTTAAGTTACAATTTTCTAATATCTACTGCAGCAGATGCACCATAATTTATCGGTATCTGGGATGGAGTTTATTTACCCTTTCCCACATATAGACACTTTGTGGACACTTTGTGACGCCTCTGCAGCAGCCGACTTTTGAAAACATTTTGGCAAATGGAGAAATTGCTCATCATGGTCAATTTCTCCATTAGCCACAATGTTTTCAACTTCATTCAATAATTATTCATTCACTTATAGAGGGTTTCCATAATTTTGACTTAATGTCTCCAAAGTCGTCTGCTGCAGACTTGTTGTATGTGGGAAAGAGTTTATAAAGAGATGAATGTGGCAGAGAAACCTTTGCAGATTGCCAACATGTAAAAAACAGTTTATTTCTAACAAATTACAGGACTTTGTACACAGTGGTTAGTTATTTGAAGGCAGTCTACTTTACTAACATTCTGGCTCATTCTTGTGCATACATCAAAATTTCAGAGGACAATTTTGTAAAAATGTCAGCAAACATATGGAAACAGTGTGGCAAAGGGAGAAATTACTCATCATGAGCAATTTCTTCTTTTGCCACACTGTTTTCAAATGTTTTCTGCTACAGATGCTTCAAAATGCGTCTATAATTATGTAGGATATGGTAAATTAAACACATGCAATTAAAGAAAGGCAAGTAATTTGTAATTCTTAAATGATTTTATATAATTACAGAAAGAGTGTGCCGAGCAGAACAAACGTAAATGCAGCACATTGTCTCAGCAGTTGAGTAAAGAGAAGACGGAGAATGAAACAATGGCGACCCAGATCAAACAACTGGGTGAGCTCAGAGCTCAGGTTCTAGAACAATGTAAAACAATCAGTCATCTAAAGCAAACATCTCAGGTACGGGTAAACCTAATGTTGACCTTTGAATCTTTAACCTTTCCTTTCCCGCATACAGATGCAACGTAACATATTGACAGCAGACGAGTTTTGAAACATTGTGGCAAACGGAGAAATTGCTTGTAATGAGCAATTTCATCCTATTGCCACAATGTTTTCAATTCAATTTAATAATTATGTTTTCTTCGCCCAGTGTGATCTGGCATTGAGTTATATGATGCTACTTTTAACCTTGACCTTAAATTGACTATAAAGCAATGGTGGTAGAAGTTATTATTACAATTAACGAAACATAAATGCCTTGGATAATTTACAGTTGCAATCATTTTAAAACAATAACATTTCAAAATGGAATGCTTATTTTCAATGTTTTAGGCATTTTCTCTTTTTGCAACAATGTTTTCAAGTCTATTCAATTACTATACTTAAAATGTTTAACTATTTTCAATAAATTTGCCTGCTCAAGATTTGTTGAATGTGGGAAAGAACCAACTTGTCAGTTTGTAGAACAATGTTAGCTTTTCCATGTTTCCCTCTTGTGTAGGTTTAAAAAATCTTAACATCTGATTGTTTTTTGACAGTTCCTACCTTTAATATATGCCACATCTGAAGATTATGGAGACAAAACTTGCCTGATCTCTGGCTTGAACAATTCTTATACAATTTTTACCAAACTTGGTCACATATCTTAACCAAGATTAAAGTTAACCTTTGACTACTTGCATACACATTTTGGCTCCATAATTTTGTTTTCAAAGATGTTTTCAAAGGTATCTGCTGCGGAATTCATCTATATGGGAAAGGGTTGAAGATAAAAAAAAAGTTGGACATTAACAGAGTATATTAATTACCTTCCCACTTAAAAATCTGCAACAGACAACCTTGAAAACATCAAACACATGTAAAAATGAACAAATCTTTAACCCTTTCCCTCATATAGACACTTTCTGACGCCTCTGCAGCAGACGGCTTTTTGAAAACATAGTGACAAAAGAAGAAATTGCACAGAACGTGCAATTTCTCCTTTTGCCACAATGTTTTCCACTTTTAGTCATAGGTTATCCATTCAATTATGGAGATTTTCTATTTTTTGACAAAATACGTTCAAAGTCGTCTGCTGCAGAATTGCCGTATGAGGGAAAGGGTTAAAGCTTTGATGCTCATATGCCATTCCTTCTTCTGTCACATTTTTAGCTCACCTAAGCACGAAGTGCAAGGTGAGCTTTTGTGATCACTCACCGTCTGGCGTCCGTCGTCGTCGTCAGCGTCTGTTAACAATTTCCTACAAATGACTTCTCCTACTAAACAAATGGACAGATTTCAAAATAACTTCACAGGAATGGTCCTTAGGTAGTCCTCTTTCAAAGTTGTTCAAAGAAATTAATTCCAAGTAGAACTTTGGTTGCTGCGGCATCAGAAAAGGGGAAAATTGCCAAATCTTAAAAAATCTTCTTGTCCAAAAGTACTGGCCCGATTTGAAAATTATTTTGCACAAATGTTCCTTGGGACACTCTTTACCAAGATTGTTCAAATATTTCCAATCCGTTGAAAAACATGGCCGCCAGGGGGCGGAGCCTGTTTTCCTTATATGTGCATTGTTTAAACTTTGAAAAATCTTCTTGTCCAAAAGTACTGGGCCGATTTGAAAATAATTTTGCACAAAATTTAATGTTCCATGGTGCACCCTTTACCAAGATTGTTCAAATAATTTTGATCCGTTGAAAAACATGGCCGCCAGGAGGCGGAGCTTGTTTTCCTTATATGTGCATTGTTAAAACTTTAAAAATCTTCTTGTCCAAAAGTACTGGCCTGATTTAAAAATTATTTTGCACCAATGTTCCTTGGGGCACCCTTTACGAATTGTTCAAATATTTTTGATCCGTTGAAAAACATGGCCGCCAGGGGGCAGAGCTTGTTTTCCTTATATGTGCATTGTTAAAACTTTAAAAATCTTCTTGTCCAAAAGTATTGGCCTAAAAAGTGTAAACACTTTGAAAACTATTGAAGTTCTATTAAATCAGGTGAGCGATATAGGACCATCATGGCCCTCTTGTTTCCAAAAGTCATCTGCTGAAGATGTGTCTATATGGGTCTGCACATGAGAAAAGGTTAACCCTTTCCTTCATATAGACGCTTTCTGACGCCTCTGCAGCAGACAGCTTTTTGAAAACATAGTGACAAAAGAAGAAATTGCTCAAAACGAGCAATTTCTCCTTTTGCCACAATGTTTTCCACTTTTTGTCATAGGTTATCCATTCAATTATAGAGATTTTCTATGTTTTGACAAAATACGTTCAAAGTCGTCTGCTGCAGAATTGTCGTATGAGGGAAAGTGTTAAAGCTTTTATGCTCATATGCCATTCCTTCTTCTGTCACATTTTTTCCAAAAGTCATCTGCTAAAGATGTGTCTATATGGATCTGCACATGGGAAAAGGTTAAAGAAATGAAGGGGACTGAAAACAGATTGGTTAATTAATTTCATTGTAGAACTATATTTATTCGTTACCTTCTGTTTTCAATCAACAAATTGGCCAACACAAGTCCTCAATAGATCAACTGTTTACCCATCAATTATTCATGAGTGAACCCTCATAGAAGGGTAATGGAGTAGATAGTTTGGTTTATATTAACCCTTTCCCTCATACGACAATTTTGCAGCAGATGACTTTAAACATATTTTGTCAAAAAATGTAAAATCTCGATAATTGAATGGATAACCTATGACGAAAAGTGGAAAACATTGTGTCAAAAGAAGAAATTGTTCGTTTTGAGCAATTTCTTCTTTTGTCACTATGTTTTCAAAAAGCCGTTTGCTACAGAGGCGTCAGAAAGCATCTATATGAGGGAAAGGGTTAATGCTTTCCCTCATATAGACGCTTTCTGATGCATCTACAGCAGACGGCTTTTTGAAAACGAGCAATTTCTTCTTTTGCCACAATGTTTTCCACTTTTTGTCATAGGTTATCCAGATTTTCTAATTTTTGACAAAATACGTACAAATTCGTCTGCTGCAGAATTGTGTATGAGGGAAAGCTTACAATAAACCAAAACAGAAACATGAAATCTCTATATAAATGAAAATGTATTGATTGAATAGATTTGAGAAAATTGTGGCAAACGGTCTTCATCTGTCCCAATATTTAAAAAAAAAACATCTACTGCACATGCATCATGATGCATCATGTGGAAAGGGGTTGGCCGGTTTAGTCAATTTATTATATGACATTTTAAAACATTGTGACAAAAGGTGAAATTGCTCATCATTCCCAAAATGTACAATACATATACTTTCATTTATAGAGATTTTCTAGACACTTGCACTTGTTGTCAAAGTTATTTGCTATAGATTCTAACCTCTTTTCTCAGGAAAAAGACAGACGGATGGAGGTTCTTCAACAAAGAAAGAAAAGAAGATTGAGAAAGTCTGTGGAACAAGTAAGTGTGTGAATATTGCCTTAACCCTTTCCCAAATGCAGGCACCATTTGAAAATATGGTGGTTATTTCTTGTTTTTGCCATAAAGAATATGATCTGGCTTTATTTGATTGTCCAAGATGGGTTTTATTAGCTCACTTGAGCACGAAGTGCGGGCTGAGATAATTGTGATCACTCGCTGTCCAGTGTCGTAGTCATTAGTCTTTTCGTTCACATTTTCCTACAAACAACTTCTCATCATACCAATTTCAAACTAATTTACACATCTTAGTTGGTCCTCTTTCAAAGTTGTTCAAAGAATTTAATTCTATCTAGAACTTTGGTTGCAGCGGCATCAGAAAGAGGGAAAAATGCCAAACCTTTAATAATCTTCTTGTCCAAAAGTACTGGCCCCATTTGAAAATTATTTGAAATAAATAAAGACAATAAAACCAAAGTTTCTTAAATTCATGTAAAATAGATGTAATCTATATCATGAAATTGATTAAACTATGAGTTATTCTTTTTTACTTTCAGCTTTCAAGACTAAGTAGTCCATGCAGTGCTATAGACGATGAGCGTTCTATAGACTCAGATCTGTCAATGTCATCAATATCAGGGGGAACACTGTCAGATGATGACATCCTAGAAGAGGTAAAAAAGGCTGTAGGTTAGGGACCTGTTAACCCCCTTTCCCATATGCTGACGGACTCTGTTGCTTCTGCTGCAGACGACAATGGTTTTACAGTATTTATGGGAAATCTAAATATTGCTTATTTTGAGCAATTTCTTCTTTTCCCACAATTTCAGAATTTGTACCCTTCTGTTTTTAGCTCACCAGAGCACGTAGTGCTCAAGGTGAGTTATTGTGATTGCCTTTTGTCCGTCGTTCGTCGTCCGTCGTCAACATTTGCTTGTTAATTCACTAGAGGCAACATTTTGCATCCAATCTTTATAAAAGTTTATCAGAACATATATCTCGATCAACTCTAGGCCAAGTTCGAAACTGGGTCATGTGGGGTCAAAATCTAGGTCACTAGGTCAAATTTAAGGAAAATCTTGTTAACACTCCTGAAGCCGCATTTTTGGCTTGAGCATGTTGAAACTTTGTCAGAATGTTTGTCTTAGTGATATCTAGGCCAAGTTCGAAAATAGGTCATGTCGGGTCAAAAGCTAGGTCACTAGGTCAAATTTAAGGAAAATCTTGTTAACACTCCTGAAGCCGCATTTTTGGCTTGAGCATGTTGAAACTTTGTCAGAATGTTTGTCTTAGTGATATCTAGGCCAAGTTTGAAAATAGGTCATGTCGGGTCAAAAGCTAAGTCGCTAGGTCAAATTTAAGGAAAATCTTGTTAACACTCCTGAAGCCGCATTTTTGGCTTGAGCATGTTGAAACTTTGTCAGAATGTTTGTCATAGTGATATCTAGGCCAAGTTCGAATATAGGTCATGTCGGGTCAAAAACTAGGTCACTAGGCCAAATTGAAGGAAAATCTTGTTAACACTCTGGAAGCCACATTTTAAACTTGACCATGTTGAAACTTTGTCGGAAAGTTTGTCTTGATGATATCTAGGCCAAGTTCGAATATGGGTCATGTCCGGTCAAAAAGTAGGTCACTAGGCCAAATTGAAGGAAAATCTTGTTAACTCTCTGGAAGCCACATTTTTGGCTTGATCATGTTGAAACTTTGTCAGAATATTTTTCTAAGTAATAGCTAGGCCAAGTTCGAATATGAGTCATGTCGGGTTAAAAACTAGGTCACTAGGCCAAATTTAAGGAAAATCTCGTTAACACTCTTGAAGCCGCATTTTAAACTTGAGCATGTTGAAACTTTATCAGAAAGTTTGTCCTGATGATATTTAGGCCAAGTTCGAATATGGGTCATGTCATGTCAAAAACTAGGTCACTAGACCAAATTTAAGGGAAATCTTGTTAACACTCTGGAAGCCACATGTTTGGCTTGAGCATGAGAGAGTTATGTCTTAAATAGCCCATTCTCAGGTGAGCGATTCCAGGGCCTCATGGCCCTCTTGTTTGTTTTATTGGGGTTTTACGCCGTTTTCAACATTATTTCAGTTATATCAAGGCGACAGTTCACTTATTCATGGTCCCTGGGTAAACAAACCAGTACTAGGCTAGAAAATGTGCCTTGCCCAAGAGCACTCCACCATGACCGTAGGGACACCCGGTTTCAAATCCCCGATGCTAACCACTCGACCACGGCGGATTCTGCAGCAGACAACATTGTTTTCACAATGTTTTCAACTCTAATTCAAAACTATTGTGGGAAATTGAGAAATTGCTTGTTTTGAGCATTTTCTCATTTTCCCACAATGTTACATAACAGTCAATGCTGCAGAGGTGTCAATTTCTACTCTATTTCTCTAATTTGTGAAGATTTCCTTTTGACAACCCATTCCCCCATACAACAAATATGCAGCAGACAACTTTGACAATTTTTGGGCAAAAAACATGGAAAAATCTTTATAAATGAAAGTGTAATTACTGAAAAAAGTTGAAAACACTGTGGCAAAAGTTGTTTGCTGCATAGGTCTCAGAAAGCATCAGTCATAACTCTGTTCCAACAAATCTGAGCGCCCAGAAGAGAAACCGTCAAATGTACTACCATTTTTAAATTCTGTCCTAGGAAAGGTCTGTTTCATATATGCAGATGAAATTTTACATTGGCAGCAGAGGAGATTTTTTTTAAATATTGTGTCAAAGGACATTAAAAGGAGATATTCCATCTAAGAAGAGGCTCAAGAAATGTTTGGTCCTTAAAACCCAACCTAATAACCCATCCCTTCCTCTCCAAAACATGAATACACCCCAAGGGCAGCAACAGGCACCCCCTGAGCATTGCCTAAAGAGGTTTCCTGTATATGGAGTGTCAATCCATGGAAGATGCACCAGCATCAGGTAGACAGACCATTCCTTCCAGTCCTATTCCAGTCCTATTCCAGTCCTATTCAGGTCACAGGTCATGACACTGACGAATTGAAAAACATACAGCCTTCTATGTCTCATTCTTTTTTTAAACCGCTTGGTTCACATGACCAACATTGGTCTTGGTAGGTCATAACATTGATTGATCGTGTCAAGTCCTAGTGACTGTGTATGAATTTGCTACAGATCAATTATGTGGCGGATCTTAGAAAAGTCATAAGACTCCCCATGATGGTCAAACGGAAGGTCTAATTGATTAAGAAAAAAAGATTACCCACATGCAGATGAATT
Source organism: Serripes groenlandicus (assembly GCA_031761405.1). Classification (NCBI taxonomy): domain Eukaryota; kingdom Metazoa; phylum Mollusca; class Bivalvia; order Cardiida; family Cardiidae; genus Serripes; species Serripes groenlandicus. The sequence continues at coordinate 288,738 of JASEVX010000117.1, forward strand.
CTGTTGCATCTGTTGCCGGCGACTGTTGAAAATCTTAATGTGAAATAAGCAATTTCCCAATTCAACTTTATTCAATGATTGAACTTTCATTGTTCTATATATTTGACTAGATATTGTCATAGTTATCTGCTCCAGTTCTGTTGTATGTTGGAAATGGTTAAATGAACCTTATTTAATATACAAGACACATTTTTAACCCTTTCCCATATACAACTAATCTGCAGCAGATGAAAAGCTTTGTGCTAAAAACATAAAAACGTATAATTATTGAAAAGAGTTAAAAACATAGTGGCAAAAAGAGAATATGCTCATGATGAGCAATTTCTCCTTTTGCCACAATATTTCAAATGTCATCTGCTACAAAAATGTTAGAAAAGGTTTTGAAAAGGCATCTGAAGCAGACGACTTTTGAAAACACTGCGGCAAAAGAAGAAATTGCTCATAATGAGCAATTTCATCTTTTGCCACAAGGTTTTCAACTCTAATTAATAGTTATAGTTTCACTTACAGAGACTTTCCAACGTTGTTCAAAGATGTTTTAAAAGTTGTCAGATGCAGATTTGTCGTATGTGGGAAAGGGTTAAAGCTATTCTTCTCCAACAGCTTCCTCATGATGAAGTAGAGAAGACAGAAAAGAAGTTCAGGTTATTAATGAAGGAACATCACGCTTTACAGAAGTCTATGACCATGCTACAGGGTATCATTGGTAAAGCTGACCCAGAAAGATTTCTCAAGGTATGCATTGGTGTTTACCGCCATTTTCAACAATATTTCAGTTTTATCACGGCGGCCAGTTTGTGCACCTAACCATGTGATTGATTCCTGGCTTTCATACACCAGTACTCAACATTTGATAACATTCCTACCTTTTCACATAGACTACTAAGACCCATTTCCCTCATGTAGGCGCTTTCTGACGCCTTTTCAACAGATGACTTTTGAGAACTTAAGACGAGCAATTTCTCCTTTTGCCACAATGTTTTCAACTTTTGTCAGTAAGTTAACCTTCATATATAAAGATTTTTCGTGTTTTTGATAAAATGTGTTCAAAGTCGTCTGCTGCAGATTTGTTGAATGTGGGAAAGGGTTAAGCCTATTGGTGGAAGACGAATTACGAATTACACTAGTGACAATGAGCAATGTCTTAGTTTTTCAAAAGCAGTTTGCTGAAGATACATCAAAGTGTGTCTGCACATGTGAAAGGGTTAACCCATTGCTTTTACAGATGACTTTCCCACATGTAGACGCATTTTGACGCATCTGCAGCAGACAACTTCTGAGAACATCGTGGCAAAAGAAGAAATTGCTCAAACCGAGCAATTTCTCATTTTGCCTCAATATTTTCATTTTTTATACGACCGTTTTTTAAAAACGGTCCGTATTATGGTATGGTCATGTCCCTCCGTCCGTCCGTCCGTTCGGGTTTTCCGCACTTTTTTCTTACATACTTTGAGCTATTGAGCTGAAATTTTGTATAAGGCTTTGTAGTGATGTGTCACAGATCAAGTTCATATTTCCTGGGATTTCGTCAATTTTTGAATGAGTTATGTCCCTTTTTGGACTTAGAATATTTGTTAGAATATTTGTTTTCCGCACTTTTTTTCTACATGCTTTGATCTATTGAGCTGAAATTATGTATATGGCTCTGTAATCATGAGTTACAGATCAAGTTCACATTTCCTCGGATTTCGTCAATTTTTGAATGAGTTATGCCCCTTTTTGGACTTAGAATATTGGTTTTCCGCACTTTTTTCTTACATACTTTGAGCTATTGACCTGAAATTGTGTATTAGGCTTTGTAGTGATATGTCACAGATCAAGTTCATATTTCCTGGGATTTCGTCAATTTTTGAATGAGTTATGCCCCTTTTTGGACTTAGAATATTTGTAAGAAAGAATATTTGTGAGAATATTTGTTTTCCGCACTTTTTTTCTACATGCTTTGATCTATTGAGCTGAAATTATGTATATGGCTTTGTAATCATGAGTTACAGATCAAGTTCACATTTCCTCGGATTTCGTCAATTTTTGAATGAGTTATGCCCCTTTTTGGACTTAGAATATTGGTTTTCCGCACTTTTTTCTTACATACTTTGAGCTATTGACCTGAAATTGTGTATTAGGCTTTGTAGTGATATGTCACAGATCAAGTTCATATTTCCTGGGATTTCGTCAATTTTTGAATGAGTTATGCCCCTTTTTGGACTTAGAATATTTGTTAGAAAGAATATTTGTTAGAATATTTGTTTTCCGCACTTTTTTTCTACATGCTTTGATCTATTGAGCTGAAATTATGTATATGGCTTTGTAATCATGAGTTACAGATCAAGTTCACATTTCCTCGGATTTCGTCAATTTTTGAATGAGTTATGCCCCTTTTTGGACTTAGAATATTGGTTTTCCGCACTTTTTTCTTACATACTTTGAGCTATTGACCTGAAATCGTGTATTAGGCTTTGTAGTGATATGTCACAGATCAAGTTCATATTTCCTGGGATTTCGTCAATTCTTGAATGAGTTATGCCCCTTTTTGGACTTAGAATATTTGTTTTCCGCACTTTTTAGTCCCCTACCGGCGTGCCGAAGGGGACTATTAGGTTTGCACTCCGTCCGTAGTCCATCTGTCAGTCAGTCAGTCAGTCCATCTGTCAGTCAGTCAGTCAGTCAGTCAGTCAGTCCGGCAAATTTTTGTCCGGAGCATATCTCCAAAACTGTACTAGCTATGGCTATGAAATTCCATATGTGGATACATCTCATCAATGCGGAGTGCAGTGCATATGAACCATAACTCTTGCTTCCCTAATTTTTGAGTTATTTCCCTTTCTTTATTTTCATACTTGATTTTTGTCCGGAGCATATCTCCATAACTATACTAGCTATGGCTATGAAATTTCACACATGAATACATCGTATCAAGGGGGAGTGCAGTGGACATGAACCATAACTCTTGCTTGCCTAATTTTTGAGTTATTTCCCTTTCTTTATTTTCATACTTGATTTTTGTCCGGAGCATATCTCCAAAACTGTACTAGCTATGGTTATGAAATTTCACACATGGATGCATCTCATCAAGGGGGAGTGCAGTGGACATGAACCATAACTCTTGCTTGCCTAATTTTTGAGTTATTTCCCTTTCTTTATTTTCATACTTGATTTTTGTCCGGAGCATATCTCCATAACTATACTAGCTATGGCTATGAAATTTCACACATGAATACATCGTATCAAGGGGGAGTGCAGTGGACATGAACCATAACTCTTGCTTGCCTAATTTTTGAGTTATTTCCCTTTCTTTATTTTCATACTTGATTTTTGTCCGGAGCATATCTCCATAACTATACTAGCTATGGCTATGAAATTTCACACATGAATACATCGTATCAAGGGGGAGTGCAGTGCACATGAACAATAACTCTTGCTTCCCTAATTTTTGAGTTATTTCCCTTTCTTTATTTTCATACTTTATTGTCTTGATATACCTAAACATTGGGTTGCTATGACAACAGAAACAGACTCAAAAGTGCAAACCGGTAGGGGACTATGGTATTGCTTGCAATCCTCCAGTTACTTGTTTTCTACATGCTTTGATGTATTGAGCTGAAATTATGTATATGGCTTTGTAATCAAGTGTCACAGATCAAGTTCACATTTCCTCGGATTTCGTAAATTTTTGAATGAGTTATGCCCCTTTTTGGACTTAGAATATTTGTCAATTTCTGCATGAGTTATGCATTTTTCATAGTTTCCCATTATTCTTTAACAACTTATTCCTGAACGACTTTATTAACTTTTTACAAACAAACAATATATCAAAACAAAGAGGAAACTTACAAAGAAGTTCCTGACGGGCGTGTTATGTACCGTTTGCGGTACTCTTGTTTCAATAATTGAACTCATATAATTATATAGGTTTTCAAAGTCCTCTGATGCAGATTTGTTGTATGTGGGAAAGGGTTAAAGATATTTTTGAATGCTCTTAACCCTTTCCCTCATATAGACGCTTTCTGACGCCTCTGCAGCAGATGGCTGTTTGAAAACATAGTGACAAAACAAGAAATTGCACAAAACGTGCAATTTTTCCTTTTGCCACATGTTTTCAACTTTTTGTCATATATAGGTTATCCATTCAATTGTGGAGATTTTTTATGTTTTGACAAAATAAGTTCAAAGTCGTCTGCTGCAGAATTGTCGTATGAGAGAAAGGGTTAACTACCACCAACACTTTGTATTGTCTTGTCAGACCATTATCAGACTAAATGAGGTAGATCATTTTTTGATTCCTTTTTAGCAGACTACTATTAAAAGTAAATTGGAAAAAATTTCTCTTTTTCCTACAATGTTTCATTTCTGTATAATAATCTCATATAAATGTATCTATAATTCTTCCCCTTTTCTTCAGATATTATCAGTTTGGATGATTCTAAAAGTGGCAGTTTAGGTAATAGGTTATAGTGCTTTGTAGAATGTAGTTACATGCATAGATAGTTTGTATCTGATTTCATTATGCTTCCCCATTTCAGATGAGGACAACTTTTGAAACAGACATGTATATTGCTCAATGTAAAATTGAAAGCCTAGATGAATCATTAGAGAAATACAAGGTAAATCTTGTCACTATTTGCTCTTCTCACAACATATTTAACGCTAATATGTTATATATAGAACTTAACCCTTTCCCTCATACGACAATTCTGCAGCAGACGACTTTGAACATATTTTGTCATAAAAAAGAAAATCTCTTTAATTGAATGGATAACCTATGACGAAAAGTGGAAAACATTGTGTCAAAAGGAGAAATTGCTCGTTTTGAGCAATTTCTTCTTTTGTCACTATGTTTTCAAAAAGCTGTCTGCTGCAGAGGCGTCAGAAAGTGTCTATATGAGGGAAAGGGTTAAAGAAGTGTAAGGGGATGATCTAAATTATTATTTACCACAAAGAAGTAATTCCTATGGAAGATTATTAATTGCCCGAAATACATTGTCAGTTAGGAGACATAGTTCACGTTTTGCCACAATATTTTCAAAAGTCGTCTGCTGCAGATGCATAAAAATGCATCTACTTTTGGGGAAGGTAGTTTGAGCTTTATTGTACCTTTTTTTGTTAAAAATTGAAGGAATATTTCAACATAAGAAAAAGAAGTTGTCATTTATATTTGTTGTGTAGCAATGTCTAGTAGTCCTCTACAAAGATTGTTCAAATTATGAATTATGGCCCCGCCCCAGGGGTCACCTTTATTACATAAAGATATATAGGGAACATCTTTGAAAATCTTCTTGTCTGAAACTGAAAAGCCTAGAGCTTCGATATTTAATGTGTAGCATTGTCTACTGGTCCTCTACAAAGATTGTTCAAGTTATGTCCCTGGGTTCAAAATTGGCCACACCCCGGCATCACCTGTATTACATAGAGATAAATGGGGAAAAACTTTGAAAAACTTCTTGTCTGAAAACGAAAGGCCTAAAGCTTAAATATTTGGTATGAAGCATTATCTAGTTGTCCTCTACCAGGATAATTCAAATTATGCCTCTGGGGTCAAAACTGGCCCCACCCCAGGGGTCACCTGTTTTATAAAGATAAAAATATGAGGAAAAACTTAGAAAATCTTCTTGTTTGAAACGAAGACGCCTAAAGCTTAGATATATGGTGAGTACAATAGTCCAGCGGTCTTCTACCAAGATTGTTCAAATTATACTCCTGGGGTCAAACTGGGGGTCACCTGTTTTACATAGAGATATATAGGGGAAAACTTAGAAATATTATTGTTAAATACTAACTGGTACATACACATTTCTTGGGTGACCTTCTTAGTCATATTTACTTGACAAAAGACAGGCAACATAGGGTGTGGGTTTTCGCTCTGTGGTCCTCTTGGGCCTCTTGTATTAGCTTACTTGACTGCAAAATGAGTTATGTGGTTGGCATGACAAATCACATTTCATGACTCAGATGAGCAATCCAGGGCCATCATGGACCTCTTGTTTCAGTAATTATACCTTCGTTGAGGGTGATTTTTCATGTTTTTGATTAGATGTTTTTAATGTCGTCTGCTGCAGATTTATTGTATGAGGGCAAGGGTTATTAGAAATATGCGCCTATGCCTCAAGATAAAATTCATGCATCAAAACTTCAATGGTCAATAGACTCTCTGTAACATTAGATAAGTAAATGAACTTGTTTTTTAACATGAATCAGGGGAGCTATTATGAAGGAATGAATCTAAAGTTCACATATTCTCCTGGAATATTGTTAACCCTTTCCCACATAAATACCATTTTAAACGTCTCTGCAGCAGTCGACTTTTGAAAACATTGTGACAATGTTTTCAACTCTATTAAGATTCATCTTTTCATTTAGGGGTTAACAATATCCCCAAATTCAAGTAGAAGGTATGATTATTGAAAAAAATTGCGGCTGAAGGAGAAATTACTTTCTATGAGCAATTTCTGCAATTGTGACAGTGTTTTTAAAAGTTGTATGCAGCAGATGTTTCAAAAAGTGTATGCATGTGGAAAATTCGTTAATTAACTTTGTAGTACCTTTTTTAACAGGAGTCAGATTTTAGCTGGGTAAAAGAGAAGGATGAACTGTCGGATGAAATCAACAAGTTATCAACTCAAAACAAGTTGCTCACAGAAAAGGTATGATTTAGTAAAAAATAATTCATTTTAAATTAATTGCGAAACAAGATTCTAGAAAATCTCCATAATTGAATGGATAACCTATGACTAAAAGTGGAAAACATTGTGGCAAAAGTTGAAATTGCACATTTTTGTGCAATTTCTTCTTTTGTCATTATGTTTTCAAAAAGCCGTCTGCTGCAGAGGCGTCCGAAAGCGTTTATATGAGGGAAAGGGTTAACCATTTCCCACGTCATTTGCAGAGATAAATCCAATAGGCAGACAACAATAAATTTTGTCCAAAGAGATAAGCCATTGATTTCCTTTTCTTGAAGATTGTTTTTACCTTTTCCTTTTCTGGAGGTTTTATGCAATGCAATGGTCAATAACACTGTTTCAATTAGTTTTATAATCTCTGTTGACTTTTTATTTCCTATTTTCCGCACCAGTACAGTGGGCTAGCGACGACTCAAGCTAGAAACTGACCCATAAATCACTTTGAGTTATCAACATGTGCAACTAATCACTGATTTATGCTTAACCCTCTCCCTCATACGACAATTCTGAAGCAGACGACTTCGAACATATTTCGTCATAAAATAGAAAATCTCTATAATTAAATGGATTACCTATGACTAAAAGTGGAAAACATTGTGGCCAAAGGAGAAATTGATTGTTTTGAGCAATTTCTGCTTTTGTCATTATGTTTTCAAAAAGCTGTCTGCTGCAGAGGCGTCAGAAAACGTCTATGAGGGAAAGGGTTAATTCATTAAAAAATATTTAAATTCATGTATTGGATGCTGTTTATTTTTGTATTTTTAACCATATTAAGCTGAAGGATATGACAGAGTCAGTAAGGGAAATAACTCATGCCTATGAAGAAAGTCAGGAACAGAAAGAAGACCTAGAGTTCATCATCCTTGAAACACAGTCTGCCAGTAATAAGGTAAGTGTGTTTTACTTTGCACACATGTATGTGGTATTTGAAGCATAAACAGCAGGCAGCTTTTGAAAAACATTGTGGCAATGTGGGAAATTGTAAATGTTGAGCAATTTTTGTTCCTGCCACAATGTTTTCAACTCGATCCAATAATCATTCTTTCAATTCTACAGATTTTTAGCTCGCCAGTACGAAGTACAGGAGAGCTTATGTGTTACCCCCGGCGTCGGCACCGTCGGCACCGTCGGCACCGTCGGCGGTGGCGTAGACACCTAGGTTTAAGGTTTGTGTTTAAGGTTTTCATTTGGGTTTTAAGGGTTTATACCTTTAGGAACCATTTGTCATCCATCTACGCACACCACTACACCCGTCCTGACCCTGGGTGAAGGTCAAGATAATTTCTACTTGGTTCTACTTGGTTCAGTTACAAGGTTTAAGGTTTGCGTTTAACGTTTAACATATCACTCTGCATTCACTATTATGACATTGATTGCTTTCATATTTAGTTTATACATTTAGGAACTATTGGTCATCCATCTACGCACACCACTACACCCGTTCTGACCCTGGGTCAAGGTCAAGGTCATTTCTACTTGGTTCAGTTACAAGGTTTAAGGTTTGCGTTTAACGTTTAACATATCACTCTGCAGTCACTATTATGACATTGATTGCTTTCATATTTAGTTTATACATTTAGGAACTATTGGTCATCCATCTACGCACACCACTACACCCGTTCTGACCCTGGGTCAAGGTCAAGGTCATTTCTACTTGGTTCAGTTACAAGGTTTAAGGTTTGCGTTTAACGTTTAACATATCACTCTGCAGTCACTATTATGACATTGATTGCTTTCATATTTAGTTTATACATTTAGGAACTATTGGTCATCCATCTGCGCACACCACTACACCCGTCCTGCACCTGGGTCAAGGTCAAGGTCATTTCTACTTGGTTCAGTTACAAGGTTTAAGGTTTGCGTTTAACGTTTAACATATCACTCTGCATTCACTATTATGACATTGATTGCTTTCATATTTAGTTTATACATTTAGGAACTATTGGTCCATCTACGCACCCCACTACACCCGTCCTGACCCAGGGTCAAGGTCAAGTTATATCAGAGTTATTGCCCCTTTTCTGTCAAAAAATCTAACTTTTTCGTCACGTTTTCAAATAACTTTTTTTCTACTCAAAGGATTAGATTGAAACTTCTGACAAATGTTTATATCAATGTGTGTGATTGGTTCACAAAAGGGAGATAATCCAAATAATTTTATATCAGAGTTATTGCCCCTTTTCTGTCAAAAAATTAAATTTTCAAATAACTTTTTTTCTACCCGAAGGATTGGATTGAAACTTCTGACAAATGTTACTTTTTTTTTTATTCGACGTCTGTCTGTCTATTTTTTTTTTTATCCGGCGTCTGTCTGTCTGTCTGTCCGTCACACTTTTTTCGTCACGTTTTCAAATAACTTTTGTTCTACTCAAAGGATTAGATTGAAACTTCTGACAAATGTTTTTATCAATGTGTGTGATGGGTTCACAAAAGGGCGATAATCCAAATAATTTTATATCAGAGTTATTGCCCCTTTTCTGTCAAAAATTTAAATTTTCAAATAACTTTTTTTCTACTTAAAGGATTGGATTGAAACTTCTGACAAATGTTTATATCAATGTGTATGATGGGTTCACAAAAAGGGGGATAATCCAAATATTTTTATATCAGAGTTATTGGCCCTTTTCTGTCAAAAATTTAATCTACTCAAAGGATTGGATTGAAACTTCTGACAAATGTTTATATCAATGTGTATGATGGGTTCACAAAAGGGGGATAATCCAAATATTTTTATATCAGAGTTATTGCCCCTTTTCTGTCAAATATTCAAATTACTTTTTTTCTGCTCAAAGGATTGGTTTGAAACTTCTGACAAATGTTTATATCAATTTTTGAACTTGAACTTAGAATTTTTGTCAAAAGTATTGAAAAGGTGTATTATCTTGCAATAGGTGATACTGTGCGACTTTACCTAATACTTTAACTGTTCTGAAGTAGGCCCTGATATACGATGGCCCTGATAGGCGAGCTATATTGTCCTCCGACAACTCTTGTTCCATCTTTATGATAGATTTTTTTTTTACGTCATTTTTTATCTTGCCTGTTTTTCAATGAAAAAAAAAGTCTGTGTATTGTGATACCTTCTGTCTGTGTCACAAAACCAAAAATTTTACCTCATAACTCAAAAACCGTTCAACGTTGTTAAATGAAACTTGGTGCATGTCTTTACCAAGTCTGACTTTAATTGTTATTCAGTGATGCCGCTTTTTATTAACAAAAACAGACGAGCGTTGGCATTCGCTATGCATCGCTCTTTTTACAGATTCGTTGTATTTCTTGAAAAAATAAATGACACATAAAACCATATGTCCTCTGCTTTTTTTTAACAAAAACAGTCGAGCGTTGGCATTCACTATGCATCGCTCTTTTTACAGATTGGTTGTATTTCTGGAAAAAATAAATGACACATAAAACCATATGTCCTCTGCTTTTTTTTAAAACAAAAACAGTCGAGCGTTGGCATTCACTATGCATCGCTCTTTTTACAGATTGGTTGTATTTCTGGAAAAAATAAATGACACATAAAACCATATGTCCTCTGCTTTTTTTTAAAACAAAAACAGTCGAGCGTTGGCATTCACTATGCATCGCTCTTTTTACAGATTCGTTGTATTTCTTGAAAAAATAAATGACACATAAAACCATATGTCCTCTGCTTTTTAGCTCACCTGAGCTTTGCTCAAGGTGAGTTATTGTGATCGCCTTTTGTCCGGCGTCCGTCGTCCGTCGTCCGTCGTCCGTCGTGCGTCGTCCGTCGTGCGTCAACTTCTTCTCCTCAGTAACCAGTGGGTCAATTGGGATGAAACTTCACAGAAAGCATCCTCTTAATGACCTCACCAGAATTCCTTCAAATTTTAGGGATCCATGCAGAATTCTGGTTTCCATGGCAACGAAACCGAAAAAACTTCAAAATTCTTCTTCTCCCAAACTGGTTGGCAGATTTTCAAATAATTTTGTAGAAATGTTCCTTGGATGACCCTCTACCAGATTCCTTCAAGCCATGTTGATTGGTCAAAAAACACGGCCGCCAGGGGGGCGGGGCTATTTTGCCTTATATGGCTATAGTGAAAACTTAAAAAATCTTCTCCTCCGAAAGTGTCAGGCTGATTTTCAAATGATATTGTAGAAATGTTCCTTGGGTGACCCTCTATCAGATTCCTTCAAGCCATGTTGATTGGTCGAAAAACATGGCCGCCAGGGGGGGGCGGGGCTATTTTGCCTTATATGGCTATAGTGCAAACTTAAAAAATCTTCTTCTCCAAAAGTGTCGGCCCGATTTTCAAATAATTTTGTAGAAATGTTCCTTGGATGACCCACTTTCAGATTCCTTCAAGCCATGTTGATTTGTCAAAAAACATGGCCGCCAGTAGGCAGGGCTATTTTGCATTATATGGATATAGTGAAAACTTAAAAAATCTTCTCCTCCAAAAGTATCTGGCCGATTTTCAAATAATTTTGTAGAAATGTTCCTAAGGTGACCCTCTATGAGATTCCTTCAAGCCAAGTTGATTGGTCGGAAACTGGCTGCCAGGGGGCATGGCTTATATAGCTAAAGTGAAAAAAAAATAAAAATCAGGTGAGCGATTCAAGGGCCATCATGGCCCTCTTGTTTTAGCTTACCTGAGCTTTGCTCAAGGTGAGTTATTGTGATCGCCTTTTGTCCGTCGTCCGTCGTCCGTCGTGCGTCAACTTCTTCTCCTCAGTAACCAGTGGGTCAATTTGGATGAAACTTCACAGAAAGCATCCTATCAATGACCTCACCAGAATTCCTTCAAATTTTTGGGATCCATGCAAAATTCTGGTTTCCATGGCAACGAAACCGAAAAAACTTCAAAATTCTTCTTCTCCCAAATTGGTTGGCAGATTTTCAAATAATTTTGTAGAAATGTTTCTTGGATGACCCTCTATCAGATTCCTTCAAGCCGTGTTGATTGGTCGAAAAACATGGCCGCCAGGGGGGGGGGGGGGGGGGGGCTATTTTGCCTTATATGGCTATAGTGAAAACTTAAAAAATCTTCTCCTCCGAAAGTGTAAGGCCGATTTTCAAATAATTTTGTAGAAATGTTCCTTGGGTGACCCTCTATCAGATTCCTCCAAGCCATGTTGATTGGTCGAAAAACATGGCCGCCAGGGGGGGGCGGGGCTATTTTGCCTTATATGGCTATAGTGCAAACTTAAAAAATCTTCTCCTCCAAAAGTGTCAGGCTGATTTTCAAATAATTTTGTAGAAATGTTCTTTGGGTGATCCTCTATCAGATTCCTTCAAGCCATGTTGATTGGTCAAAACACATGGCCGCCAGGGGGCGGGGCTATTTTGCCTTTTATGGCTATAATGAAAACTTAAATCAAAGCGCCAATGGCACTGTAGTGGCGATCCTATGGAAAATCCTGCAAAGTAACAAGCAGTATATCGGTGTAGGGCTTGCGATGACTCTGGTGCGGGTATATTTGAGAATGTATCAACCCTGCATCTTTTGACAGTAGAATAATGTTAGTTTGCCAGAATGTTGTCTTGGTGATTATTTAGTTACGTTCTGAAATTGGTCATGATGTGTTCAAAATTAGGCCATTCCAAAGTTATGAAAAATCTAGTTGGTATTCGATAGACTACCGTTTTAGCTCATTAGAATGACTATTTGTAATCTAAATTGTTTGGGTAATCACATGTTTATCACCAGGTCGTTAGGCCATATTAAGATAAAATATATTTTACACTTTAGAAATGACTAAAGAAAGGAGAGAAAACAGTATCCATTAGTTTGGTGTTTGTTTCAATTATGTCCGATATTAAACAGGTCTGTTCAATTTAGTCCCTTCACATTGCATGATTGAGGGTTGTCACAGTGTATTTATATGTCTCTGAGGTTGTTAAACTGCTTCGAATAATGTGAGTGCAAAAACAAACACAAAACATGCTCCAAAAGCACAATTTCACTATTTGCCAAACTGTTTAATTTATGAAAATATAGGCATATATTATAATGCTAGATCTTCAAACTCAATTAGGCTACACTGTCAGCATTGATTGCTAATTGACTCTAGAACGTGCAGACGTGTATACATAACGTGTGTACACACTGCCATCGTGTGTCCTTTAAACCTTTGTAAACCAGTCTTATTATCTAGACGCTTTCATATATTTAAACAAGTACAAAATAAAGCGTTTATAATATTGAGATTTACAAGCTTTTCTGGTTTTTGGTCTCGCGAGCTATTTATAGAACCTTTTGGAATTTCCAGATTTGAGTATCACCAGAGTTGTCGTTATTTGCAAGGCAGAACGCGCAATGATATTTATTATCTGCCAAATCATGACGAAGATAATCAGAGTACAACCAACTCCTGCCGAATCAGGTTAAAGGTCAAAAGGTTACGGTTGACTACAGTAAAAATAAAACGAGGCACAGGAGTATCATGATACTCTGCATAGCGTACCCAAGACGCCCGATGATATTTATTATCTGCCCAAACATGAAGAAAGATAATATGTAAATAGTTTAACTCTATTTAGATATTTTCTCGATAAATCTCAAATATTAGTACCAATCCGGTATCAAAGTAGCACTAACATTATCATTATTAATCGTGTGCCTGCATCACTGATGGAACTATATATATATATGGCGGTTTAACGGAAGTGAGTAAATTGCCTTTGCAGAAATATCCAACCGATTGTTCAAATACGACTATATAATTTTTTTTTCGTTGTTGTTGTTTTGGTAGCACTGTGGCGATTGTCAACCAATCGCCACAAAAATCTTCTCCTCCATAAGTGTCAGGCCGATTTTCAAATAATTTTGTAGAAATGTTCCTTGGGTGACCCTCTATCAGATTCCTACAAGCAATGTTGATTGGTCAAAAAACATGGCCACCAGGGGGCGGGGGCTATTTTGCCTTATATGGCCAAAGTGAAAACTTAAAAAATCTTCAACATCTTCTCCTCAGTAACCAGTGGGTCAATTGGGATGAAACTTCACAGAAAGCATCCTCTTAATGACCTCACCAGAATTCCTTCAAATTTTAGGGATCCATGCAGAATTCTGGTTTCCATGGCAACGAAACGAAAAAAACTTCAAAATTCTTCTTCTCCCAAACTGGTTGGCAGATTTTCAAATAATTTTGTAGAAATATTCCTTGGATGACCCTCTACCAGATTCCTTCAAGCCATGTTGATTGGTCAAAAAACACGGGCGCCAGGGGGGCGGGGCTATTTTGCCTTATATGGCTATAGTGAAAACTTAAAAAATCTTCTCCTCCGAAAGCGTCAGGCTGATTTTCAAATGATTTTGTAGAAATATTCCTTGGGTGACCCTCTATCAGATTCCTTCAAGCCATGTTGATTGGTCGAAAAACATGGCCGCCAGGGGGGGGGGGGGGGGGGGGGGGGGGCGGGGCGGGGCTATTTTGCCTTATATGGCTATAGTGCAAACTTAAAAAATCTTCTTCTCCAAAAGTGTCGGCCCGATTTTCAAATAATTTTGTAGAAATGTTCCTTGGATGACCCACTTTCAGATTCCTTCAAGCCATATTGATTTGTCAAAAAACATGGCCGCCAGTAGGCAGGGCTATTTTGCATTATATGGATATAGTGAAAACTTAAAAAATCTTCTCCTCCAAAAGTATCTGGCCGATTTTCAAATAATTTTGTAGAAATGTTCCTAGGGTGACCCTCTATCAGATTCCTTCAAGCCAAGTTGATTGGTCGGAAACTGGCTGCCAGGGGGCATGGCTTATATAGCTAAAGTGAAAAAAAAATAAAAATCAGGTGAGCGATTCAAGGGCCATCATGGCCCTCTTGTTTAACAAAAACAGTCGAGCGTTGGCATTCACTATGCATCGCTCTTTTTACAGATTGGTTGTATTTCTGGAAAAAATAAATGACACATAAAACCATATGTCCTCTGCTTTTTTTAGCTCACCTGTGCACGAAGTGCTCAAGGTGAGTTATTGTGATCGCCCTATGTCTGGCGTCCGTCGTCCGTCGTCCGTCGTCTGTCAACATTTTCTCCTCTGTAACCGGTGGGTCAACTGGGATGAAACTTCACAGAAAGCATCCTCTCAATATCCTCACCAGAATTCCTTAAAATTTTTGGGATCCATGCATAATTCTGGTTTCCATGGCAACGAAATGAAAAAACTTCAAAATTCTTAAAAAATCTTCTCCTCCGATAGTGTCAGGCCGATTTTCAAATAATTTTGTAGAAATGTTTCTCAGGTGACCCTCTATCAGATTCCTTCAAGCCATGTTGATTGGTCAAAAAACATGGCCGCCAGGGGGGGCGGGGCTATTTTTCCTTATATGGCTATAGTGCAAACTTAAAAAATCTTCTCCTCCGAAAGTGTCAGGCCGATTTTCAAATCATTTTGTAGAAATGTTCCTCGGGTGACCCTCTATCAGATTCCTTCAAGCCATGTTGATTGGTCGAAAAACATGGCCGCCAGGGGGGGCGGAGCTATTTTTCCTTATATGGCTATAGTGCAAACTTAAAAAATCTTCTTCTCCAAAAGTGTCAGGCCGATTTTCAAATAATTTTGTAGAAATGTTCCTTGGATGACCCACTTTCAGATTCCTTCAAGCCATATTGATTTGTCAAAAAACATGGCCGCCAGTAGGCAGGGCTATTTTGCATTATATGGATATAGTGAAAACTTAAAAAATCTTCTCCTCCAAAAGTATCTGGCCGATTTTCAAATAATTTTGTAGAAATGTTCCTAGGGTGACCCTCTATCAGATTCCTTCAAGCCAAGTTGATTGGTCGGAAACTGGCTGCCAGGGGGCATGGCTTATATAGCTAAAGTGAAAAAAAAATAAAAATCAGGTGAGCGATTCAAGGGCCATCATGGCCCTCTTGTTTAACAAAAACAGTCGAGCGTTGGCATTCACTATGCATCGCTCTTTTTACAGATTGGTTGTATTTCTGGAAAAAATAAATGACACATAAAACCATATGTCCTCTGCTTTTTTTAGCTCACCTGTGCACGAAGTGCTCAAGGTGAGTTATTGTGATCGCCCTATGTCTGGCGTCCGTCGTCCGTCGTCCGTCGTCTGTCAACATTTTCTCCTCTGTAACCGGTGGGTCAACTGGGATGAAACTTCACAGAAAGCATCCTCTCAATATCCTCACCAGAATTCCTTAAAATTTTTGGGATCCATGCATAATTCTGGTTTCCATGGCAACGAAATGAAAAAACTTCAAAATTCTTAAAAAATCTTCTCCTCCGATAGTGTCAGGCCGATTTTCAAATAATTTTGTAGAAATGTTTCTCAGGTGACCCTCTATCAGATTCCTTCAAGCCATGTTGATTGGTCAAAAAACATGGCCGCCAGGGGGGGCGGGGCTATTTTTCCTTATATGGCTATAGTGCAAACTTAAAAAATCTTCTCCTCCGAAAGTGTCAGGCCGATTTTCAAATCATTTTGTAGAAATGTTCCTCGGGTGACCCTCTATCAGATTCCTTCAAGCCATGTTGATTGGTCGAAAAACATGGCCGCCAGGGGGGGCGGAGCTATTTTTCCTTATATGGCTATAGTGCAAACTTAAAAAATCTTCTTCTCCAAAAGTGTCAGGCCGATTTTCAAATAAATTTGTAGAAATGTTCCTTGGGTGACCCTCTATCAGATTCCTTCAAGCCATGTTGATTGGTCGAAAATCATGGCCGCCAGTGGGGGGCGGGGCTTTTTTGCCTTATATAGCTATAGTGCAAACTTAAAAAATCTTCTCTTCCAAAAGTGTCGGGCCGATTTTCAAATAATTTTGTAGAAATGTTCCTTGGATGACCCTCTATCAGATTCCTTCAAGCCATGTTGATTGGTCAAAAAACATGGCCGCCAGGGGGCGGGGCTATTTTGCCTTTTATTGCTATAGTGAAAACTTAAAAAATCTTCTCCTTCAAAAGTGTCAGGCCGATTTTCAAATAATTTTGTAGAAATGTTTCTAGGGTGACCCTCTATCAGATTCCTTAAAGCCAATTTGATTGGTTGGAAACTATGCCCGCCAGATGGCGGGGCTTATATAGCTAAAGTGAAAAAAAAAATCAGGTGAGCGATTCCAGGGCCATCATGGCCCTCTTGTTTAACAAAAACAGTCAAGCGTTGGCATTCACTATGCATCGCTCTTTTTACAGATTGGTTGTATTTCTGGAAAAAATAAATGACACATAAAACCATATGTCCTCTGTTCAACCCTTTCCCCCTTACAGACGCATTTAAACATTTCCCACATATACAGTCGAACCTCGTTAATCCGGACACTTTGGTTCCCAGAGAAAAAAGTCCGGATTGCGAATCTTCCGGATTAACGATTTCTTATTTTGCCTACGCCAAATTTTCGTCTTAGCATAACAATAGGAGTCAAAGAATGGGACCCAATATTTCCCCAGATATTGCGCGGATACATGATTATAATTGAGGGAAATTCATTCAAAATAGCTTTGCAAACTGTCAGCGATATTGTATTTACCATTTACCTCTAGATACTGTTTGTCGTAAGCAAAGCTTTATCATGATATTTACAACACATAGATAACCAGTACGTAAACATGTACGTTTTTGAAAAAATGAACGTCAAAATATAAAAATATGGAACAACTTATTATTTTTGTCAGATCTACACTTGTCTCTGGGTCAAAATATCGAAATTTTAGTCTTAAAATCAGTTTAGATCTGTTTGACAATTTGGCTGCTATTTTATGGCTGCTAATCAAAGTAAACAATGACACACGCTTGCAGATTATTGAACAGCCTTAGGCTATTACATTGTATACAGCTTTAACACCTTTTAGGACAAACGGACACTACAGAAAACAATGACACAGACTAATTGAGTAAAAACATATATACTGTCTATGTTTTCTGTACAGTCATGTACATTACTGTTTGGACTTCCGGACTAACGAAACGGATTATATGTGTAAATGGTCAGTCCGTTCCCGTTTTTTTTTGTCCGGTTCCGGAACGCGAATTTCCGTATTAACGGAGAATAATTAAGCATAAAAAATCCGTTCCCTGAATTTTTTGTCCGGATCGCGAATTTTCCGGATTAACGGCGTCCGGTTTAACGAGGTTCGACTGTAGTCGCTTTCTGATGCCTCTGCTGCAGACGTCTATTGAAAACATTGTGGAAAAAGGAGAAATTCCTCACAATGAGAAATTTCCTCTTTTGCCACAGTGTTTTCAACTCTATTTAATAGGTAAAGAATGATTTATTAAAATTTTCCTTGTTTTTGCCTAGATATTTTCAAAGTTGTTTGGTGCAGATTTTTTGTATGTCGGAAAGGGTTTTAACAACATCGAAATGTTTTCGAAAGACACGTCAGAAAACCTTTTTATGTGGGAAAGGGTTGAGTTCTCTAAGGTTAGGTTGATATCATATAGTACATAACGTTCCGTCCTCTTATTTGTAAAATTGAAGGAGAGGTATTTGGTTTGGCCTGGCTTATTATTCCATTTTTTTGTGTCTTAACCCTTTCCCTCATATAGACGCATGTTGACGCATCTGCAGCACACAACTCTTGAAAACATTGTGACAAAAGGAGAAATTGCTCAAAAAGAGCAATTTCTCCTTTTGCCACAAAGTTTTTTTTACTCTTTTCAGTAATTATACATGTACCTACAATAATACAGATTTTACATATTTTTGAGTAGACATTTTTAACTCTTTCCCTCATAGAGATGCTTTCTGACGCCTCTGCAGCAGACGGCTTTTTGAAAACATAGTGACAAAAGAAGTAATTGCACAAAACGTGCAATTTCTCCTTTTGCCACAATGTTTTCCACTTTTTGACATAGGTTATCCATTCAATTATAGAGATTTTCCATCTTTTGACAAAATACGTTCAAAGTCGTCTGCTGCAGAATTGTCGTATGAGGGAAAGGGTTAAAGTCGTCTACTGCAGTTTTACTGTATGTGGGAAAAGGTTATGGGGGGACTATCTTCTCTTGACCCGACTTCAGTGATAACTATCTGTCTGTGTGACAGGCTATAATTGTACGGGTGTCTTTTGTTGTGCTAATTATGGTGGTGACATGTTTTCTCACCACCATGCTAACTGTTTATATGATGGGAGGGACTTTTTTTACCCTTTCCCACATGCAACAAATCTTAAGCAGACGACTTTAAAAACATCTAGGCAAAAAAAATGGAAATTCTTTATAAATGAATATTAATTAAATGAAAAAAAGTGGAAATCATTTTGGCAAAAGGAGAAATTACTGGTTTTAAGCAATTTCGCCGTCGTCTGCTGCAGAGGTGTCACAAAGCTTCTATATGTGGGTAGGGGTTTAAGGTCAGCAGCTTTGATCTAAGTATGAGGAAAATATCTGTAATACTTTGATGTGTTATTTCTTCTTTCACAATGTTTCAAAAGTCATCTGCTGCAGAAGCATTTAAATACATGTTTATGGGGGAAAGGGTTAAATGGTTGTCCAATATGAAAAACTCTTAGTAAAACAGTGTAATATTGTGAAAATTGGAAAATAAATTTTGATTCAGAGTTTAAAATATTGTTGCAAAAGGAGAATTTGCTGGTTTTCATAATAAACAATTTATCCTTATGCCACAATGTCTTTTAAAACTCTTTTTAATATTTTTAGAGAGTTACAACATTTTGCCCTATATATTTTCAAAGTCATTTGCTGCAGATTTGTTGTACATGGGAAAGGGTAGTAACCAAGCAAAACGCATGACAGAGAATGGTTCAGCAAGGTCATACAAAAAAATTACTTTAAATCTATGACAACATGAGTTGAAATGATGCATCGTGGGAAATGAATCTATTTGATCAGGACATCACAGTTTTACAATGGTCTGTGCCATTTTTTGTGTCTGTATCAATAGATAACCCTTTCCCGTATAAGAAATCTGCGGCAGACGACTTTGAAAACATGCAGGCAAATATATGGAAAAGCTGTTTAACCCTTTCCCACATACAGACATTTTCTGCCATCTCTGCATCTGGGTTGACTTTTGAAAATATTCTGGCAAAAGAAGAAATTACTCATGATTCGATAATACAATGTATTGCTTTCATTCACAGAGATTTTTGCCTTGGATGGTTTCAAAGTCGTCTGCTGCAGATTTGTTGTATGTGGAAATGAAAACATTGTATTAAAAGGAGAATTTCTTTGTGTCAGCATGTGGGACAATTGATTAATTTGGGCTTAACGTCTTTTTCAAAAAAATATCAGTCATATCACGGTGGTCAGTTCACCTTCTCACGTGTTTCCTAGCTTTCTCACAACAGTAATCCACACACATACTTTCCAAGTAACTGGCTGCTTTTCCACATAGACTGTAAGCCCATAGACTGTAAGCCCATTGGTGAAAGATGAATGATGCTTGTCACAGTGACTTTTGTCAAACATCGTCAAGAATGTTGGCCAAGCTGGGATTCATACTCATACCCCTGGATTGACAGCCTGGTTGCTACTGACTGAGCTACCAGGGCTCGGACAAACATACAAAAATGATAGCCTTATTTGCTATTCCAAAATTGTTTTTATTCAATAGAAACATTAATTTTTTATTTTAAAGAAACAGTAATATTTCCCAGGTTTCTGAACTCTTGCCATGCTGACTTGATTTGTAGGCTCTATAGACCATTGCTGTATTGTTTGAATCCTTTAATCCATGCTGGCATATTTAGATGCATTTGCAGCAGAAGTCTTTTGAAAACATTGTGGCAAAAATAGAAATTGCTGCAATGTGGCAACTTGATTCAATTATTATATCTTCGATCTTTTATAAAGATTTTGTTGTCAGCTGAAATGTGTTGTATGTAGGAAAGTGTTGAGATTTATAAAAAAAAAAGAAACTAATAACATATTTATATTGTATGAAAAAATAATCACAAGAAAGCCATGTTCTGTGTGTGATCACCGACCTGTTACAATGAGAGTGAAAGATTTCATTTTGTTGATTACAATAAATTAACGTTATTAAGTCATTGGAGATTGTTTGATTGAATGTGTAACTAGACAAATGTTAACTTTTTCCCACTTACCAGACACATTTTGGACCATCTGCAGCAAACGACTTTCGAAAACAATGTGAAAAAAGGAGAAATTGCTCATTCAGAGCAATTTCTCCTTTTACCACAATATTTTCAACTCTATTATTTTTCAAAATTAAAGTTTAATCTATAGGCTTTAACCATTTATTTCCCAGCTGATTTCAAAGTTGTCTGCTGCTGCAGATTTGATTTATGATGGCAAGGGTTAGAGAGACTAAATGTCAGGCTAAAAGGTTCACTTTTCAATTAACTTTTTCCCACATACGTCAAATCTGCAGAAGATGATATTAAAAACATCTGGGCTCAAAAAAAGAACATCTGTATTAATGAAAGTGTAATTATTGAAAACCTCAGGTTAAAAGTTGAAAATGCTCAGCAAGAGCAATTTCCCCATTTGTCAGCATGTTTCCAAAAGTCATCTGCTGCAGATGAATCAACATGCATCTGAATGTGGGAAATGGTTAGACATCTTCCTGATAGATAAGTAATCTTTCAAAAAATTTGATAACAAATGGGGAACTTTTTCCTTGCTTAATCCCCCGTAATATTATTAAAAACTTGTCTGCTGCATTGGCTTCTTCTGTCATCTGACTCTGGAACGCCTTAGTGGTGTAGTGGTTGAGTATCTGCCTTGGGTGCAGATTCGATCTGCAACCTGATCATTCAAAAGACTTTAAAAAAAATGGTGGTTATGGTTTTCCCTCCTTTGCTCTCAGGTGTGTGGAGTAACTGACTCACTGGTGTCATGATATATTAGACCAGTTGTACTGGTAACTTTCCCAGGAATATTGTTTAACCCTTTCCCTCATATAGACACTTTCTGATGCCTCTGCATCAGACAGCTTTTGGAAAAAAACATAGTGACAAAAGAAGAAATTGCTCAAAATGAGCAATTTCTCCTTTTACCACAATGTTTACCACTTTTAGTTGTAGGTTATCCATTAAATTATAGAGATTTTCTATTTGTTGACAAAATATGTTCAAAGTGATCTGTTGCAGATTTATTGTATGTGGTAAAGGGTAAAAAAAAAAACCTTAAAACAAACAAATCAAACCCATCTGAAGAAAACAAATGAACATTGTGGATATTGGATATATCTCTTTTTGCCAATATGTTTTCGACTCTGTATGAAGTCTATATAAGTAATCTTTCCATTTGTCACAATGTTTTCAACTCCATATTTTTGTCTAGATGTTTTTAAAGTCGTCTGCTGTAGATTTGTTGTCTGTTTGAAACAGTTAACGCTTTCCAACATACAACAAATCTACAGCAGACGACCTTGAGAACAAAAATCTAGACAAAAATAAAATATCTATGGAAGAAAGACAGATTTTTTAATAGAATAAATTTGAAAACTTATAATATTAGCAATTTCTCCTTTATAGCCACAATGTTTTTAAAAGCCATCTGCTACAGATGTGTCAAAATACTTCTACAGGAGGGAAAGGGTTAACAGAATTGTTTTTAAGTTAATCATGCAATAACCCTTTCCCTCATATAGACGCTTTCTGACGCCTCTGCAGCAGACGGCTTTTTGAAAACATATTGACAAAAGAAGAAATTGCACAAAACGTGCAATTTCTCCTTTTGCCACAATGTTTTCCACTTTTCTTCATAGGTTATCCATTCAATTATGAAGATTTTCTATGTTTTGACAAAATACATTCAAAGTCGTATGAGGGAAAGGGATAAGCTCTATTCATAGGTACATTTCTAAGTGACATAGTTTGAGAATGAAAATAGGCAATTACACTGAAAGGTATTTTAGCTGTTCTTCAATCCGTCAATTATTAATTAGCAATTTTACTGCCGACAAGAAGAAATATTTGGATGTAATTTGTTTTTCTTCGTCAGTGTTTACAATTTGTGCTTGAGAAAGTGTAGAAAGTGTGTTTTAAAGGATTATTATGACTTTTTTAAAAATGAAAACATGTTGAATCTGTGACTCCATCATATGCGTTAACCACTTTCCTACATAAAACAAATCTACAGCAGACAACTTTGACAATATCTGAACAAAAATATGGACATTCTATAAATGAAAGTATAAATATAGAAAAGAGTTGAAAACATTGTGGCAAAAGGTGAAATTCAAAAGTCGTCTGCTGCAGATGCATCAAAATTAGTCTGGAAGTGGGCTGTCATTGTAGTGTTATAGTAGAGCTTACCCGATACCTGATAGGAAGTTTTTATATTTGTCTGGTTTTTAGCTCCACAGGCTGAAAGCCAGTCGAGCTTATGTCATGGCAAATTGTCCGTTGTGCGTGCGTTAACTTTTTGCTTCAAACAACTTCTCCTCCCTAACCACTTGGCCAATTAGGATGAAACTTCATAGGAAGCATCCTCTCAATGTCCTCTCCTGAATTCCTTATCTTTTTTTGGATCCATGCAAAATTCTGGTTTGCATGGCAACCGAAAGAAAAAAATAGTGTAAACTTAAAAAATCTTCTTCTCCGAAAGTGTCTGGCCGATTTCCAAATAATTTTGTAGAAATGTTCCTTGGGTGACCCTCTATCAGATTCCTTCAAGCCAAGTTGATTGGACGAAAAACATGGCCGCCAGGGGGCGGGGCTATTTTGCCTTATATGGCTATAGTGAAAACTTAAAAAAACTTCTTCTCTGAAAGTGTCAGGCTGATTTTCAAATAATTTTGTAGAAATGTTCCTTGGGTGCCCCCTTATCAGATTCCCTCAAGCCATGTTGATTGGTCAAAAAACATGGCTGCCAGGGGGTGAGGCTTTTTTGCTTTATATGGCTATAGTGAAAACTTAAAAAATCTTCTCCTCCAAAAGTGTCGGGCTGATTTTCAAATAATTTTGTAGAAATGTTCCTTGGTTGACCCTCTATCAGATTCATTCAAGCCATGTTGATTGGTCAAAAAACATAGCCTTCAGGGGGTGGGGCTGTTTGGGGATTTAATTTTTGCCTAATGGCCATGGAGCCTTTTCTTAAAATATCTTTTAAAATAAAGGTACCATTTGCAGAATTCATGGTAAGGTTTTGATAAGGAAATGCAACAGTAAAACTTGCCATTACCCCCGTTCCCCACATACAACAAATCTGCAGCAGGCGATCTTGAATACATCCATGAAAAAATATAGAACATTTAGAAAATCTAGAGGTTACATGCTAACACAAGTTTGACTTTAATTGTTTTGCGAATTGTCTTTCTCACATAATTTTTATCAAATCTGTATTAAAATTGAACTCCCAATTTTTTAGTTGTCACAATAATTGTTTCCTGACACTTTCATTGCAGCGGACGTTCTTAACAGTTGTTTAGTCATGATATTCCTTTTTTGTGTCATAATACTTGAATTTAACCATTTCCCTCATACAACAATTCTGTAGCAGACGACTTTGAAAATAATTTGTCAAAAAATAGAAAATCTCTATAATTGAACGGATAACCTATGACTAAAAAGTGGAAAACATTGTGGCAAAAGAAGAAATTGCTTGTTTTGAGCAATTTCTTCTTTAGTCACTATGTTTTCAAAAAGCCGACTGCTGCAGAGGTGTCAGAAAGCGCCTATATGAGGGAAAGGGTTAATGTAGACTTCAACCCTTTCCAACATGCAGATGCATTTTGTATCTATCTGCAGCAGATACCTGATGAAAACAAACAGAAATTGCTAATTTTGAATTGCAATTCTATTCAGTAATTATACAGTGTACTCAGTGCATTTATAGAGATTTACCATGTGTTCGCCTAGATTGTTTTCAAAGTCATCTGCTGCAGATTTGTTGTATGTACAAGTGTTTCAGGAAATGTGGTATAGACATGCAAGGATATGTCATGTCACAGCTGTTTTAAAATGCAATAAAGATTTACATTCCATACCTGTAATAACCCTGTGCATTTTTACCCTTTCCCACATACAACAAATCTGCAGCAGATGCTTTGAAAACATCTTGGCAAAACTGCGATCAATCTCAATTAATGAGAGTTTATTGATTCAATAAAGTTGAAAACATTGTGGCAAAAGGTGAAATGGCTCATTTGCCATTTCACCTATTGTCACAATGTTTTCATAAATCGTCTGCTACAGAGGCGTCAGAAAGCGTCTACATGACATTGTGGGTAAGGTTTAAATGAATTAATTGATATAAGTTCTAATAGTTGAAGCCATTAATTCTGTAGTAGAGAAAAAGATTTTGACGCATCTGCAGCAGACAACATTTTTATACCTTTTAGCAAAAGGATAAATTGCTCATTATCAGAAATATCTCATTTTCCCAAAATATTTTCTAAAGTTCTCTATTGCAGAGTTGTCAAAATATCTCTGTATTAGGGAAAGAGTTAACCTTTTCCCTCATATAGACGCTTTCTGACGCCTCTACAGCAGATGGCTTTTTGA
Organism: Serripes groenlandicus; assembly: GCA_031761405.1. Lineage (NCBI taxonomy): Eukaryota > Metazoa > Mollusca > Bivalvia > Cardiida > Cardiidae > Serripes > Serripes groenlandicus. The sequence continues at coordinate 313,781 of JASEVX010000117.1, forward strand.
AAACATAGTGACAAAAGAAGAAATTGCTCAAAACAAGCAATTTCTCCTTTTGCCACAATGTTTTCCCCTTTTCGTCATAGGTTATCCATTCAATTATAGAGATTTTCTCTATATTTGGCCAAAATATGTTCAAAGTCGTCTGCTGCAGAAATGTTGTATGGGGGGAAGGGGTAAGCAGAAGATGTCTGAAGAAAATGATTGTCTTCTGTTTCAGAATTGACTACAAGAAAATCTTTGTCAAAATAATCTCTTTTTAGAATCGACTGAGACATATATTTGTGTGAAAATAAACAAAGAGGGAAAGGAGTGCATGAATATAATAATATTATCATGTAATATTAAAGTTAGATACAGGAAATGAAATCAAATGATTAAAAAGTTTGAATTATGAAGGGAAACGCTATAAAACAACTTTAACCCTTTCGGTACTTGCAGATGCATTTTGACTCATCTGCAGCACACAACTAAGTAAACATTTTAGCAAAAGAAGAAAAAAAATCATGATGAGCTATTTTCAGTTGCATCAATGTTTTCAACTGTTCAATAATTATACCAATCATTTATAGAGATTTTTTTCCCATATTTTTGCCTATACATTTTTAAAGTCTGTTGCTGCAGTTTTTGTTGTTTGTGGGAAAAGGTTGATACATATTTATTGTAGATGCATGAAATAATCTTGCATACATTAATAAATGTTTAGAAGGTAAATTATATTTAACACTTTCATACATGCATATGAGATGCATGATGAGATGTTTTCAGCAGAACGTTTTCTGAAATCATTGTCGCAAAAGTTAAAATTGATTATAATGTCAAACTACACATGTATATGTAGCCAAGGTATATGTATAACGGGACACTTATACTGCCTTGCTATTGAGCTAGCTTTTATACCGACGTGGTAGAGCTTTCACCCTTGGATCAAAAGGTCTAAGGTTCGAGCCCTGGTCAGGTCGAATCCTTTAGGACTGTTACAATGGCGTCCAATAAGGGACTACAATAGGAAAAGCCTCGAAAACGTTTCACAACATTCTCAGTCTCTGGAAATTTGAGGATGAATTTCATTTAGGCGGGGGTATGTGTAAAAGGGGACACTTATACTGCCTTGCTATTCAGCTAGCTTTTATAGCGACATGCTAAGGGTTTCACCTTCTGATCAAAAGGTCTAAGGTTCCAGCCCTGGTTAGATCGAATCCGTTAGGACTGTTACATATAAAAACAATATGTTCTCCTTTGCCTCAACATATTTAACTCATATTTAATAATTTCATATTCATTTATAAAGATTTCTAATATTTTTACTTAAATGTGTAAAAATTGTCTGCTGAAGATTTGTTGTAGGTGGGAAAGCGTTAAATTTGTTGTTGTTACCCACTTGTTTATCTACCATTGAACATAAGTCAGTATTCTACATCAAATGCCTATCAGTCAGTCTTTTATATCAAATTCCCATTTGTCAGTCTTCTACATCAAATGCCCATAAGTCAGTCTTCTACATCAAATGTCCATAAGTCAGTCTTCTACAGGAAATGCCCATCAGTCAGTCTTCTTCATCAACTGCCCATAAGTCAGTTTTCTACATCAAATGTCAATAAGTTAGTCTTCTACAGTCAGACTTCTTCATCAAAATGTCGCTAAGTCAGTATTCTTCATTCATCTTAATTGAATGCCTGTAAGTCAGTTTTCTACATCGAATATATATATTTCTTGTCAAAATTCAATAAATATTATGTTTTGAATTTATTAAAATGATTTATATTAATTTGTAAATGGATGTCAATGTTTGTACAAGATTGATGGATTACATTTATTATAAACCATTATCATCAGCCCTGATGTTTGACAAGCTTTGATATGTTTAACCCTTTCCCACATACAACAAATCTGCAGCAAACGACTTTAAAAGCATCATCAGCATACCCCAACGTTTTTGGAAATTCACTCTAAATTAAAGTACAATAATTGAATAGAGTTGAAAACATGGTGACAAAAGGAGAAATTGCTTGTTTTGATGAACCTTGAGCAGACTACTTTTGAAAACACTGTGAAAAAAAGGAGAAAATGGTAATTTATTTGTCACAATGTTTTTAACTCCACTCAATAATAAAATGTCTGAGTTTTTTTTTTAATTTGAGTTCTAACTTGATGTTATGAAAGTTGCCTGCGGTGACTTAATTGTCTTTGCTAAAACCTTACAACTGAGTAGAAAACAATTTATGCCATGTTCAATTAATAAGTATATATGTTCCCTTTAGAAAGTACAAGAAACTTAAAAGGCAATTTAAAAAATCTATATGAATTAAAGTAAAACTATTTGATTGAAATGAAACATACATCAATATGAGCAATAATATTTTTCTTTTTGCCAGACTATTTTTAAATTTTCAGAAATCTGTCTTCAAGTTGGAAAGGGTTAATTACATGTTTGTGTTGAGTACAAGGGTTAATTGAAAAAGATAAATAAGTTATTAGGTTGTAAGACCAATAAGAATTGTTTAGCCTCCCTACATAGGAATCCTAGGGCTGTCCACGTAAATAAGAACAGAACGTAATTGCTTAACGCTTTCTGAGTCATACAATAATCCAGCAGCAGATGACTTTGGAACAATCTAGGGAAAAATATGGAAAATCCCCATAAATGAATGTATGATTATTGAAAAAAGTTGAAATCATTGTGGCAAAAGGTGAAATTGCTTGTTTTGAGCAGTTTTTCCTTTTGCCACAATGTTTTTAAAGTTGTATGCTGCAGAAGCGTCAGCATGTTGGAATGGGTAAATTTCAATCAATCCTTGTGCATTTAACCCTTTCCCTCATATAGACACTTTCTGACGCCTCTGCAGCAGACGGCTATTTGAAAACATAGTGACAAAAGAAGAAATTGCACAAAACGTGCAATTTCTTCTTTTGCCACAATTTTTTCCACTTTTAGTCATAGGTTATCCATTCAATTAAATTTCTATTTTTTGGTAAAATATGTTCAAAGTCGTCTGCTGCAGAATTGTCGTATGAGGGAAAGGGTTAAAGAATAACGTCTGGAATATCGGTTACATTGGGTAATTATAAGTTTTAGTAACAGAGTTCCAAATGATTGTGTAAAAAGAAGCACAAAACAAAATTGAATAAATTTGGACTAAGGTAATAGATGGTCATGTCAATGAAGTTTGTCACTGTATTTTGGGTCATTGGTTTAACCCTTCCCGACATACAACAAACCTGCAGCAGACTACTTTGAAAACATCCAGGCACAAACTTGGGAAATCCCTATGAAATGAAAGTATTTAAGCATTGAACAGAGTTGGGAAACATTGACACTAATGCAGAAATTCCTCATGATGAGCAATTTCTCCTTTTACCACAATGTTTCCAAATGTCATCTGTGCTACAGATGTGACGTCTGCAGGTGGGAAAATGGTTAAGTAATAGTATGATCTTATATGTCAGAATTGTTTTTGACTCATTGGGAAAAATTGCAGAAAATTAGTTGCCTCTGGTTATTTCAGTACAATATTTTACTTTAATCCCTTTCCCACATACAGCAAATCTGCAGCAGACGACTTTGAAAATGTCTACTATCTCTATAATTGTAGGTACATGCAACATTGTGGCAAAAGGAGAAAATGCATTTTCCAACATGCAGACAACTTTTGAAAACAATATAGCAAATGGAGATATTGCTCCTAAGGATCAATTTCTCCTTTTGCCAATATGTTTTCAACCCTATTAAATGATTACAATTTATTTATACAGATTCTTTATATTTTACATAGATATTTTCAATGTTGTCAACTGTTGATAACCCTTTCTTACTAAATTATACAACAAATCTGCAGCAGATGACTCTGAAAATATCTTAAGTTAAATATCAATTTAAGAATCTTGGCCAATTTAACAAAATCTCTGCAAGTGAAAGTTTAACTGTTGAAAACATTGTGACAAAGGAGCAATTGCTCATTATGAGCAATTTCTCATTTTGCCAGTGTTTTTCGAAAGTTGTCTGCTGCAGATGTTTCAAAATACGTCTACAATTGGGAAAGAGTTAAAACATTACAATAATTGGATGATGAAAAATCTATTTTTGAATTCCAGCATTCCAGTCTCAGTAGTTTTATGATTGAAGTTTGATACAATATCTTTACTTCTGTAATATCTTGAAATAGCTATATCAAATTCAATGCAAATGGAGCAGACGGTCACCATGGTGTAGTGGTAAGAGTAGAAGCCTTGACTGCAAGAGACCATGCAGGGTATGATCCAAGGTCAGGTCATACCAAAGACTTTAACCCTTTCCCACATACAACAAATCTGAAGCAGACAACTTTGAAAGTATCTAGGCAAACACACGGTAAAGCTCTATAAATGTAGGTATAATTACTAAAAATTACTGAAAACATTGTGGCAAAAGGAGAAATTGCTCGTTTTTTCAGCAATTTCTACTTTTGTCATAATGTTTTCAAAAGTTATCTGCTGCATAGGTGTCAGAAAATGTCTATATGTGGGAAAGGATTCAAGATGGTAGTCATGGCCTTGGGTTGCATTATAACTGATCCATCAGAGTGTTAGAATAATCAAAGTACTCAGAGTACTGTAGTAAATTATATCCAGGAAATGAAATAATGCTGAAAATGGAGTAAAACAGTTTTTTAAAACCAACCAAACAAAAACAAATTGGGAAGACTATTTGATCTGAGCTTCTGCTACACTGTGTTAAAAAGTAAATGATTTGATTCTCAAAGTAATCTTTTATGGAAGAGGGTCTCTTTTAAAGTAGAATATTGAACTCTTTCTCTGATACACACTTCTGATGCCCCTAGCTGCATTTAAAGCAACTCACAAACAACTTATAATGAAAAGGAGAAATTGCAAATCATGAGCAGCAATCTCTTTTTCTTACAATGTTTGCAACACTGAATCAAAATAGTACCTCCAATTGTTCAGATATCATAAATCAAGATATTTTTAAAGCACTTCTGACCACTCTCAACTATTTCCCTGATAGTACATAATAGACATTTAGCAGCGGACATCAATTTAACCCTTTCCCTCATATAGACGCTTTCTGACGCCTCTGCAGCAGACGGCTTTTTGAAAACATAGTGAAAAAAGAAGAAATTGCACAAAACGTGCAATTTCTCCTTTTGCCACAATGTTTTCCACTTTTAATCATAGATTATCCATTTAATTATGGAGATTTTCTATTTTTTGACAAAATACGTTCAAAGTCGTCTGCTGCAGAATTGCCGTATGAGGGAAAGGGTTAAAAAAGGAGAAAATGTTAAAAATAGTAATTTCTCCAAATCAAACAGTTTAATTTCTCTATCAAAACCTTACTTATGTTGTTTTACAAAGATTTTTTTCAAAGCAGACGTAAATAAAACAATCCAACATTCAACAAATCTGTAGCAGACCACTTTGAAAGCAAATTGGCAAAAATATGGAAAATATCTAGTAAGAGCAATATTTCCTTTAGCCACAATGTTTTCAAAAGTTGTCTGCTACACAGATGCCTCAAAATGGGTCTATAAGTGGGAAAGGGTTAAACCCATACCTGTTGGTAAATAGTTTATACAGGAAAAGTGTTGCCATGAATATGAATATGACAGACAGATGCAATAAACTGCAGTTTCGAGTGTTGTAGATTTATATAACTGTCACTATGAAGTGGAACACAGTGTTATCATACCATCTATTCTACATGTATCATATTGCAGTGTGTCGCTTATTCAGTTTGTTATTGTGAAATATGTGCTGAAGTTGTAATCATGGATTTAATGTTCTTTCGTTCTGTTTTTGGAATTATCGCATGTTAGCGTAATAAGCAAAGATGTTGAAAAGGTTTTTTCAAGCGAGAGATCAGGTAGGTTTCATTATCATTATTATCTTTTTTATTTTTATTATTATTGTTATTATTATTTTCAAGACGACTTTTACCAAAATGATTTTCACCAATCTCTTTTCAATAATTATACTTTCATTAATAGAGACTTAACATATAATTATTTCTAAGCCCAATTTTCAATTTTGTCTACTGCATATTATTTTGCTGACGTGGGAAATTAAGGGTTTAATTGTTTTACAGAACTGACTATCCTGTTGTGTGCGAAAGTTGTCTTTTGATATCTTGCGGAAAAAAGAAGTTCTGTTCTAATAGTCAAAATTGTAGCCTATTTTATGCCATTGCAATGTTTTCTGTTGATTGTTCATTTTAAATCAGGCCCCACTTTGGAATAATTTAATCCCATTCCCATATGCAAAAGCATTTTGACGTATCTACAGTTAGGCAACTTTTGAAAAAACTGGCAAATGGCGAAATTGTATTTCGCTGTAATGTTTTCAATTCTATTCAATAATTTGTTTTATGTGAGAAAGGGTTAACATGCTAATAAAATGATGTAATTCAAAACAAAAGGTGCTATTGTTCTGGTTTGAATGCATTCTGCACTAACATAATTCATGTAGGTTATTTTGAATATTATCCCTTGTTAACTCACCTGAGCAAAGCGCTCAAGTTGAGTTATTGTGATCGTCCTATGTCCGGCGTCCGTGCATCAACATTTTCTCCTTTGTCACCAGTGAGTCAATTTGGATGAAACTTCACAGCAAGCACCCTGTCAATGTCCTTACCAAAATCCCTTCACTTTTGTTTGATCTCTTGAAGAATTCTGGTTAACATGGCTACAGAAAGATTAAAACAAATAAAAATTCTCATCCTAAACCAGTTGGCCGATTTTCAAATAATTTAATGGATGTTGATGGTTGATAAACATGGCTGCCAGGGAGCTGGACTCAGTGTTTTACCTTGTATGGCTATTGTGAAATTTTTAATATTTCTACGAAAGTATCTGGCTGATTTGCAAATCATTTTATAGAAATGATCCTTGGGTGATCCTCTATTAGTTTCCTTCAATCCTTATTGATTGGTCGAAAGAAAAAAAAATGCGTCCAGTTGGCGGGGGCTGTATTGCATAATATATGGCTTTAGTGAAAATATTAATAATCTTCTACTCTGAAAGTATCTGGCCGATTTCCAAAAATATTTGTAGAAATGTTCCTTGGATGACCATCTTACTGACTCCTTCAAGTTATGTTGATTAGTCGAAAAATGTGGTCACTTGGTCAAAAATAGTTATTGTGGTTGGCATGACAAATCACATTGCATTATTTAGGTGGGCAATTTAAGCCCATCATGGCCCTCTTACATTCAGATCAATTTGTAGAAATGTTCCTTAGGTGACTGTCTATTAGAGGTCGTAACTACGTCGGAATGAATGTACGCTGATATTTAGGGTAAGTTCGAATATAGATATCCTGTCCAAAACTAGGTAACTTATAAGGCCAAATTTTGTTAACACTAGACTTCGGAACGCGTTTTTAACTTTAGCATGATGAAACTTCTTCAGGGTAATTGTCTTGGTCAGAATGTTTTTCTTGATGATGTCTCGACCAATTTCGAATATGGGCCATGTTGGGTCAAAAACTAGGCCATAATAGGCCAAATTGAAGGAAAATCTTTTTTAACCCCCTGGTAGCCATATTTCTGACTTGAGCCTGTTGAAACTGTCTGAATTGGTGTTTGTTTTATAGCAAGGCTAGATTTGAATATGGGTCATTTCTGTTAAAAAACTAGGTCACTTGGCCAAATTGAAGGAAAGTCTTGTTAACTTTAGGTCAGAGTGATTGTCAGAGTGATTGTCTGAGTGATTGTCATAGTGATTGTCAGAGTGATTGTCTTGATGATATCTAGGCCAAGTTTGAATAAGGGTCAATCCATGTTGGGTCAAAAATAGGGTCACTAGGCCAAATTGAAGGGAAATCTTGTTAACACTAAGTGTTTTCTAGTGTTGGCTAACCTTAACACAAAATGAGCTATTATCATTTACTATGTGGTTGGCTTAACTCAGGTGAGCCATTCCAGGGCCACTTTTAATGGCCCTCTTGTTAAATAATTATGTAGAAATGTTCTTTGGTGACTCTTTATTAGATCATCCTTCAAGAAAATCTTGATAGGTCGAAAAGTATGTAGGTTTCTCCAAATTGTTTGCTGAATTAGAATCTACAAGTCAAACTAAAGTGTAAAAAGTTGAAGTTCAAGATATTTCAATGAAACTTGGTAAAAATGCTAAATGATACGTAAGAAATGAAATGAAGGGCAACTGTTTATTGCAATTCATGCTGAAACTAACTAAAAATTGTTAACTTTTTCATGTAGACATGGACTAAGTAGCAGACAATTTTGAAAAAACATAAAGAGAAAAGGAGAAATTGCTATTGACAAGCAAATTTTCCTTTTCTTACAAATTGTTTTCAAACGCTGAATAATTAGTATGCTTTCTCATTAAGTGGAGAAAAATATTAAATGTAAAGTTTTAATTGTGCTTAACCTAATCAAGTTGATCTCAATCTTCATTTAGTCAATACAAACACAGACACAGTCATTATAGACGTAACATTTTCTATACCCCAGACACTATATTTTGGCTGATCTAAATGTTGATAAACAAGTTAACAATTTTAATATTTTATTGATGATTAAAGATAAATTATTTTGCCATTGGCCATTTACATATTATATAAATATGGCAACCATTATATACATATAAAAACTTATATACAAACTCAAATTTCAAAGGTTATTAGAGTTTTAAAAATATCTAGGCAAGAATGTGGAAAAATCTCTATATAAGTGAATTAAAGTATTTGCTATTGAAAACATTGAGGCATAAGGAGGACTTGTTCAATATGATTGATTCCTCCTTTTGCCAAAATGCTTTCAAAAGTGATCTGCTGCATTTAAGAGGCATCAGAAAGCATCCTTTCCCACCTGCAGACGCGTTTTGACGCAATAGCAGCAGACGACTTTTGAAAACATAATGTGGCCAAAGGTGAAATTGCTCATCATGAGCAATTTCTCCTTTGGCCACAATGTTTTCAGCTTTATTTAACAATTAAACTTTCTTTTTAATATGGAATTTTTTCAGGTTTTGTCACTATGTTTTTAATGTCGTCTGCTGCAGATTTGTTGTATGTGGGAAAGGGTTAATAGAGTAAGTGTTTCGAAGTAGTCTGCATCGAGGAAAGGGGGGGTCAAGGGTGATTGGATTCGATCAATTATTCATGTGTTTGCTATGTTTCACTGATTGACCAATGATTATCAGGTATTTTTGCCAATGAACCGCGTCATTGAAAAATGAACGTTTTAGTATCTCTTATCTTTCACATGGTCATGCAAAAGAATACCGTAAGTTACACTTTCAGACTTAGGGTTTGAAGAGGCCGCAGTGATATGACCGAAAAACTGTTGAAAACGGCGTTAAATCCCAATCAATCAATCAATCAATCAATCAATCAATCAATAGAGTTTGAAGAATGAAGATGCACCTAAATCTATCCTACTTTTGTTGTGTTGACAATTAAGGAATTAGATGAAGAAAATACTGTGAGAAATGGAGAATTTCATTTCATCACAAATGTTTAGAACTAATTTCAAAACTATTATGACCTCAAACTCTTACAAAGATTTCCTCATATGTTTTCAAAGTAAATGCTTCTTAAAGTATCCTACCAGGTAAATAATTATCCTTTTCGGGGTCTGATATACTAAAAATCTTTAGCAGACAATTTTGCAGACATCTAGGCAAAGGTCAGTAAAATCTCTATTAATGAAGGTTGAACTATTAAACAGCATTAAAGACATTGTGATAAATGTAGAAATTGCTCATAATGAGAAATTTCTCCTTTTGCCATAATGTTTTCAAAAATCATGATCTGCTGCAAAAGCGTTAAAATGTGTATACTGTATGCAGTTAGGGGAATATTGGTTAAATGACCCTAAATGTCTGCTTAAGAGGTTTCAAGAAAGTATTTGTATGTTCCCTCATATAGACGCTTTCTGACGCCTCTGCAGCAGACGGATTTTTGAAAACATAGTGACAAAAGAAGAAATTGCTCAAAACAAGCAATTTCTCCTTTTGCCACAATATTTTTCCAATTTTAGTCATATAAGGTTATCCATTCAATTATAGAGATTTTCTATTTTTTGACAAAATATGTTCAAAGTCATCAGAAGTGCTGCAGATTTGTCATGTGGGGGAAAGTGTTAAATGACCCTCTTTTGATTGACCCATTACCGCGGGATATGGTTCAATACATAACTCTATGTCCCATGCAAAATGAGCCCTGTGGGTGATCATGTCTGATGGTCTATGATTTCTTTGATTTGTACACCAAACATACATCATTTTGTAGTTTAAATAATTGACTTTGGTGTTTTCTACTGTTGACCTTTTAACTTTTGAAATAAATACGATAAGCCAAAAATGATTTATTTTACAATGGTGATTACTATTTTTCCAGAGACAAAATGAATAAATTGTTTCCATTTATTTTCAACATCAATTCATGAGTTTATAATATTTAACCCTTTCCAACAAACATCAAAATGGCAGCAGACGTCTCTGTTTTATAATTTTCTCCACGGGCGCCCAACGTCTGTGCACATGCAGGGACGTTACTTTCAGGGCGACATTTAGTTCAAACCCACATAGATTTCTCAGAATGTTATTAGTTTGATAATATATAAGTTGTGTATGTCTGTCTATATATAATACATATACATTTCTTTGTATAATTAAGAATGCATATCAATTTCTCAAAATTTTATTAGTTTGATTATTGATAAGTATTTTATAATGTCTGTCTATACATATATAATACACTGACATTGAGAGGTCAGTAAACTTTTCTAGCCACAGGGGCTTACATCCTTTCACAAACTGGACTCTGTTGTTTTTTAATCAAATAGTAAAATTGTGGGGAAACACTGTGGTAAAAGTAACCAGCTCTCATTTAGTGAAATGCCTTCTTTTTTCACAATGTCTTTACACTGAGAATAACTTTTGAATAAGAAAATCAGTTAGATATTAATTCGAGATCTGGGTAAGTGTACATTGATGTAAATTCCCACAAACAACAAATTTGTAGCAGCCGACTTTGAATTGATCTAGGATAAAATAGAGTATATCTAAAGCATATAAAGTTGCTGATTATTGAAAAGAGTTGAAAACATTGTGAGTATATCTAAAGCATATAAAGTTGCTGATTATTGAAAAGAGTTGAAAACATTGTGGCAAACGGAGAAATATTAAATGCTAATGCTATGATCTATTTCCCCTTTTGACACAATATTTTCGAAATTCGTTAGTGCTGCAGAGTCATTAAAATGTGTCTTTATGCTGGAAAAAGGTTAAGATCTTTCATGGTAAAATGTTCTTTAGGTGATTAACGCTTTCCAGAATCCAAAGGCATTTTGACACATCTGCAGCAGATTTCACTTTTGTATTTAAAGAGATTTCTCACATCTTTGCTAAATTGTTTTCCAGGTTGTCTGCTGCAGATTTGTTACATGTGTCAGAAAGAGGGTTTATGCACATTATTGGTATAGCAAAAGCTTAGATTGATAAGCCTCAATTATCAAGACTTTTATACCATACAGCTAGCTTAGGACCTCGAATGTGTGTTAAATATAGGCCTAAACATAAAATTTCACTAAAATAAAGTTAACGCCTGACTGAACCATTTCCCACATACCAGAAATCGGCAGCAGATCACTTTTAAAACATCTCGGCAGAAATATCTAAAATCTCTTTAACCCTTTCCCACATACAACAAATTTGCAGCAGACGACTTTGAAAACAATCATGCAAAAACATGGAAAATCTCTATAAATGAAAGGGTAATTCCTGTACAAAGTTGAAAACATTGTGGCAAAAGGTTTAATTGCTCGTTTTGAGCAATTTCTCCTTTTGTCACAATGTTTTCAAAAGTCTTCTGCTACAGATGCGTCTACAAGTGGGAAAGGGCGAACACATAACTATTGTATTGAATTCAGAAAACATTATGCCAAAATGTTTTCAAACTTGTTTGTTGCGTCAGACACTTGTCCTCAAGCTTGTTAGGGTAAACTGTACCAAATATGCATGTTCATAACCATGTGATCTTAGATTAACCCTTTCCCTCATATAGACGCTTTCTGACGCCTCTGCAGCAGACTGGTTTTTGGCCGGATTGCTCTAGCAATTCTGGTCTATAAGAGATTGGCGATGTCCGTCTGTCTGTCTGTCTGTCTGTCTGTCCATCAACATTTTGGTTAAAGTTTCAGGTTGAAGCAAAATCTCAGCACCGGAAAGGGTTACAAACTTGAAACTTTGCCTGAAGGTAACCAGTAACAAGTTCTATTGATTTCTATGGTTACTTTGACCTTGACCGTGGTTTGTCGATTTTCAAGGTCAAATTGCCGACAATCCGGCCTTACTGGTTAAAGGGACAGCAAAGACAATATCTGCCTCATTACAAAATAAACCCTATAATGTGGGTACTCAACAACAGAATCGTCTCACTTAGTACTCACAACATAGGGTTTGGAGGTCAAATAACTATGTAAAATATGACCTTTTCTTGAGAGCTCTGATGTGATGTGATGAAAAAAAGGAGACCCATTATATTTGCCACAGCTGTCAATTGACAGGTTTATGGTCAAGTTAGAAACTATATGACAGATGGTTTAGTGTATTGAAATTGAACAAATTTAATGTTAATTTCCTTAATTATAGGAAGAAAAATTGTTTATGGAAAAAGGAGAAAAATTGTTCAATCTGGATTGGCAGTGAAATTTAGTTTGTGAATTATACTTGCTTTTGCATTGACTATATATTGTTGAGGATTTGTAAAAAAAAAATCTCTGTTCTTTAATAAATATGGAAAAACTGGATTTAGAATTAAAGTGAATAAAATAATGTTATCCTTCCCTAAAAGCATTTGGTGAAAGGCATTTTGATACATCCGCATGCATCAGACAACTTTTGAAAACATTGTGCGAAAAAAGGAAATTGCTCATAAATTATGGGCACTTTCTTCTTAGTGTCACAATGTTTTCAACACATACAGTTCAATAATTACACTTGTATTAAAAGAGATTTTCCACATTTTGCCTATAGATGTTATCAAAATTGTCTGATAAAGATTTGTTCTAATTGTGGGAAAGTGTTTCATATCTGGCATGAATGCACAAGATATATTCTATTCTTAGTTGGATTCATTGGTTAACCGTTTGCCAACAAATCTCCATTAGACAACTTTGAAAACCTCGATGCAACATTATGGAAAATCTCTATAAAGGAAAGTTTTATTATTGAAAAGAGTTGAAAACATTGTCGAAACGGAGAAATTGTTCATGATGAACAATTTCTCCTTTTGCCATAATACTACATGTATATATTATATAATATTATGTTTAAAAAGCCGTCTGCTGCACGGATGTCAAAATGCGTCTGCATAATGTGAAAGGGTTTAAGTGTCTGGAAAAATATTTTGGTGTATTTCTATGATAGATAAATTGTATTTAACTTGAGGGCAAAAAGTCACTATTTATTTCAAAGAACATACAAATAATTGTATTTATGGTAGACTTACTGCTTGACAATAATTTCAACCAGATCTTATTTTAAATTAAGACATCAAACTTTTAAATGTCTTGGCATACATGAAATGAGACAATATAATTATCATAAAACCACATATAAGGAAACTTTATTACAACTAGACAGTGTTCCTTGAGACATTTCCTTATTTGAACAAGATTTACATTCATTTGTCACAGTATTTCCTTATTAAGTGAATAACATTAAAATCTCTTGGACATTACAAGTGTTTCGCAATAGGATCTGTAAAGAATAAAGGTAAGATCTTGACTCTTTCCAAGATATATTGACAACTACTATATCTTTTGTACATTTCCATTAAAATCTCTTGGACATTACATTTAGTGTTTCGCAATTGGATCTGTAAAGAATAAAGGTAAGAAGTTACTTGACTCTTTCCAAGATATAATGACAACTACTATATCGTTTGTACATAACTGAAAACTGTTTGATTCAATTTAATTTTGATTACAACATTTTAAATTGATAACTTGCATATGTATAAAGTAATTGTTACTATGGTAACGTCACGGAGCCTAAATATGTACATGAAGATTGTCCCAATGAAAATCACTCAGTACTTTTCGAAATACTTTCCCTTGAATGAGATACATTTCCTACACCGTTCAAGTCATGACTCTACAAGACATTGTCTAAATGATTTTGGCTGTATGTTAGATATAGACACCCATGCACTGCCTGCATGAAGTATTGTTTCAAAACGTGAACATTTTAGAAAATTGTGAGCCTCTGCCGGTTGTGGATCTTCACCTGGAGGTCCTGTAAAATATACTGTTCAAACTAAGTAAAAAATTAAAGGTTAATAAGTTTTTATCAACATACCTTCATGTTACGTATGAGGCACTCACGTATTACCCTGAGGAACTGCATGGGCCAGTATCACATCTCTCGCGTTGAAGAATACCACAAACATCTGTTTCTTGACGAAAATGTTCGCAGTTTAATAAGTCTCTTGAATTTCTTCGCCGAAAGGGAACTGGGGTTTTCCACATTGTTGAATGAGCCTTTGTCTCTGGAGTCTACAAACTACCAATCCATATTTCATCTCCTTCAAGATCTAAACTTTTTTCAAAAGCTGCTGACAACATTCCACACGTCTCTTCTGGACTTCAGTTAGCTTTTTTTAGCTCACCTGAGCTTTGCTCAAGGTGAGTTATTGTGATCGCCTTTTGTCCGGATTCCGTCGTGCGTCGTCCGTCGTGCGTCAACTTCTTCTCCTCAGTAACCAGTGGGTCAATTGGGATGAAACTTCACAGAAAGCATCCTCTCGATGACCTCACAAGAATTCCTTCAAATTTTTGGGATCCATGCAGAATTCCGGTTTCCATGGCAACGAAACCGAAAAAACTTCAAAATTCTTCTTCTCCCAAACAGGTTGGCAGATTTTCAAATAATTTTGTAGAAATGTTCCTTAGATGACCCTCTATCAGATTCCTTCAAGCCATGTTGATTGATCGAAAAACATGGCCGCCAGGGGGGGGGCGGGGCTATTTTGCCTTATATGGCTATAGTGAAAACTTTAAAAATCTTCTCCTCCGAAAGTGTCAGGCCGATTTTCAAATAATTTTGTAGAAATGTTCCTTGGGTGACCCTCTATCAGATTCCTTCAAGCCATGTTGATTGGTCGAAAAACATGGCCGCCAGGGGGTGGTGGGGCTATTTTGCCTTATATGGCTATAGTGCAAACTACCGCGATGTGTGATGTGTAATGGTGCTTGGACGACTGTTGCTCATTTTCCCCGATGTTTTCTCTTCCCTTCTCAAAGCATATATACCAATTGTAGACTTGTATTTTCATGGCTGTTCCCCCCCCCCCCCCCCCCCCCCCCCCCCATATGCATTTGTCATCATTTCGATGGTTTTTGCTTTATTAAATTAATTTCAAACAAAAACCTTGGGTAGCCGTTCTAGCATGTATTATTTATATTTCTGACGTCAAAAATCAAAATGACGTCCTTAAAGGTTGTGACAGAGGTAAGCGGGTTTATTACGTGACGTTTGGTTTACCTGTCTTCACAACTGTACATACTGGGACATAATGTTTCATAAGCATTTAGATTTAAAACAACTAAAATTTGGGCCGGGCCAGGAAAATACTGGTGACATTAATATAGATAACATATTTCATTCCACAAGGATGAAACAGATCTATAAATAACCACTGACATTCAAAATTATGTGATCTTTATTATAATGGTGCAATTATATGGA
This sequence comes from Serripes groenlandicus, assembly GCA_031761405.1. Classification (NCBI taxonomy): domain Eukaryota; kingdom Metazoa; phylum Mollusca; class Bivalvia; order Cardiida; family Cardiidae; genus Serripes; species Serripes groenlandicus. The sequence continues at coordinate 329,485 of JASEVX010000117.1, forward strand.
AATTTAGAGAAAAATCAAATAATGAGAGCATTTCCCCTCAAACTTTTTGATCAAACCCTCGTATGTGGCAGACAGGGGCGTAGCTCCCTTTAGGCACTGTCGGCATGTGCCTTCACATTTTTTCTAAAAATACCCCAACATGCAGCTGCAGCGATACACATCTGCATAATGTATCGACCAGATCAGCCTGCGCTGTCCACGCAGAAATAACAGAAAATCCACAGGAGGCGAAAAGTGTATATCCGGGTATACGCCTGTGTGGCATGATTGCTTAGGCTGATCCGGGTCGATACTTTACGCAGAGTCCACAATGTTGATTTTCTCATGAGACGGCCTACACATTGATTATTGCCCTGGCAGAGGGTTATAGAAATGCTTTGGATTCATTATCAACTAAATATATACTTCAATCATAAATTTTTACAAAATTTGATATATAAAAAAACTGTTTATAAAAAGTTATTCTTATGCCTCTTTCAACAATGCCATCAAATTAATGAAGGAAATAAAAGCATCATGCTGCCTCTTTCAACAATGCCATTAATGAAGGAAATAGAAGCATCATGCATACACAGTGTTATATATAACCCTTTCCCACATACATAAAATCTGCAGCCAACAAATTTGAAAACATCTAGGCAAAAACATAGAAAATCCCCTTAAATAAAGGTATAATTACGGGAAAAGGTTGAAAACATTGTAACAAAAGAAGAAATTGCTTGTCTTAAGCAATTTCTTTCTAATGTCACATTGTTTTCAAAAGTCACCTGCTGCTAAGACATTAAAAGACGTCTATAGGTGGAAAAGGGTGCTTATATAATACACCTTCCCCCTGTATGTCCAACTAAGTTCAAGAAAGGATTGAAAATCAATCCTATTGAAATGACCTTTCTGATCAAATAACAGTGGATTTAGATAAAACTAGTGTGAATTGAAGGTCTGGTTTAGTATTTGGTTGTAATGCTATATTCGTCCCATTGTTTTAAACCCTTTCCCTCATATAGACACTTTCTGATGCTCTGCAGCAGACAGCTTTTTGAAAACATACGTAGTGTCAAAAGAAGAAATTGCTCAAAACGAGCAATTTCTCCTTTTGCCACAATGTTTTCCACTTTTTGTCATAGGTTATCCATTCAATTATGGAGATTTTCTATGTTTTGACAAAATATGTTCAAAGTCGTCTGCTGCAGAATTGGAAAGGGATAAATATGACAAAATATGCTCAAAGTCGTCTGCTGCAGAATTGGAAAGGGATAAATATTAACAAAATTGCTGAATTTTACAATGTTGACAAGTTTGAAATAAATTATGTTGTATCAATCAGATATTGGTTTAATATATTTACTTTGGCCTGATGTTCTGGATAGTTCATTACCAATAAATATTTCACATTAAGAGACTTATAATACTGCATACAATAAATTAAATTGTTTACATAGATATTGTCGGTTCCTTTAATGATATTTAAAGTGCTGAACAATACATTGTATCAGATTTTACTATATAATTACTTGGCCCCATTATTTTACTGGATAGTATACATGTAGTTTATTCGCATTGGAATAATTTTCAGGGGTATAATATTTTGGATATATTTAATTTAGATATTAGTATGATTATATTGTCCGTTTATTTTATCCCTTTTCCACATACATCAGTTATGATCAAATCTGCTGGAAAATTTGCTCACTTTTTTGTGACTCTTGTTTTCAAAAGTCTTCTGCTGATATGTCAAAATATGTCTGTAAGTTGGAAAGGGTTAACCCTTTCCCTCATACGACAATTCTGCAGCAGACGACTTTGAACGTATTTTGTCCAAACATAGAAAAAGCTCCATAATTGAATGGATAACCTATGACAAAAAGTGGAAAACATTGTGGCAAAAGGAGAAATTGCACGTTTTGTGCAATTTCTTCTTTTGTCATTATGTTTTTCAAAAAGTCGTCTGCTGCAGAGGCATCAGAAAGCGTCTATATGAGGGAAAGGGTTAATTATAAATGTATAATAACTTGGTCCCATTGTTTTACTTGATAGTTAATTCACATTGGAATAATTCACACAGGTATAGTGTTGATATATATTAAATTTAATTATTAATAGATATTGTCAGTTTGTTTATTGGCTAATTATAAGTCCATTTTGTGAACATATTTGGTATTGGATTCTACTAAGCCAGTAGTATTTATTCTTTCATTGGATGTTGGGACTTTTTTGTGGATTTTGTTTGACAAAGTATTATAACTGTTAAAGGTAGTTATATATTTTTTAACCCTTTCCCACATACAGCAAACGACTTTGAAAACATCTAGGTAAAAATATGGAAAATTGCTATACAAGACAGTTGTGAAAACTCGTTTGAGCAATTTCTCCTTTTGTCACAATGTTTTCAAAAGCTGTCTGCTGCAGAGGTGTTGGAAAGCTTCCATGTGAGAATTCTTTCCCACATGAAGATGCACTTTTAACACATCTAGTCAGCAGACAACTTTTGAAAACATTGAGGAAAAAGTAGAACTTTTTAATAATAAGATATTTCTCCTGTTGTCGATATATCATGGCTTAAGTGTTTTCAACTTTATTCAATAATTATTCTTTCATTTCTAGAGATTTTGCGATACTTTTGCCTTGATGTTTTTTTAAGTCATCTGTTGTAGAATTGTTGTAAGTGGGAAAATATTAACTGTTTACTTATTATATACAACTCTAGGTGCCTCTGCAGCAGATGACTTTGGAAAACATTATGAGGAAAGTAAAAGTTGCTGAAAATAAGGAATTTGTCCATTTTATCATGGTTTTTTCCTCAAATTATTTAAAAATTATACTAATTTTCTAGGTGTTACACATATTTTCAGTGTTTTTTCTTGCTGTTTTTTGACCGGGGCCAGAGCCCTTTCAATTGTGAAAATAGTGACATTGTAAAATGTGATGAAAGTCAGATTTTGTGAATTTAGGCCTACTTTTGTGAAAAATGGAGGTGTCTTTTGATTGTGAATGGGGCCCATTTCCAGCCCCAAATTGGGTTAAGAGAAAGCACTGAATTTGCTCATATATTTTGAAAGAAAAAAACTCATTATAGATGAAGGATAAATTGAGGTATTTAAAAAATGCATTCCGACTGGTGCATAGGTACCAGGACTAATTTACCCAGGCAGCGCAGTGTTTTAAATGATATACTGTTGAAAACGGCATTATACACCATTCAAACAAACAAATCAGTTGTATAACTTTTTCCCACATACAGCAAACCTGCAGCAGACGATTTTGAAAGCATGTTGGCAAAAACCTGGAAATTCTCTATAAATGAAGGTATAATTACTGAAAAAAGTGGAAAAACATTCTGGCAAATGGAGAAATTGCTCCTTTTGAGCAATTTCTCCTTTTGTCACAATGATTTCAAAGGTCGTCACCTGCAGATGCGTCAAAATGTGTCTACAGTTGGGAAATGGGAGAATGTCTGAAAGAATACTTCAGACAGCTTATTGGACATTAATTGTCCACTTCAATAACTCGTAATCAATCTGGTGTAATATTGACCAGAAATGCCTTTTGAAAGGCCCAGCACAAAACAGTTGTGTAACTGGTACTTAAATTACATACAGTTACAACTGTTTCACGCTAAGTCATCGATTTATCAATTACAAATATAAAAGACTAAAATTCCTGTACAGTGCCCTGATATTATTTAACACTTGCTGTAGAGGTTATGTCAATATTTCTCAGGAAATCCTTCGTTTTTATCGTCATCCTAAGTAGATTAAGCTAAATACCTTAAGTAAATAATATTGAACCGTTAACCGTTCTATTGTCAACACATTTTTGAATCATCAAATTTTGGGAGTAATCGGGCATTATCTTAAGTCATTGTTCAAAGTGTTATGAGAAAATTATTTGAGACAAATGACTAACAAATAATTTATTCAATATTTACAGATAAGTGATCATTGCATCTGTAAGATATGTGCCATCTAATAATACCCTTGCCAACATACAACAAATCTGCAGTAGACAACTTTGAAACATTTAGTCAAAAGTATGGAAACTCTATAAATGACAGATCAATAATTGAATAAAGATGAAAACATTGTGGCAAAAGGAGCAATTATTGTTTATAACAAGTAATTTCTCCTTTTGACACAATGTTTTTAAAAGTTGTTTGTTGCATGTAGACACATCAGAAAGCATGGTATTCGATCAAAGTCATTTGCTGCAGATTTGATGTATGGAAATGAAAGGGATATTATTTCTAAAAATTGGTTTGAAATATTTGCAAAAGTACTTTTTTTTTTTTTTTTAGCTCACCTGAGCTTTGCTCAAGGTGAGTTATTGTGATCGCCTTTTGTCCGGCGTCCGTTGTCCATCGTGCGTCGTGCGTCGTGCGTCAACTTCTTCTCCTCAGTAACCAGTGGGTCAATTGGGATGAAACTTCACAGAAAGCATCCTCTCAATGACCTCACCAGATTTCCTTCAAATTTTTGGGATCCATGCAGAATTCTGGTTTCCATGGCAACGAAATGAAAAAAACTTCAAAATTCTTCTTCTCCCAAACTGGTCGGCAGATTTTCAAATAATTTTGTGGAAATGTTCCTTGGATGACCCTCTATAAGATTCCTTCAAGCCATGTTGATTGGTCAAAAAACATGGCCGCCAGGGGGGGCGGGGCTATTTTGCCTTATATGGCTATAGTGAAAACTTAAAAAATCTTCTCCTCCGAAAGCGTCAGACCGATTTTCAAATAATTTTGTAGAAATGTTCCTTGGATGACCCTCTATCAGATTCCTTCAAGCCATGTTGATTGGTCAAAAAACATGGCCGTCAGGGGGGCGGGGCTATTTTGCCTTATATGGCTATAGTGAAAACTTAAAAAATCTTTTCCTCCGAAAGTGTCAGACCGATTTTCAAATAATTTTGTAGAAATGTTCCATGGATGACCCTCTATCAGATTCCTTCAAGCCATGTTGATTGGTTGAAAAACATTGCCGCCAGTCGGGGCGGGGCTATTTTGCCTTATATGGCTATAGTGAAAACTTAAAAAATCTTCTTCTCCGAAAGTGTCAGGCCGATTTTCAAATAATTTTGTAGAAATGTTCCTTAAGTGACCCATTTTCAGATTCCTTCAAGCCATGTTGATTGGTCAAAAAACATGGCCGCCAGTGGACAGGGCTATTTTGCCTTATATGGCTATAGTGAAAACTTAAAAAATCTTCTCCTCCAAAAGTGTCAGGCTGATTTTCAAATAATTTTGTGGAAATGTTCCTAGGGTGACCCTCTATCAGATTCCTTCAAGCCAAGTTGATTGGTCGGAAACTATGGCCGCCAGGGGGCGGGGCTTATATAGTTAAATTGAAAAAAAAAAAAAATCAGGTGAGCGATCCAGGGCCATCATGGCCCTCTTGTTTATATATTTTGTTTGTGCATATATGTATTGACCCAGATAAGCCTGCACAATTCGCGCAGGCTTATCCGGGTCGACACATTCCGTCTCAGGGCGATAGAGGTATAGAGTAAGAATTTGCCTGAATTATTTATTCATTCATTTTGAGCAATTACTTCTTTTCGCACAATATTTTTATAAGTCCTCTGCTAACCTAAGTTTCACACCTGCAGACTTTTTTTTTGACACAACAGCAGCAGACAACTTATGAAAAGATTGTGGCAAATTGTTATACCCCCGTCAGACTGCATCCATACTGCGCTGCTACGGCGACAGAAAATGGGCCCAGTGCGCATCAAGGTCGCCATAAGCTTAATATAAGCGTGTTGGAAACGCCAGACATCGTGCTATGGTCGCCAATTATTGCCAAAGATAGCCGAGTTACGGCTTTTGTTTTAGCATGATCAAAACAAACACCAAGGTTCGGCATGGCAAAGACGCTTCAAAAATGGTAACATTTGCAGCGGCGACAGCATGGCATCCTCACCAAAACCCTCGCATGTCTGCCACGACCCCACCACAGGTTTGGAGTCCATATGTCGTTTTCAGGGTGATGTTATGATGATTTCACCACTATTGCTTAATTGAACCTATGGCGACCATGTTTTTCATGTGCAATCTGCTATAAAAACTTGCGTTTCAAAGTTATACAGTAAGACTACACAATGATCATCTTGAAATTTCCGAAAATCTGACCAGCTTATAAAGTCATCATGATGACGTGGTAGAAGAGCCGTGAGGTTGGGATACACGTAGAAGACGCGTGGTAAGAACCCCATGAGTGGTGTTTGCCGTAACGTCATGCCCATATATCTCAATAAAAACACCATAAGTACGGAAAGGTCGTGGCGGGTGTGCCCTTAGAACGCAGTATGTTCGCGTCAAGAGAGATGCTTTTTTCAAGTGTGTATGCTATTTTGTACATTTTCTGGTCGCCTTACGGTCACGGATGGTTGCTGTCCAGTCTGACGGGCCTTTAAGAGAGCAATTTCTCCTATTGCCAAAACGTTTTCAACTCTATCCAATTATTTTGAGATTCTCCATATTTTTGCCTAGATTTTTTCAAAGTTATCTGCTTCAGATTTGTTGTATATAGGAACGGATTGAACGCTGTTTAAATCAGGAAATGGAAATATACCACCAGAGGTTTTCTCTCCCTCTCTGAATATTGTCTTAACTTGAATGGTCTTGAAATGATATCATTATTATGAAGAAATATGAAAGGTAAAATTTAAAAGCACATTCATTTTGTAAAAACTGTAGTGCTGAAAATGCTTGAATAAGTATGTTAACCCTTTCCCTCATATAGACGCTTTCTGACGCCTCTGACAGCTTTTTTTTCTCAAAACGAGCAATTTCTCCTTTTGTCACAATGTTTCCAACTTTAAGTCATAGGTTATCCATTCAATTATAGAAATTTTCTATATTTTGTGTTCAAAGTCGTCTGTTGCAGAATTGTCATATGAGGGAAAGGGTTAAGGGCTTGTTAAGTTTATTAAAGGAATTTAATAATAATCAGGTGATTCTATCATCCATTATAATAACATTTAACCATTTCCCACATACAAGAAACCTACAGCAGACTACTTTAAAAAGATCTTGGCAAAAGTATGGAAATGACAGACCCCATAAATTTAGGTAAAGTTTTTGAATAGTGCTGATCAAAACAGTTTGGCAAATGGAGAAATTCTTTGTTATGAGCAATTTCTCCGTTTGCCACAATATTTTCAAAGGTTATCTGCTGCTATTATGTGTTAAAATGCATCTGCATGAGGGAGAGGCTTATAGACTATAAGTTTTAACCCTTTCCCACATACCGGAAAACTGCAGTAGGCGACTTTGAAAGCATCTCGGCAAAAACATGGCAAATCTCTAAAAATGAAAGTATAATTAATTTAAAAAATTGAAAACATTATGACGAAAGGAGAAATTGCTCATTTTAATGTTTTCAAAAGTCGTCTGCACCAGAAGAGAATAGTTCAGCAACAGCAGCTAGATTTTGATTACTGTAAATCATTCAATTATTCAAATTAGCCACTGTAGAAAAAAAAAATATTGCGTGATACTATAGCTTAATGTAGTACTCAAATGATATGTAAATTTTATCATAATACATTTATAAAAGGCTATAATAACAAAAACCTGGCTTTTGTCCAATGTATTTTGTTGTAAATTTCAGTTCATAAACTAATAAATACCGATAAGATGGTACAGTATATTAAATTTAGTCTCCTTAAACCTTTCCCTCATATAAACGCTTTCTGACGCCTCTGCAGCTTACGGCTTTTTGGAAACATAGTGACAAAAGAAGAAATTGCTCAAAACAAGCAATTTCTCCTTTTGCAACAATGTTTTCAATTTTTAATCATAGTTTATCCATTCAATTATAGAGATTTTCTGTTTGTGGACAAAATATGTTCGAAGTTGTCTGCTGCAGATTTGTTGTATGTGGGAAAGGATTAATTAACTCTTTACCTCACATGATATTTTTTAGTGATGAATGGTTACATCTGAAGAAAAGACAAAAGAGTTCAAAAATTAAATAGACAGACCTATTACATTGTTAAACCCTTTCCCTAATACGACAATTCTGCAGTAGATGACTTTTGACATATTTTTTTCAAAACATAGAAAATCTCCATGGTTGAATGGATAACCTATGACAAAAAGTGGAAAACATTGTGGCAAAAGGAGAAATTGCACGTTTTGTGCAATTTCTTCTTTTGTCACTATGTCACTATGTTTTCAAAGTCATCTGCTGCAGAGGCTTCAGAAAGCGTTTATATGAGGGAAAGGATTATCTCTTTCCTGTATGCAGGCGATTTTTAAAATCATTGTGCCTAGATGTTTTTTAAAATGAAGTCAATCAGCTGCAGTTTTGATGCATGTGGAAAAGGGTTAACAATGCATTATTTAATAGAACATGTAAAACATGTCAGATCTGCTTATATCCTCTATAATAATTCTTTATGACAATAAGACAAGTGACATGTCAGCTAAATGAATAGAAATATTTTTCCTCTTTCATTTTACGAGCAATTTCTCCTTCTTTTTAACCCTTTCCCTCATACGACAATTCTGCAGCAGACGGCTTTGAACTTATTTTTTTAAACAAAAGAAAAATCTCTATAATTCAATGGATAACCTATGACTTAAAGTGGAAAACATCGTGGCAAAAAAAGAAATTGCTCGTTTTGAGCAATTTCTTCTTTTGTCACTATGTTTTCAAAAAGCTGTCTGCTGCAGAGGCGTCGAAAAGCGTGATATATGAGGGAAAGGGTTAAACATCTCAATGGTGTAGACTGGTAAGAGTGTCTGCCTCAAGAGGGAGACCAGCGGGTTTAAATCCCGGTCAAAAGATTTGGTCGAAGTGGCTTCTCTCCTTTGCACTCAGGATTGCTGGGATGTACAGCCTTATAAGCTTACAAACGATGTGTTGGCGTCATACTGGAAATTTACTAAGGATATCTGATATAACTGAAAAACTGTTGAAAGCAGCAGTATATGTATATCATACAAACAAATCTCCTTTGTTCCATAATGTTATACACTTATATATATGAGCGGTTCCACGAGAAAACCAACATTACGAACTCTGGGTTATGTATCAACCTGCGCAGGCTAATCCGGACCGACACTTTCTGTCTCAGGGGATACTGGTGATTCCTGAAACAGAAAATCCACAGGTGGCGAAAAGTGTCTGTTCTGATAAGCCGCATGGTTACTATGCTTAGGCTGATCCGGGTCGATACTTTACGCAGAGTCCACAATGTTGGTTTTCTGGTGGGCCGGCCGGCTCACATCATGATTAAACTTTCAGACAAGTACTTAGATGTTATTGACCCTTTCACACATATAACAACATCTACAGCAGACAAACAGCTATACAAAATGTTGAAACAACTCTTGAAATGCAAGTATAGAATATACCAGTTGTTAACAACAATATGGCAAAATAATAATTTCCTTATTTTGAACAACATTTCACCTTGCCTCAATGTTTTCATAATTTGTCTGCTACAGAATTGTTAAAATGCATAGATCTGTTAGTTGGAAAGGGTTAAAGCAGAAGACTTTAACTATATCAGATCATGTAAATGCTAAGTTGCCTGGTTCACATGCATCATTATACATCTGCATGGCATTGTGGGAAAGGGTTAAAGCAGACAGACTCTAAGAAATATCATTTCAGGTAAACATTAGAAAAAGATAAGGGTTTTTATTGGGTTAATTTGAGAGCAGTCAGGTATCCCACCTGAGATACAAAAGACTCCAGAGTTGTCCTTTACTCTTGTCTCACATAAAGACATCTGCAGCAGACGACTTATTGTGGAAAAAGCAGAAAGTGCTCATGAGTAAATACTCCTTTTGTCACAACGTTTTCAAGTCTACAATGAATATTCAATCATTATACTTTCATTTATTGAAAATTTCCCTAATTTTGCCGGGATGTATTTAAAGTCGTCTGCTGAAGATTTGTTGTACGTGGGAAAGGGTTATCTGTTTTACCTGATTTGTTATTTCACATGTTGGCTGCTTTAAAATATCTGAGGGATACACACTATCTAGAGAATTGGTATCATATTTATGGATACAGAATTAAAAACATTGTGGGAAATGGATAGATTGCTTGCTATGAGTAATTTCCCCTTTTTCCCTACAATGTTTCGAAAGTCGTCTGTTGCATTGTAAGCGGCTGTTAGAAGTTGTCTGTATCAGGTGAAGAGTATAATAATCAGTTCCTATTATAGTTCATTCATATTGCACACTGAGGCCACTATCATAGTGGGGTACAATTGGCTTTGTTTGAGCCTTTATTACAGTGTAAAAGTGGGCCAAGCATTATTAGTGTTCTCCTTTATATCGGGATTTGTTGAAGGATGATACATATTATTATGGTTATTTCGTAAAATTAGTAAGGACAGCATAATAGAAAGCATTCATTGTGTTAAAACTTTCCCACATTTTAAAATAGCAAATCTGCAGTAGACGACATTTATATTTGTTTGGAGAAAAATAGAGAATACCTCTCTAAAAAAAAATATTCTAAATAAAGGTGGACTGAAAAGATTAGAGAATGTGGCAAAAGGATAAATTGCTCATATTGAGCAATTTCTTCTTCTCCCACAATGTTTATCAAAACATTCTGATGAAAAAGCGTCAAAATTAATCTGCATGGGCCATTTCTCCTTTAGGCACAATGTTATTAATGTTTATACTTTCTTTTATACATTTTTCCGTGTTTTTGCCGTTTTGTTTCGAAGTCGTCTGCTGCGGATTTCTTGTATGTGTAAGAGGGTTAATCTGCATAAAAGAATTGATATAAAAAACAGAATAGGAAATGTATCCCATTCTCAGAAATATCAGTGACTTCTGTTCACCAGCATTCTTTCCAATGTTAAAAACATTTGACAATTTCAAATAAATAATACTCATTTCACTTTTATCGTTTCTTCGGTATTCACAGTGCATTAGTGAAGACTGAATTGACGTATTATAAATAGAAAAGGGTTTTCACTTTTACAATGAAATTGTGGGATCGCAACTGAGTAGGGGATTACATTATATATGCGTCCAAGGTAACATTAAAAAGGGGACAATTTAGTATTGGAGTGGGGCCGGTGTAAAACCCCTTATAAATGTCATCGAATCAATAATTTTTACCGTTCAGATTATTCAAATTGTGTATGGAGTGCCTTATTTGGAGAGGAAGTGGATCCTTTTAAACATTAAACAGGATGTGAGGTAATTTGCCGTTTTTTTGCTCCATGAGATTTTTATCGGTAATTATGGTCTATTTTCTATGCAATATGTATTATCCCTTTTCCTCATACAGCTCTCAGTAACGGCAGATGACTCTGAAAACATTTAGTAAAAAATACGGAATCTCTATAAATGTAAGATCAATTATTGTATAAAGTTGAAAACATTGTGGCAAAAGGAGAAATAGATCATTATGAATTGTTTTAACTTTTGCTTCAATGTTTTTTAAAGTCCTCTGCTTCTGAAGCGTCATGCAGAAAGCTCTGTATGTGGGAACTTAAGGTTATATATTTCTGTATGAAAAGTTAGCTATATTTTTACAGGGAACATCTAGATTGTTTGTATGATTGTGATACAATATGATCATTTCTTATTGTACCTTATCTGATGTGCTATATTGAAATTCTTATAAGTTTGATCAGATAATAGCAAATGGAGAATTTATAAAATGCGAAATCATAAATCATGCTCCAATTTATCTCATTACAAAAATTAATTTCATAAGTTATTTGTTGCTAATTATGCATCAAATTGATCCTTAGACATTACCAGAGATTGAATGTTATTAACCCTTTCCCATTTGCAAACACATTTTGCTCCAAGTGGAGCAGGCAACTTTTGGAACACTGTGAGGACATTATGAGCAATTTCTCCTTTTCCCACAATGTTTTTTACTCTGTACTAAAATTCAGCTTAGATTTTTAAAAAAAAATCCCCCTAAAAAAAAACCTTTTGCCACATGCAACAATTTGGCACCAGACGACTTTGACAACATAATGAACATTGAAGCAGAAATATGAAAAGTCTCTATAAATGAAATAATCTGTGACTTATGAATTTAGTTGAAAACTTTGTTTTGAAATGTTTGTCTGCTGCAGATGTTTTAACCCTTTCCCTCATACGACAATTCTGCAGCAGAGGACTTTGAACGTATTTTGTCAAAACATAGAAAATCTCCATAATTGAATGAATATATAACCTATGACAAAAAGTGGAAAACATTGTGGCAAAAGGAGAAATTGCACGTTTTGTGCAATTTCTTCTTTTGTCACTTATTTATAATGTTTTCAAAAAGCCGTCTACTGCAGAGGCGTCAGAAAGCGTCTATATGAGGGAAAGGGTTAAATGGTAGGAAAGGGTTGTAACAAAAATAATGTGAACTAGATTTCGTGTCCGGTAAATCATATTTTGAAAGTTTGTGGTAAAATTGAATTTGTGCAGTAAATTAGGAAAGCTAACCTATTATAAAGGCACTTGCAACTTTACCCTTTCCCTCATATAGACGGTTTCTGATGCCTCTGCAGCAGAAGGCTTTTTGAAAACATAGTGAAAAAAGCAGAATTTGCTCAAAACAAGTAATTTCTCCTTTTGCCACAATGATTTCCACTTTTAATCATGTATTATCCATTCAATTTTAGAGATTTTCTAATTTTTGAAGAAAATATGTTCAAAGTTGTCTGCTGCAGAATTGTCGTATGAGGGAAAGGGTTAGGTGACAGCAGCAGGCTTCAATAATATTGTTGATTAGGAGGGAATCGGTACATACTGAGGGATTCAGGATGGGGATTATTGGTATCAGTTACAATACAATTAACTAGCATCAGTGGAATGTTCATCAGATTAACGCTGGTATTGTCTTAATCCTTTCCCACATATAACAGTTTTGCAGCAGACGACTTTGAAAACATATTGAAGAAAATCTGAAAAATCTCAATAAATGAGGGTCCAACTATCAAATAGAGTTGAAAATATTGTGACAAAAGGAGAAATTGCTCGTTTGAGCAATGTCTCCTTTTGTTAAGGGTTAATTCTTTCCCACATATAGTAAATCTGCAGCAGACAACTTCAAAAAAATCTACTCAATAATATCGAAAAATCTCAACTTGAAAGTAATAATAATCATTGAATATATAGAGATGACAGCCAAATTACTTTTAATTTCAGCAGACAAATTATGAAATCATACTGTATTTCAAAATATGTCTGCTTTTAAAACATCTGACGGTAAAAGTTGTTACAGAGAATACTAAAAGAAATATTATTGTGACACAGTGTTGAAAACTCCTCACTTTCTATTTGAAGTCATTTCTGCAGAGGCTTAAAATGTGGTTCGAATCATTGTTAAATTTGAAGATCGAGAAAATGAAGAAATCATGTAAGGGAAATAAGTATCATTAAAATGCAAGTTATTTTGTGAATGTTGAAAGAGATGGTTCCGAATAACTTCATTAAAAGCAACTTGATGCTTAAAATTATGGATACAGAAGAATTTAGAGGATGTTACTGACACAGAGTCAAAACAGAGGGATCACTTCTTTAACCCTTTCCCACCTGCAGGCCTTTTTAAAACATCATAGCAAAAGGAGAAATTGCTCATAATGAACAATTTCTCCTTTTTGCCACAATGTTTTCAACTGTATTAAATATTAATGCTTTCATTTATAGAGATTTTCAATAATATTTGCATGCTACACCAGTTTTTGAGCGAAGGGTCGCGAAGCGATCCGAAAGCTCATAGCATGCCTGCTTTCGAAAATCCAATTTAATGCTGCAACCACAGTCTACCGCGGAAGGATTTGAGATTACTTCATTTTTAAAGTCTTCTGCTGCAGATTTGTTGTGTGTGGGAAATAGTTCATGGCTGAAACAAAATGTACTTAATTTGTTACAATTGTTAGATATCTCTTATGCCCTTTAGTGGGACTATACATTGTGAGAATTGATTGACTCTATAGATGTTTGAATAGATTTTATTTATAAGACATCATGACTTATTGCTCTCAGAAATTGGTAGATATGATTCCATTGTGAACGTTTATATAGATCTTCGTAAGTAATCAGTTTTATTGTCTTTTATATAAAGTTTATTGTTAACCCTTTCCCAAATGCAATCAATCTATAGCAGACAACTTTGAAATGATCAGTTCAAAAATAAGGAAAATATCTATAAATGATAGCATGAATATTGAATAGAGTTGAAACCATTGTGGTCATTATGAGCAATTTCTCCATTTGCCACAATGATTCAAAAGTCGTCTGCTGCAGAGGCATCGGATAGCGTCTATTTTACGGAAAGGGTTTTAATAGTGTAACTTGATTGATTTTCACAATACATGTAGCTGCTTTCTTAGGTCTCAATAGCAGAACACTTTTGAAACAACTCTGGGAAAAGGAAATTGAAAATGTTCACCTTTTCCCAAGATGTCCTCAACTCGTATGGTAAATTAATCTTTCACTTTTTAAAAACAATTTGTGCCTCAGATTTACCTTAGTAATTGCTATCATCCTGGGCTTATTCCACATATCAACAAATCTGCATCAGTTGACTTTGAAAAAATGTAAGGCAAAATATGGAAAATCTTTATATATATACAAGTATAATTATAAAAAAGAGTTAAAAAAGCATCATGGCAAATAGGAGAAATCGATCATTATTACCAATATCTCAATTTGTCTCACTATTTTTAAAAGTCGTCTGCTGCAGATGACTCTAAATGGGTCTGCATGTGGGAAAGGGTTAATATTGACAACATGGTTTATTATATACATTGGAAAGGTAACAGATTTAACTGAAAGTAAACCAACAGCTTCTCTGGATAAATCATCTGTATCATTCTTTAACCCTTTCCCACATACAACAAATCTGAAGCAGACGACTTTGAAAACAACTTATCAAAAGTGTGGAAAATCTCCATTATTGACACTTCAATTGTTAAATAGAGTTGAAAACATTATTGCAAATAGTGAAATTGCTCCTTATGAAAGCGTTTATATGTGGGAAAGGGTTTACGTTTTCCCAAGTAGAAAAATTCTGCAGCAGGAGCTTAGACTTTAACATCGAGGTAGAAATATTGGAATTTTCTATAACTGAGACTTCTTATTTAATAAAAATTAAAACATTGTGTGGAAAAGGGAGAAATCACACGCTGCATATAAATGCGTCTGCATGATGCTAGCTGCCCTCACAAAGTCCCGAATATCCTTGCTATTATTAAAATATTGTATTCGGCAAAAAAGAGAAGAATGGACAGGAAAATAATGAAAATTTGGAGCATTACAAATCTTTGCAAATTTCGTACAAATGGTTGTGAGTGCTTGCGAATTTCTGCCAATCATTGCGAATGTATA
The DNA here is from genome assembly GCA_031761405.1 of Serripes groenlandicus. NCBI lineage: Eukaryota > Metazoa > Mollusca > Bivalvia > Cardiida > Cardiidae > Serripes > Serripes groenlandicus. Next base: position 344,804 of record JASEVX010000117.1, read on the forward strand.
CGAGTCCATTTTAAGAAATTCGAGTGTTACGAGTTCTTGCGAACACATTATGAATGAAGCGATTGCCTGATCGATTGCTCTTGCAACCATATCCCGATCATTACGATTAATTGGCGAGTGCTTAGTATACTCACAAGGGTAATCACAAGGACTTCGGGACTGTGTGAGAGCAGCATGAAGGAAATGAGTTATTGTTAAGAGCTAAGAATTGTGCATTGGAACCTTCCCTAGCATTTGATATCAGATATATATCAGTAGAAATCTGACATGGGTCTTCAGTTTTTACTCTTTCCAACATGCAAAGGCCTTCTGAAAACATTGTGGCAAAAGTAGAAATTTCTGATGATGAGCAATTTATCCTATTGCCTCAATGTTTTTATCTCTTTTGAAATTCAATATTTAATTTATCAAGATTTCCATTTAGATATAATTCTCATTTATATTTTCCATATTTTTGCCTTGATGTTTGCAAAGTCCTCTGCTGTGGGGAAGTGGTTAGCACCCAGAATTTGGAACCGGGTGTCCAGGGCACGATCCCCATTTGCTAAAGTCACAGTCACTAAAAGCCTGTTAATGGTTTGTTGACCATGGGATTATGAATAAATAAACTGTTGCCCTGATAAAACTGAAATAATGTTGAAAAATGCTTAAACAATAAAACAAACAAACAAAGTCTTCTGCTGCAGATTTGTTATTAGTGGGAAAACATTGTAGTATGAGATAATTAGTACAATGATTTCAATTACTGATATGAGTAAATGAAATCAACTCCAGTGTATGGAATGCCCTTTGTATTGTAGTTTGGAACCTTAGACCAAAACTATCTTTTGTAAAACAATAGAACTAGTTCATGAAATATCAGTCATGGATCTATACCTTTGCTTTGTTACAGTTATTGTTAACTCTTTCACTCATACGCCAATTCTGCAGCAGACGACTTTGAACATATTTTGTTAAAAAATAGGTTATCCATTCAATGAAAGTAGAAAACATTGTGGCAAAAGGAGAAATTGCTCGTATTGAGCAATTTCTTCTTTTGTCACTATGTTTTTAAAAATCCGTCTGCTGCAGTGGCGTCAGAAAGCGTCTATATGAGGGAAAGGGTAAAATTTGTTAAACCCTTTCCACATGTGACACTTGACATCTGCAGCTGGCAACTTTAAAAACATGTATAGCCAGTTAACCCTTTCCCTCATATAGACGCTTTCTGATGCCTCTGAAGCAAACAGCTTTTTGAAAACATAGTGACAAAAGAAGAAATTGCTCAAAACGAGCAATTTCTCTTTTTGCCACAATGTTTTCCACTTTTAGTCATAGGTTAATTATCCATTCAATTATAGAGATAATCTATTTTTTGACAAAATATGTTCAAAGTCGTCTGTTAAAGAATTGTCGTATGAGGGAAAGGCTTAAAATATGGACAATCTCTATCATGGAAAAGATGATAAATGAATAGAATTTAGCCCTTTCCCTCATACACGTCTATATGTGGGAACGGGTTAATCCTTTGACTGCTTGAACCGATATTGTGACGCTTGTGCCACTGGCGGCTTAAAATATGGACAATCTCTATCAAGGAAAAGATGATAAATGAATAGAATTTAGCCCTTTCCCTCATACACGTCTATATGTGGGAAAAGGGTTAATCCTTTGACTGCTTGAACCGATTTTGTGACGCTTTTGCCACTGGCTTTAAGCCAGCCCTTTTGCGACATCTGACCTGTATATAGCGTCTCTAATCTATTGGCTGCTCAAGTACAGTTGACAAATGTAGCATTGAAAGCATCAATCCTTTTATCTTTAACCATCTTGCAGACACATTTTGACATGTATGCATCAGATGACTTTGAAACATTTTGGTAAAAAGATGAATTGGTCATGATAAGCATTTTATCCACTTTTGCCAGAATGTTTTCAACTCTTTTTGATAATTATACTTTAATTTATAGGTATTTAAGATATTTTTTCCCATTTAGATTTATCAATATTCAAAGCATATATATATAATTAATCTGGAAAGGAAGAAAGAAAATGTGTCATAATTCGTAATTTTCCTTTTGCCATGATGTTTACAATTTTATTCTATAATCATACTTACTTTTATAAAGATTTTTTCAAATTGTTGCCAGAATGTTTTCAATCTTGTCTGCTGCAGATTTCTGATTGTGAAAAAGTCAGTGATGTAAAAGGTTTGTAATATATGATACACTTGCCGTTACTGTTATGTCAATAATATATTGATTTTGCAGACCTAAAATGGTGTTCACTTTCAAACAAAGCTATAAATAAGAGACACACAAGAGAAAGTTGATGCAAGGCATCAATGTCGCCGGAAAAGACTGCATTGATTTATTTATGTATTCTTGACTTTCCTTAGTCTATTCAAACATTTGCTTATAAATTTTATATTCATACCTATACATTAGGGTATCTATAAAAAATTAACGAAATGTGTACACATTTATCTTGGCTTAAATTTAATTTTGCTGTTGTCACTTATTTAAATAATAGTATTCATTCATATAATTTCAATGTTTGTCAATCTTATTCGAATCACAAGGTAAATATCCTGGTATTGCTTTAAAGGGAGGTAATTTGAAGAAAACAAAAGTCTTCAAAAGGAGAAATATATCAGCATTACCGTCTACAGTTTAAATTGTTCTATTGTTTGTGGATTTAAAAATGTTCTTTTTTTCTTATTTCTACATGTACAACGAAATATTGCGGCTTCTCTTTGACGCTTTGCGTCAAACATTCGTCTTGTAATACTTGTCTAAAATAAAATAATATCACTCGCTTTTTCATATCGAAATGCGCATGCGCGAAAATCGATGTTAAAGGTCACGAAACTACACAACAGAATAGGGTCTATATTTAGCTTAGAAACAGTTCCTACTTTAGATATTCATGGATTAACATTATTAAATGAATTCTACACAAATCAAGACATCTCTTTGAACATGAAAACAACATTTAGTAAGTTAAAATTGCTATTAAAATGAGAATCCGAAATTGACCTCAATGATGACACATAAGAGTCTGCATTAGGGGGTGTTGGTTCACGTCTTGAAGGGACCACTTTTGTCTTCGTAAATAAGACAAAAAACTTAAATGCGAGTGAAATAAAAAAACCTGCAAACATTAAAAAATCGGAATATTTATTTCATTTTAGATGTGTCATTTATTAGTGTTCGTAAACAACCACAATTGTAATATGTTCAAATCATCTAGATTTGTTTCTTTCTAATAATAAGCCGCCCTCCCATGTGATTTCCGAAAAGCTATTAAAAATAGAAGTCGCGGGCTTCTGCCCGGCGACTAATAAGTGTTGCAGTGTACTGTTTGTTCCATGTTTTACAATGCTTTCAACAGTATTTCTGTTATATATGAAACAAAAGCTATAAATATGAGACGCAATCAAATAATAGAGAAGTACTGTAGTGAACAACATAAGGTTTGATTGTCAAATAGAACATGCAAACTGCTTTTTAACAACATGGCCACAAAAGAGGAAATTGCTCAAAATGAAGTTTTTTAAAGTAAAACATATTTTTATTAGAAAATACTTACCAGTCATTTAATACCTGATATATAATCTCCATACCCTAATTCATCCAGAAAAAAGAACGCGTTTAGCGTATTCCTCACGCCCTGTGTGATATACACGGTTGGCGGTAAACACCGCTGCACGTGGCCAACTTTTCACTTTTAGTTTACAGTAAGTGTTGGTTGACGACGCGGGGATGGGAGGTGGGAATCTGAAATGACTGGTAAGTATTTTCTAATGAAAATATGTTTTACTTTAAAAAACTTCATTTTTATGTCAAAAATACATTACCAGTCATTTAATACCTGATGACTTTTCAGCATAGGTCGGGAGGATCGGCCAACACTTCCAGTCCTTACAGGCAATGTAGTACCATGCATTTTTATATTTAATTACGAAGTACTATTGAACACAACCGCCTTTAAAAGTAGGAGAAAGGATTGAACAGAATTTCAATCTTAATGTATGTTATTGTTGTGTTTAACAAAATTAGCATATAACTCGCTGAGAAGCCACTAGTGGTCCCAGAGAGAACAGGTTTTCCGTTTGTGCAGACATGGAGCGCAGATAAAAGGTTGAAAATGTAGACTGCGACTTCCATACCGCGGCACGAAGAATGTCTTCCAAAGGTACGTTGTTGGAGAAAGCCCAACTAGCCGAGAGAGCTCTAATCTCATGCGGACGTATCCGAAGAAACGAGAGATCTCGAGCTGACAGATCTTTGTAAGCTAATTTTATTGTACAGGATATCCAGCGGGAAATAGACGCCGCTGAGATATCCTTACAACCTATAAGAGGGAGAAACAACCTCTTCCTACGGCCCCTTTTCCCCTCAACTCTCTTAAGATAAAACTTAAGAGCTCTGACGGGACAAAGAAGTCTGTCGGTGTCCGATGGACCACAGTTTCCAGAAAGACTGGGAACCGTGATTGGTTTCGGAAGAACCGAAGGCAACTGGTTCTTTGCTAGAAAACCCGGTTGACACAGTAGAGTTAATGAGTCATCAGATTCATTGAACCTGATAAACCCTGTTTCTACAGAAAGAGCGTGTAGTTCACTCCTACGGCGAGCGGTTGCAAAGGCAAGAAGAAAAACAGTTTTGTATGTTAAGAACTTCAATGACGCAGAAGATAGAGGTTCGTAAGGCGCCTTTGTAAGAGACCAAAGAACGCACGATAAATCCCATTTTGGAGTTAAACTCCTAAAAATAGGTTTATCTAGCTCGAATGATCGCATAAGTTCCGAGAGAAATGGATTAGAACCAATTCGCTCTCCCCCTTTGAACTTAAGCGTATTCGATAGCATAGAACGATACCCCTTAATCGTGCTAACTGCTAGATCTTTTTCTTCAAAAAGAAAAAGTAGAAAGTCGGCAATCCTGGTTATAGAGGGACACTCAGGATTGATCGACCTAGCACGACACCAATCTGAGAAGACCGTCCACTTGGAATCATAGACGATTCTAGTAGACCTCCTTCTAGACTGAGCGATGCGAGAGGCAACTTTTCGAGAAAAGTTTCTCTCTCGGATCGAACGCTTGATAACGTCCAAGCGTGAAGGTGTAGCATTGCCGGGTTTGGGTGAAGACGCCGACCCGGTTGCTGAAACAGAATGTCGTCTTGTAACGGAAGACGTATCGGTTGTGCCGAGAGGCAGGCCAGGAGGTCGTTGAACCACGACCTCTGGGGCCAAAATGGCGCTATCAACAGGATTCTGCACTGTTGAGAACGTAGAACTTTTTGTAGTACGATCGGTACCAGAATGAACGGGGGGAACGCATACCCGAATAGACGGTTCCAATCGAGAGTCAGTGCGTCCACTGCCCAAGCTGCAGGATCGTACATCGGCGACACATAGAGTGGCAGCCGATGATTGACTCTGGTGGCGAAAAGATCCACCAGGGGTGTCCCGATCCGCATGAATACTGAGTTTACTACACTCTGATTCAGTGTCCATTCCGCCGGAAGAATTTTGTTTTGGCGGGACAGACTGTCTGCTAAGACATTTAGATGGCCGGGGACGTGTTTTACTACTATTACTAACGACGTCTCCTGGCACCAAAGGAGTAACTTCCATGTCTCCAGAAAGAGTAGATGGGAGTGCGTTCCTCCTTGCCTGCGAATGTAGGACACAACAGTAGTATTGTCCGTCGACAATAAAACAGTTGTGTTCGCAACGGAGGCAGAGAACTGTTTGAGAGCTAGCAGGACTGCTCTCAATTCTAAGTTGTTTATGTGAAAACAACGTTCCTCCGCTGTCCACATGCCCTGGGCTGTTAAGCCCTGTGGCTCTAAATGAGCTCCCCAACCCACAGCACTGGCATCTGTAAAGAGGTACAGATCCGGAGGCGCTGTGATCAAGGGCACCCCTTGTAGATAGATTGACGGATTTAGCCACCAGCGAAGGTGTGACTTGAAGAAATCCGTCAGAGCTACCTCCTGTTCCAGTGAGTCCACAGATGGACGCCACCGGGACAGAAAAAGAAACTGAAGGGGTCTCATGTGGAGCCTGCCTAGACTGACTAGGTCGGCTGCTGCACTTAACGATCCCAGAAGTGACAGCATGGATCGGGCTGTTACCGACACCTGATCCAGATTGAGTCTGATCTTCTGGCACAGAGAATCGACTCTGTCCGGAGGGACCCGAATCACCGCTAGGTCGGTTAGAAACGTCATCCCCACGAACGTAAACCTCTTTGACGGAACTAAGTCCGACTTCTGCGTATTGGGAATAAGACCCAATCGCAGAATGGTCCGCCAAGCTAGAGACAGATCGTGAATTAGAATTACACGTTCTGTTCTGTGGAGTAGCCAGTCGTCGAAGTATTGAAGGAGTTGTGGACCGTTCATACGTAGAAACGCTCCCACAGCATTTATAACCTTCGTGAACACTCGCGGAGCGGACTTGAGGCCGAAGGGAAGTGCCCTGAATTGGAACACTTCCCCATTTACCACAAACCGAAGGTATTTCCTCGACGAGGAAGCGATCGGAATATGGTAATATGCGTCTGTCAGGTCTAAAGAGACCGCCCAGTCGTCTTTCCGAATAGCCATTCTGATGGAGCGGGCCGACTCCATCTTGAATTTCTCGACCGGTATTAATAGATTCAGGGCTGATAAATCTATCACCGGTCTCCACCGACCGTCCTTCTTCGGAACGAGGAAGAGACGGCTGTAGAAACCCCGAGTATTGGGGTTGAGAACCCTCTCTATGGCCTTCTTTTTCAGAAGTGACGAAATCACTTCTGACATGGCCGGATGGCGTGATGACAGTTCGATCGGCACGCTTGTCATGGGAGGAGGGGAAACGAAGGGAATCAGATACCCTTCTTGTATCACAGATAAGATCCAACGATCCTCTGTGATACTCTCCCATTCCTCCACGAAGAATGACAAACGGCCTCCTACTGCTATCTCCGGCCTCGGGATGATCATAGAGAGGTACGTATCCCTAGGGCTGCGGCCTAGGTGCCGTGCCATACCTCGAAGTCTGTTTTGGCTTAGCTCCCGTATAACGGGGCTTTGGCTTAACAAACTTCTGGCCCGTGGAAGGAGGTTGTTTAGGCGGCAACGCCTTAACTTCCTGTTTTTGCTTCTTCGCCGGGGGCTTCCTAGGCTTGCCCCATTTCGCCGACGGTGCAGAGTGTTTATTACTCTGCGAAAAAGCATTAGCTGCGCTAGCCGACAGGCGTCTAGACTGTTCTGACGCATCAGATACAGTCACCGCAGCTACCCTTCCACCAAAGAGAAGGTTTGAGGCTAAAGGAGCAGCTCTAAGACTGTCCTTGCTGGTTTGAAGTAACGGAGAAGATTTGATTAGCGTCGCATCTCTCCTTACGGAAAGCATTTCTGTGGCGTTCTGTAAATTCAGAGCCATTAAATGCCGATTACCCGTATCAAACGCCTCAAGAATTCTGCTAGCCCCTCTGCTAGAGACGTTCTCCTCTTTTAGTAACATGGCTAGAGCTATCGCGAAATGATCGTCATGGGATGACACCATGACTCCCAGACGCGCTCTGGCCTCCCATCTCTCAATAAGTTTGGCGTTAACCGTTATTGACGTGGGTGCAGACAGCCCCAGTGTAGCCGCATCTCCGTCTAAGGTTGGTACTTTCACAGGAAAGAACTCCTTAGAAGCTACATAAACCTTCGGAGACACCCATTCCTTAGAAATGGCTAGTGGGACTGACCAGGCTGGTTCAATCGTAACCAACGATCTGGTGGACTGCAACTGGTCCAACAATCTGCCCAGATTGTTTGCCTGTGGAAGTAACTGTTGTGGAGTTGTAGTCTCCGCATTCAGTTCTTCCAAACTGGAAAGGTTTTTACGACGAGGGGGAGCGTCAACCTTTGGGCAAAAAGTACTAGGAACAACCCTAAATACTTCCTCAATGGCCTGCTGTAGTGACCAACGTTCTACAGCTGGCTCGTCCATTGTAGTGTGCTGACTTTCCAATTCTTCGTTAGACGACGAACTGGAATCTTGTCGGACCCTACGACGTGACAAATTGCCTCTAACCGGTCTTTCAACCGGTTGGTCAATTTCTGAATCAGACATAGATTCTTCCGATTCTATGTTCTGATGTCGATCCTGTGAAATGGCCCTTCTCTCCGCAGCAGAGAGAGGTCGCACAGTGTCGATTGTTGGGGCCGAACTAACCGTATGGGACGGTCTCGACCTACCCTTTATCGGATAAGTATAATTATCCTGAACGGGGGTTCGCCTTTCTAAAGACTGCCTCGAGAGATGTCTTTCCGGGAGTCGTAAATTCTCCAGATCTGGAAATTTAGTATCCCGGTAGGCTTGGTTTCCTTGCCTATCATACAGCCGTTCCACCTTGTGTAACGGCGCATGGTGTAGGGGCGGAGAGTTCTCTCTAGAATAATACACCGTCTCCCTAGGAGAACGGTAGTACTTCTCCGTCTGATAGTCCCTATAACCACTGTTAGGCGTTTGGATATATGAACCTGGTACATACTGTCCAGTGTTCTGTACATCCATGTATTCCGGCTGTGCCGCGAATGAATGATACCTTGTATCTATTCGGTCGTGACACACAGGGGCCATCTGCCCCGTACCTGGTTGCCCGGTGGTACCCGTATGACTGGTGCTCGGACGCGTCATAGACGGGTGACTAATCATCTGATTGGACCAATCTTTAGTAAATGATTGGCCAATTCCATTGTCAACTGAATTCCCGATGACCGGGATCATGTTTAACTGTCTGACCGGTTGCCCGGTTACGTCATAATTAAATGACTGAGTAGCTACCGGTCGCGTCATGTCTCCATGACTACCCGGTTTCCCGGTGATCTGACGCGCCACGGCGTAATGAGTGACCGGTTGCCCGGTGTCATAAGGGTTTTGCTCTGACGCAATTCCCGGTTGACTAGGGGTAGGCAGTATTTCAACTGCTCTATCCCCTGTCTCCAAATTCTGTCCGGAGACGGAATTTGGCACTCTGCTGGATTCCGAAGAATGTTTTCCCGCAGAGCGTGGTGTTAGCAACGGCCAATCAACAAGGTTTCCCTTATAATGGCCTATGGCGTCTCCCGAAGGATCAGCCCTAACACCTAGCGTTGGAAGTTGTCGTTCGGCAGAACTGACACCCGACGCTAACATCCGTTCCCCCGTGTCCCGTGAAGAACCAGCCGAAGCTGAGGGGGGGGCGGTTGTAAAGAGTGATTTAATAGTTCTTACCTTTTGATCACTCTTCTTGGCAGCAGAGTCTGATTGCGAAAATCCATCGAATTCTGCTTCACTAGTCGAGCTAAGAGACACCTTCACCGGGATCTTCTTAGTCTTACGGCTTTTGTGAGTCCTCCTCGCCCCAGCCTTTATCCAAATGGCTTCAGGCCAAGACGAGCAGTACTCACAGGGTGAGTCCTTTATGCACTTAGTGCACGAAATGCAGGACGGATGCGTGTCCCATAAAGCCACTAAGTGACCACACGAGCCACGCCTCTGTTCACCCTTATGTGACATATTAATGCAATACACAATATGAAATTCAACAAAGAAACAAATATTTTTCTATTTTTTATTTTTTACTACTCGTCGCTCACGGAACGTATTCAATGAAAATTATTTTTTCAAAATATTTTCCACAATTGTAAATGCCATAAACATACGAAGTAAATACAATGAGATAATACAATATTATCGGTAACAACCAGGTCGCTTACGGAACGTATCAATGAAAATTATTTTTTCAAAATATTTTCCACAATTGTAAATGCCATAAACATACGAAGTAAATACAATAAGATAATACAATATTATCGGCAACAAACAGGTCGGTAGAATTAACCGTTTAGTAATGCACGGCCATTAAAACTCCGACACGTAACTGAAATAGTGGGTGGGGTAACCACCCGTGACTCTCAGCAAGTTGTAAAATACAAAAGACAACTTAAACACAAACAATAATTAAACATAATTACAGTTAGTAAGAAGTTAATGTAAAGCAATTAACTGAATGAAAGCGACTGTTAAAGCGAAAGCATTAACAAACAAAGAAAATTAAATTTAGAAATGAAAATAAATTCTTAGCCTGTAGGTCGTTGTGTCCAGAAACTAAAAGTGAAAAGTTGGCCACGTGCAGCGGTGTTTACCGCCAACCGTGTATATCACACAGGGCGTGAGGAATACGCTAAACGCGTTCTTTTTTCTGGATGAATTAGGGTATGGAGATTATATATCAGGTATTAAATGACTGGTAATGTATTTTTGACATAAAAACGAGCAATTTATCCTTTTGTCACCATGTTTTCAACTCTATTCAATAATTGTACTTTCATTTTTTTTTAAGGGGGTTCCTTTCCCTCATATAGACGCTTTCTGAAGCCTCTGCAGCAGACAGCTTTTTGAAAACATAGTGACAAAAGAAGAAATTGCACAAAATGTGCAATTTCTCCTTTTGCCACAATGTTTTCCACTTTTTGTCATAGGTTATCCATTCAATTATAGAGATTTCCTACTTTTTGATAAAATATGTTTAAAGTCGTCTTCTGCAGAATTGTCGTATGAGGGAACTTTGGGTTAAACAAATTGTGGGTATTTATTTACAGTCTTCTGCTGCAGATTTGTTGTATGTGAGAAAGGATTATATCTTTCATACATTCATTTTAAGGCAACTGCAGCAGCAGACAACTTTTTAGCTCACGAGGTGAATTTTTGTCTGTCGTCCGTCGTTCGTCGTCAACATTTGCTTGTTAACACTCTAGAGGCAACATTTTGCCAATCTTTATGAAAGTTTATCATAACATACATCTCCATTACATCTAGGCCAAGTTCGAAACTGGGTCATGTGGAGTCACAAACTAGGTTGATTGATAAAATTAAATGAAAATCTTGTTAACACCCTGGTAGCCACATTTTAAACTTGAGCATGTTGAAACTTTGTCAGAATGTTTGTCTTAGTGATAACACTAGGCCAAGTTTGAATAAAGGTCATGTCAGGTCAAAAACTAGGTCACTAGGTCGAATTGAAGGAAAGTCTTGTTAACACTCTGGAAACCGTGTTTTTAACGTGAACATGTTGAAACTTTACCAGAATGTTTGTCTTGTTGATATCTAGACTAAGTTCAAATATAGGTCATGTCTGGTCCAAAACTAGGTCACTAGGCCAAATTTGAGAACATTCTTGTTAACACTATAGAGACCGCTTCTTTTACTTGAGCAGCTTGAAACTTTGTCAGAAAGTTTGTCTTGATGATATCTAGGCCAAGTTCGAATATGATTCATGTTGGGTCAAAAACAAGGTCACTAGGCCATATTGTAGAAAAATCTTGTTAACACTATAGAGATCGCATTTTTGACTTGAGCAGCTTGAAATTTCGTCAGAAAGTTCGTCTTGATGATATTGCCATTGGCGCTGAAAGAGTTAAGTCTTAAATAGCCCATTCTCAGGTGAGCAATCCAGAGCCTCATGGCCCTCTCCAGGGCCTCATGGCCCTCTTGTTTAAAGAACACATTTTTCAACAAGAACAGCTTCTCATTTTGTCACACTCAATCCAATAATTATTATACTTTCAGTTAGTTACATATATTTTTCCATATTTTCCTTGGAAGTTTTCAAATATGTCTACTGCAGATTTGTTGTATGTGGAAAAGGGTTAGATGTGTGTCCAATAGGATTGAAGCTAGATGAGCACAACAGAAGCCCTCAGATCAAAGTATTATTGAAGGCTTAAATGTCACCTTCAAATATGGGATCTTTTATCAAATTAATGAAACAACTGATCATTTTACTTAACCCTTTCCCTGATACGACAATTCTGCAGCAGACGACTTTGAACATATTTTGTAAAAAAGTAGAAAATCACTATAATTGAATGGATAACCTAGCTATGACTAAAAGTGGAAAACATTGTGGCAAAAAAGGAGAAATTGCACGTTTTGTGCAATTTCTTCTTTTGTCACTATGTTTTCAAAACGCCGTCGAAAGCGTCTATATGAGGGAAAGGGTTAAACCTAATTTATGTATCACATATAATAGGTTTTCTACCTTAAATTCTGTGATTGATATATAAAGCCAAAAGTTAAGTTAACCATTTCCCACATAAAATAAATATGCAGCAAATGACTTTGAAAACATCGAGGCATATGTATTGAAAATCTCTATCAATTTAACAAAGTTCAATGATTGAATAAATTGAAAACGTTGTGGCATAAGGAGATCTTGCTCATTATAATGAATTGCAATGTATTCAACTTTATTCAAGAAATATTTAGGATATAAATGGTTGAGTGGTTATCGTTCGGGGATTTGAAACTGGGTGTTGAGGGTTCGATCCCCAGTCGCGGCACGACAGTCATGGTAGAGTGCCCTTGGGCCTAGTACTGGTTTGTAAACCCAGGGATCATGAGTAAGTGAACTGTCGCTGTGATATAACTAAAATAATGTTGAAAGCGGCGTAAAACCCCAATAAAACAAACAAACAAGAATTATTTCTTCATCTATGGCAGATTTGTTGCAAATGGAAAAGGGTTATAAAAACATAAGAGGAATAATAACATAAAGGTTATATTACAATGGGATAAACGAATTAGGCCGACTTAACCCAGATTTAAAGAGAAAAAGATGAAAAGATGAGTAAACAAAGCCTGAGGTGCTTAACAAATCAAAGTCAATGATGCCACCACACCTATCTGGACATTTTAAACCTGACCTTTTCTATCTTAATCAGCTCAGCCAAGTTTCTTTCCAATGTTTTAACAAAAATTAATCAGGCGAGCATCATTCTTCTTTCATCAATGGGCTAACAGTCTATGTGGAAAAGAAGTTAGGAAACACATGGTTAGGTGAACTGGCTGCCATGATATGACCGAACAATTGTTGAAAAAGGCATTAAAGCCAATGCAAACAAACAAGCAATTTCTATCTTACTTGAATGTTTTGAAACTTGAAACTGGTTTTATTGGCCGGATTGCTCTAGCAATTCTAGTCTATGCATTGGCGATGTCCGTCCGTCCCTCCATCTCCGTCTGTCTGTCCATCAACATATTGGTTAAAGTTTCAGGTTGAGGCAAAATCTCAGCACTTGTTACTGGTTGCCTTCAGGCAACCAGTAACAAGTTCTATTGCTTTCTATGGTTACTTTGACCTTGACCTTGGTTTGTCGATTTTCAAGGTCAAATTGTCGACAATCCGGCCTTACCGTCTTCAGTGGTTCTTGTTGGATACAAATCGCCCTGCAATTGTTTTTTGTCCACAAGGACTGTTTTCTTCAAAAGACTATGTGCACAGGTTTGGATTTAATCATTCCCATATGCATGCAGACGACTTTTGAAAAATATAAAATATTAAAATATTGTTGAAAAATGAAAAATTGCTCATAAAAAGGAATTTGCCCAATGCTACAATGTTTTCAACTGACAAGTCAATATTTGAACTATCTTTTATAGAAATGTTCCCTATTTTTTCCTTATATATTTTCAAAGGTTTCATTGGATTAACCATAAAGGGCAATGTCTCCTTTTGTCACAATGCTTTCCATCTCCATTCAATGATTATGCTCCAATGTCCATCTATCATTGACTGCATGCCTCTTTGGTGTAGAAGTAGAGCATCTGTCTCGGGTGTGGGAGGTAGTGGGTTCGATCTCTGGCCAGGTCATACCAAAGACCCCAAAACTGGTAGTAATGGCTGCCTTCCATGGTGCTCAGGGTTGCAGGCTTAGCATTACGACTGACTGTCTGGTGTCAGGATAAATGGACCAGTAGTACTGGTAACTTACCCAGAAAATGCCGTGATATAACTGATTTTTTTTTTTGAAAGTAGCATAAAACACCAAACAATCAATCAAAACGTAATAGGCTTAATTTTCATAATTTGTCTGTCTAGATGTTTGTGCATCATGCAAGTGATCAGGAGAACATGACTTACAGTGCACACATGCAGTGTTTTATAGTCTTTTTTCTTCTTTGATTTATTGGCACATGGTGTAGATGCGTTGATGTGACCCTGAGGGTTAGTAATTCAGGTATCAACAAGAGAAAGTTGATGCAAGGCATCAATGTCGCCGGAAAAGACTGCATTGATTTATTTATGTATTCTTGACTTTCCTTAGTCTATTCAAACATTAGAAACGTTGAAATGAAAACATTTACTTATAAATTTTATATTCACCTATACATTAGGGTATCTATAAAATATTAACGAAATGTGTACACATTTATCTTGGCTTAAATTTAATTCTGCTGTTGTTACTTATTTAAATAATAGTATTCATACATATAATTTCAATGTTTGTCAATCTTATTCGAATCACAAGGTAAATATCCTGGTATTGCTTTAAAGGGAGGTAATTTGAAGAAAACAAAAGTCTTCAAAAGGAGAAATATATCAGCATTACCGTCTACAGTTTAAATTGTTCTATTGTTTGTGGATTTAAAAATGTTCTTTTTTTCTTATTTCTACATGTACAACGAAATATTGCGGCTTCTCTTTGACGCTTGCGTCAAACATTCGTCTTGTACTTGTCTAAAATAAAATAATATCACTCGCTTTTTCATATCGAAATGCGCATGCGCGAAAATCGATGTTAAAGGTCACGAACCTACACAACAGAATAGGGTCTATATTTAGCTTAGAAACAGTTCCTACTTTAGATATTCATGGATTAACATTATTAAATGAATTCTACACAAATCAAGACATCTCTTTGAACATGAAAACAACATTTAGTAAGTTAAAATTGCTATTAAAAGGAGAATCCGAAATTGACCTCAATGATGACACATAAGAGTCTGCATTAGGGGGTGTTGGTTCACGTCTTGAAGGGACCACTTTTGTCTTCGTAAATAAGACAAAAAACTTAAATGCGAGTGAAATAAAAAAAACTGCAAACATTAAAAAATCGGAATATTTATTTCATTTTAGATGTGTCATTTATTAGTGTTCGTAAACAACCACAATTGTAATATGTTCAAATCATCTAGATTTGTTTCTTTCTAATAATAAGCCGCCCTCCCATGTGATTTCCGAAAAGCTATTAAAAATAGAAGTCGCGGGCTTCTGCCCGGCGACTAATAAACTATTATATCCTATTATCAATCATCACAACAGTCTACAAATAGAACACTAATTTATATTAACATACCACAGGAATAATATTAACCCTTTCCCACATGTAGATGCATTATGATGCCTCTGCAACAGGGGACTTTTGAAAACATTGTGGCAAAAGAAGAAATTGCTCATAACGTGCCATTATTCCATTTGGCACAATGTCTTCACCTGTACTCAATAAAAAAAAAATGACTTATAGAGAATTACCCAGTGTTTCCCTAAATGTTTTCAAAGTTGTCTGCTGAAGATGTGTTGTTTGTGGGAAAGTGTAAATTAAGCCACTATTTATTTTGTGGAATGTTTTGCATTTTCTCATTGAAACCATATACTGTTATCTTTATTTAACTCATCAATTATTTTGTTTGAAGAAATGATTATGTTTTCAATGTCCTCTGCTGCCTATTTGTAACGTATGTGGGAAATGGGAGCTAATATTGCATTCCAGGATGACTGATTAGATTGTAATTTTACACTTGTCACAGTGAAATACAGCATGTCCAATAGGGAAACTGTTTTATCATAACACTAATCATAATTATAAATGGTTAATTGCATGTAATTATACCATTTACCATAGTATTTTCCCCTTTCCTGTACATGGAAAAATGGGACAATTGGATATTTTATAAGGCACCGCGACTAACCATTATTATCATAGCTCATTTGTTCATAGAAAACAGATATTGTTATTTTGAAACTAGGAAGAACTTCTTCAATATTTCTCTGCATTATTAACCCTTTCCCTCATATAGACGCTTTCTGACGCCTCTGCAGCAGACGGCTTTTTGAAAACATAGTGACAAAAGAAGAAATTGCACAAAACGTGCAATTTCTCCTTTTGACACAATGTTTTCCACTTTTTGTCATAGGTTATCCATTCAATTATAGAGATTTTCTATGTTTTGACAAAATACGTTTAAAGTCGTCTGCTGCAGAATTGTCGTATGAGGGAAAGGGTTAATTAAGTTTTAAAAACATTTAAATTCCTACACACATTCCTATTTTCTGCTTAACCTGTACGAGGGAATGGGACAATCAAGTGCTAGTAGAATTCTAAACTTTATAGCCAGGTAACAGGCATGTTAATACTCTATTCTCAAAGAATATTAACCCTTTCCCACCTGCAGACACATTTTGACGCAATAGCAGCAGAAGACTTTTGAAAACATTGTGGCCAAAGGTGAAATTGCTCGATCATGATGAGCAAATTCTCCTTTGGCCGCAATGTTTTCAACTTTATATAACAATTAATTAAGCTATATCTTATAGAGATTTTCCAGGTTTTTGTCAATATGTTTTCAAAGTCGTCTGCTGCAGATTTGTTGTATGTTGGAAAGGGTACCTTAGCCTCACTTTGAATATATAAAACCATAGATAAAAAACAACCATCAAGTTATACTTTTATTTCTGGAGATTTTATCTATATTTGCCTAGATTAGTTCATAATTAAATCATCTGCTGCAGATTTGTCATATATGAGAGAGAGCATTAAGCTTTTCCCACAGTCATATAGACACTTTCAAGCGCCCCTACAGCAGACTACTTTTGAAACATTGTGGCAAAGGTGAAACTGCTCATGCAGATCATTTTCACCAATTGCCACAATGTTTCCACCTTTATTTCATAATTAACTGTCATTTATGGAGTTTTTTCACATTTTTAGCTAGCCTTTTCGAAGAAATAGGGGAGCTTATGTAATCGCGTTGGCGTACGCGTTGCCAGCTTGGTCAAACTTTGCGTGCAAGGCCTTTTCTCAGACACTGTGTATGCTGTTGCTTTGAAACTTCACACACCTATTCAGGGTCATTAGGTGACCTTGTATGTCAAGTCCCATAACTCTGGAATGGATTTTGACTGAATTGTGGACTTAGAATTTTGGTCAAACCTTTGCGTGCAAAGCCTTTTCTCAGACACTGTGTATGCTGTTGCTTTGAAACTTCACACACTTATTCAGGGTCATTAGGTGACCTTGTATGTCAAGTCCCATAACTCTGGAATGGATTTTGACTGAATTGTGCCCCTCTTTGGACTTAGAATTTTGGTCAAACCTTTGCGTGCAAGGCCTTTTCTCAGACACTGTGTATGCTGCTTATCGTATATAAATAAATTTACAGATTTAAAAGGCGCAAAAGGGTCTATATGGACTTGGTTAACATTTGCATGCAAGTATTGAAAAGGTGTTTTATCTTGCAATAGGTGATACTGTGTGACTTTACCTAATGCTATAACTGTTCTGAAGTAGGCCCTGATAGACGATGGCCCATATAGGTGAGCTATATTGTCCTCCGACAACTCTTGTTGAAAAGATGTTTTCAAAGTGGTCTGCTGTGAGAGAGCATTAATTTAATATAGCAAAAACAAAGGGTTTGGATGGTCAGTGTTTAGTGAGGTCCATAAATCAAGCCCAATGACACAGACAGGTAACATAATTGTTAATATCATCACTCCATTAGTCAGTTGTCTTATCTTATTATTATTTATGGGTGATGGATATTCCAGAATGAAGTAAGGGCAGATGAAAAGGTATGCAAACATTTGTCAACTGCAGTCTAAATACAGATAAGCAGGCACTGCACTGTTAGCCAGTCGGTCAGTACACCTAGAAAATATACAAAACTGATCAGCCTGTCTGAATTTGCAGGTTGAACCTTAACATCACCAGTGTTAAAGGACTGAAGGCCCATTTTTCTATGCCAAGGCTTGTTTAACCCTTTCCCACATACAGCAAATCTGCAGCAAACAACTTTGAAAATATACCCGCTTAGACATGGAAAATCTCTACAAAAGGAAGTTACAGTTATCAAAATTAATAGAGTCACTGAAAACATATTGGCAAATGGAGCAATTGCTCATTATGAACAATTTCTCCAATTGCCACAATGTTTTCAAAATTCGTCAGCTGCAGAGGTGTCAGAAACCATCTATATGTGGGAAAGGGTTAACCCTTTCCCTCATAAGACAATTCTGCAGCAGACGACTTTGAACGTATTTTGTCAAAACATAGAAAATCTCCATAATTGAATGGATAACCTATGACGAAAAGTGGAAAACATAGTGGCAAAAGGAGAAATTGCAAAATTCCGAAAGCGTCTATATGAGGGAAAGGGTTAATACCTATATTCGTCTTATTTGACCTGATTTTCAGTTGTCTCTTTCTCATGTTATTAAATGGCTTTCACACTCAACTGTCACCTTTTCAATATGTAAAAAGGTCAGTTGTTTCATACAGCGCTGTACTGTGTTTGGATCTGTCACATTAATAGCAATAAGGCAATTTGCAGAATGTATATCCCTTATACATTTAACCCTTTCCCTCATATAGACGCTTTCTGACGCCTCTGCAGCAGACGGATTTTAGAAAACATAGTGACAAAAGAAGAAACGTGCAATTTCTCCTTTTGCCACAATGTTTTCCACTTTTTGTCATAGGTTATCCATTCAATTATGGAGATTTTCTATGTTTTGACATATTACGTTCATAGTCGTCTGCTGCAGAATTGTCGTATGAGGGAAAAGGTTAACTGTCACATGCTAAATTTAAAGGTCATGATCAGATTGACCCTTTCGAACCTGCAGATGCATTTTGACGCGTCCGCAGCAGACAACTTTCGGAAATGTTGTGGCAAAATGAGAAATTGCTGATAATGAGCAATTTCTCCTTATGCCACATTTTCTCAACTCTTGTCAAGAAGTTTGCAATCATTTATAGAGATTTACGTTTTTGTTTTGCCTTTATGTTTTCAAAGTCGTCTGCTGCAGATTTTTTTTAATGTGGAAGAGGATTTATTTTGTCATATAATAATATTTGATTTTACATGAACACTGCTATGATTATCAAGAACCAATATTTATTGACCTTGACCCTAATTTGACCTTGTGTATCCAGATGGATATTTGCCTGAGGGATGATGGGTGAAAGATATTGATACATTCCACATTGGGGTATAGTATAGTAATCAAGTGTGTTATAATAATTGGAACCTGAGCAATGCAATCATAAATACATCACTTCATTGCTAAACAGTTGTAACTACATCAACTACATCTAGTAACAAAATGCAGTTGCAATTGTTTGGCACAAAGCTGCCAAATGAGCCTGTTCTTTACTCTTTCCCATCTGCAGACGCATTTTGACGCAATAGCAGCGGACGACTTTTGAAAAACATTGTGGTTAAAGGTGAAATTGCTTATGATGAGCAATTTCTTCTTTGGCCACAATGTTTTTTAAGCTATTGATCTTTTATGGAGATTTTTCATGTTTTTGCCACTATGTTTACAAAGTCGTCTGCTGCAGATTTGTTGTATGTGGGAAAGGGTTAAGGTAATATGCCAAAATTGTTGATCTAGATTAGATTGCAAGAATGTGCAGATCTATGACAAGAAATAGTTTATTTCTTTTAAACTTTTTCCATTTAGAAGAGTCTAATATGACATGCCCTCTTATTTGCAAGTATTGCTTAAATACCCATACAGTATATTTTCCGAACATTTGTCATTCACCATTATGGCAATAAGACTTACACCTTTACAATTGAAAGTGTAAGGATTGTATATAACATAAAGTAAATGTTCCGAAAAAAATTCTGCTTACAGACGCATTTTCACATACAACCAGTAGACGACTTTTGAAAACATTGTGGCTAGAGGAGAAATTACTCTTCATAAGCAATTCCTACTTTTGTTACAATGTTTCCACCTCTATTCTTAATTTTTTCAAATAAATGTACATTCAATAATTATACATTAAGATGGTTTCCAAGTCGTCTGCTGTAGATTTGTGGTAATAATGTGTGAAAGAGTTAAAGAAAATACATTCCCAAGTGTTCATCAGATTGTATGTCAGTCAAGTTTGATGTCTAACACTTGAAAACTGCTGAAGCTGGTAGCTTACCTATTTACCTATACATATAGATACATACTGGATAAAACAGAAGGGATCAGATAAAATATAATACAGAATGGGGATATACTGGATTTTAGCAGCTATTTTTATTTGTTCATGGTAACATATATTTGGAATTGTATTATTGTTTTGAAGTGGATCGATCATGTTTGTTGCTCTTTAACCCGTTCCTACTTGCATACACATTTGACGCATCTGCAGCAGGCCACTTTTGAAAACATTTTGACTAAAAGAAATTGCTCATATTTTGAGCCATGTATTATTTTGAGACAATGTTTTGAACTTGATCCAAAAATAACACTTTTATTTATAAAGATTTACCATATTTTAAGTCTAGATGTTTTCAAAGTCATTTGCTTTAGATTTGTTATATGTGAGAAAAGATTATATAAACTTTAGTTACCTGAAATAATATTTGAATGTCTGCTTTGATAACATTATATTATGGGGAAAGAGCTGCTTATCTCAAACAGTGGAATTGAAATTGTGTTGCAGTCAGTTGAAAAGATAGTGGGAGAAAGGAGATATTTTTTAGCAATATCTCCTTTTCCCACAATGTTTTCAAAGAATGCCTGCTGCAATGGGGGTCATCAAATATGAGACAGTCTGGGATAAAATCTGAAACTTTTATATCTGCAACAATCTGCAACATAATGACCTTTGACCCCTCTGCAGATAACTCGGCTTCATCTTTTCGGTATACAAATTAAGTTTTCAAAAGTTGCCTGCTCAATATGCAGGTGTGGGAAAAGTGTGAGTACAAATAAAGTGTAACCCTTTCCCTCATACGGCAATTTTGCAGCAGACGACTTTGAGCATAATAAAAATTTGTCATAACATAGAAAATCTCTATAATTGAATGGATAACCTATGACAAAAAGTGGAAAACATTGTGGCAAAAGGAGAAATTGCACGTTTTGTGCAATTTCTTCTTTTGTCACTATGTTTTCAAAAAGCCGTCTGCTGCAGAGGCGTCAGAAAGCGTCTATATGAGGGAAAGGGTTAAGGACAACAGTAAAACTAATGAGTGATTACTAATGGTGGGTGTAAAATATGGTGCTCTAAGAATTTACAGTTCTGTGGAGAACGTGCAATATACCTTGTGGCACTCATTTTCAAAGTTTTTATGCTGTTTTTACCTGGATAATACTAGCTGACTTCATGGTTTCATGAAAAGCCATCTTTGTTATTACCACATGTAATTCAGATGTTTGTGTAACACATGCTGTGTTGGATATGTGTGCATAAATCATTAAAAACGTTGGAAATATTGGAATTTCTGGTATAACGTATATATATTTTTGTTATTATCTGTTTACCTGATGCAGAGGCATATTATATACTTAGTGTCTACATGAGGGAAATGGTCTAAAAGAAGCAGTGATAACAGATCTACAGACAATTTAGAAAATATCCATGACTAATATGAAATCTCTTTCGACACAATGTTTTCAACAGTTGTCTTAATATGTTCGAAAATGCATTTGTGAACATAATAATTCAGAGTAGAAATTAAAGCATTATTGCAAAAGGAGAATGAATATTGCTTGTTATGGGCAATTTCTTTTGCCACAATGTTTTCATAAATCATATTATTGCTTATGTGAAAGGATTTAATACAATTAAAATATGTTGACAATTTATCATTCAGAGTTTAAAACATTGTGGTAAAAGGAAAGTGTTTAACCCTTTCCCTCATATAGACGCTTTCTGACGCCTCTGCAGCAGACAGCTTTTTGAAAACATAGTGACAAAAGAAGAAATTGCTCAAATCAAGCAATTTCTCCTTTTGCCACAATATTTTCCACTTTTAGTCATTATACTAAGGTTTAATCCATTCAATTATAGAGATTTTCTATGTTTTAACAAAATATGTTCAAAGTCATCTGCTGCAGAATTGTCGTATGAGGGAAATAAATGGTTTAAAACAAAATGAGCCTGTGAAAAAAACCGTAGTAATAAATGATCAATGAACTGAAACATGAACCTGCACATTTAACAATAAAAATGTTGAAAAGGTTATAAGTTTATCTGGTGTTATCAGGAATCCTCCGGATGTAAAACTTACAACTTAAGTTTTTTATCATCTTTAGCCCTTTTCCCACATTCAACAAATCTGCAGGAGATTCTGACTTTTCAAAAAACATCTGGCTAACATTATGATAAGCCTATAAGTGAAAAATTGAATGTTGAAAAACAGTGTGGCAAAATGAGAAATCACTCATTATGAGCAATTTCTCCATTTGCCTCAATATTTTCAAATTTCGTCTGCAGTGGAGGTGTCAGAAAGAGTTTGTATGTGGGAAAGATTCAAGATAAACTTTGAATTTAACAGCCAGTGTTTTAAATTTATTTTTGGAAGAAATGTCTATATTGAGAACCCTAGATACCTGTGAGGGTCATCAGTGCACCAAATGTGTGTTTGAAGTGCCTTGAATAGTATACGGGAACATTATCTTGGGCAGGGGACATTAAGGGTCAAAAAATTATATCTGGACAATGCTTAGGCCCTTTCCCACATACAACAAATCGGCAGCAGATGACTTTGGAAACATTTTGGACATAGATAAATATTGGAAACCTCTATAATTTATAAAAGTTTTGTTATTGAATATGGTTGAAAACATTCCGGCTAAAGGAGACATAATGATATATGTTTTTTCTATGAGAGAAGCGTTATCATATTAACATAAAAATGCAACCAGAGGATTACAAAAGATTTTTATGATAGAAGTCAAAGCTTAAATACTCCAGATGAGAAATAAAATGTCTGTTTCTAATTTAAGATGACCCTTCCCTACTATAATGCTTTTCTTAACCGTTTCCCTCATCTGACAATTCTGCAGCAGACGACTTTGAACATATTTTGTTAAAAAATAGAAAATCTCTATAATTGAATGGATAACCTATGACTAAAAGTGGAAAACATTGTGGCAAAAGGAGAAATTGCTCTTGTTGAGCAATTTCTTCTTTTGTTACTATGTTTTCATAAAGCCGTCTGCTGTAGAGGCGTCAGAAAGCGTCTATATGAGGGAAAGAGTTAAGGCTGTATAACAAATCTGCAGCAGGTATTATCTACAAGAGGGTACAAATATGTGAAAATGATTACTCTTCCTAAGGAGAATATTCACTTCTTCTATGGTTTGGTATGCATATACCTTAATGCACCTGGGATCTTTGCTGATCTTTATCAAAACTGCCTTTCCCTCATGTAGACACTTTCTGACGCCTCTTAGAGTCAAACGACTTTTGAAATCATAAGTGGCAAATGGAGAAATTGTTCATGATGAGCAATTTCTCCGTTTGTCACAATGATTTCAACTCGATTCAATAATCATTAGTCGCCGGGCAGAAGCCCGCGACTTCTATTTTTAATAGGTTTTCGGAAATCACATGGGAGGAGGAGTTATTATTAGAAAAAAACAAATTTAAATGTCTTGAACATATAACAATTGCGTTTGTTTAAAAACACTAAGTTATGACACATCTAAAATTAAATAAATATTCAAATGTTTTAAGTATTAGTAGTTTCTTTATTTTGACTCGCATCTCTTTTTTGGGGTTTTATTTACGAAGACAAAACCGTCCCCATGAGACTTGCAGCAAGCAGACTGTTATGTGTCAATATCAAGTAAAAATCACGTCAAATTCTCCTTTAAAATAGCAATCTTAACTTACTGAATGTTATTTTCATGTTCAAAGAGATGTCTTGATTTGTGAGGAATTCATTTTATAATGTTTATCGATGTATATCTAAAATATGAACTGTTTCTAAGCTAAAACTGTTGATCGCGTGACTCGCGAATACTAACTGCGTAGATCAATCTCCTTTGCAGAGAGCCGCTCTTTACACTCACTTACAAATAGTAAATTATAGGTGATTTAAAATGTTTATTTGGTTCGAAACAAATGAAGAAAAGAACAAACCGAGATAAAACTGGTTTTAATAGAAAAATGACTTTGAACGAACACTCTCTGCCTATAAAGAGAGTTTCAAGAACGACACCTCTGCGAAGAAGAATGTAGGTCACGAATCGGGTCTTTCGTACACAATTATTTCGTCCTTGACAATTTTAAATGTGTCATTAAATTCCCTAAAGGCATTTTCAATCAGATTTAACTGTTTAGCTGATATTGTATTTCGAAGGTGGTCTTATTTATAAATATTGGACTACATTTCATCATTTGTTAAGGTATGATATAATTAGGATGCCAAGCTAATATCATTTTGAGAAAAAGAGAAAACTCATGTCTTCAGCGATTTAACCCTTATCTCATTGTTTTAAAAGTAAATTGCTGCAAAGTTGTCCAATGTTGACTTTAATAGGGGAACATAAAATGACGTGCTATTGCATGCAAATCTTAAATTGTCTGTTTTGTGGTTTTATTGATAAATGATAAAATTCAAATATTCTGACAAACATCTTGAAAAGTGTATGTGGAATTCACAAATCTTATAATTATTCCTTAATGAAAGCACTGTATATATACTAAGACTAATGATTGTCAAGATTACTCATTTCACTGTGTATGATCAATAATTAGTTGGCTGTGTGTATGGTCAACCTACTTTGGAATGGAGATTGATCATAAACAATGAAAGGCTTCAATTATCATTCACTTTGTTGACAAAACAATGCAAGTTATGATACATTTTCAGTTGACCCCGCCCCTGATGTTCCAATATGCCCCTCAGTTGATAACTGTTTATTCAACTACTATAATGTTAGTGTTATGCATAACTGCAGTATGCATTTCCGGCGACATTGATGCGTTCAAAGTCGTCGTCTGCAGATTTCTTGTATGTGGGAAAGGGTTAAAATAATGACATTTTCCTAGAATTTTGGATTCTGCCAAATTATTACCACATGCAAATTATATCCTTTATAATTAAGTTAGGTATTTTTTGATGAATTAAGAGCTTAACCTTTTTCCACTTGCAGACATGTTTTGCCGCATGTGGAGCCAAAGGTTTTATAAAACCTTTGTGACAAGATGAGAAATTGCTCATCATGACTGTTTTTTCTTTGTCACTTTGGTTTCATCTCTAATCAATAATTAGGAATCCACTGTGGTTGAGTGGTTAGCGTTGGGGATTTGAAACCGGGTATCCCGGTTTCAATCCCGGGCAGTCGCGGCAATACGGTCATAGTGGAGTGCCCTTGGGCAAGGCACATTTTCTAGCCTAGTACTGATTAGTTTACCCATGGATCATGAATAAGTGAACTGTCGCCGTGATATAACTGATATAATGTTGAAAGCGGCGTAAAACCCCAATAAAACAAAAAACTATTCAATAATTACACTTTCCTATAAACAGATTTTACCTATTTTTGCCAGGATCTTTTCAAAGTGGTCTGCTGAAGATTTGTTGTATGAGGGAAAGGATTAACCCTTTCCCTCATACAACAAATCTGCAGCAGACGACTTTGAACATATTTTGTCAAGAAATAGAATATCTCTATAATTGAATGGATAACCTAGCTATGACTAAAAGTGGAAAACATTTTGACAAAAGGAGAAATTGCTTGTTTTGAGCAATTGCTTCTTTTGTCACCATGTTTTCGAAAAGCCGTCTGCTGCAGAGGCGTCAGAAAGCGTCTATATGAGTGAAAGGGTTAAATAACCAGAGCCAGATCATGCACTGTAACACATGTCTAAACATATCCCTTTGATGTAGTACTAATAAAAATATACAATCTGGCATCATTTTAGATAGATCCCTGGCTCACTTACTAAGACTGTAAAAAGTCCATCTATTTCATTTATTTTAATTAGTTTAAACCTTTCCCACATCCAACAAATCTGCAGCAGACAACTTTAAAAATGTCTACTCAAATATATGGAAAATCTCTATTATTTTAGGTATAATTACTGAAAAAGTTGAAAACTTTGTGGCAAAAAGAGAAATTGCTTGTTTTGAGCAATTTCTGCTTTTGTCACAATGTTTTCAAAAGTTGTAGAGGCATTTTTATGCATAAGCAGCAGACGACTTTTGAAAATGTTGAAGCAGAAGGTGAAATTGCTTATGATGAGCAATTTCTCCTTTGGCCACAATGTTTTCAACTTTATTTAACTATTAAGCTATCTTTTATGGAGATTATTCTGGTTTTTGTCACTCTGTTTTCAAAGTCGTCTGATGCAGAATTGTTGTATGTGGGAAAGGGTTGAGAGTTAAAAAAAAAATGGTGGAAATATTTAACAAATCTAGGTGTTGTCAGATAATGTAAGCAGAGTTATTGCCCTTGGACCTTGAACATGATTATAGTCAATTTTGCTTTGTGTCTACACATCTACAGCAGACAACTATTTAAAACATTGTGGCAAATGGAGAAATTACTTTTATATAAACTCCCCTTTTGCCACGATGTTTTCAACTCTATTCAATGATAGTACTTTCATCTATGGAAATCTTTCAGGTTTTTGCACAGATGTTTTCTTAGGCATCTGCTACCGATTTGTTATATGTGGGAAAAGATTAAGAATGTGGGTGTTTTATGATAAGTTACATATATCAAGTCAAAATTGGGTTCCTTTCAGATTATTCTTAACCCTTTCCCTCATACGACAATTCTGCACCAAACGACTTTGAACATACTTTGTCAAAAAATAGAAAATCTCTATAATTGAATGGATAATCCATGACTAAAAGTGGAAAACATTGTGGCAAAAGGAGAAATTGCACGTTTTGTGCAATTTCTTCTTTTGTCACTATGTGTTTAAAAAGACGTCTGCTGCAGAGGCGTCAAAAAGCGTCTACATGAGGGAAAGGGTTAAGCAGTGTCATTGCCCTTGGACGATTTTTTTAAAAGATTGCTCAACTAATCTTAAGAAATGACAACTTGTACCTTTTCTCAAATGAACAGTTATAAAATATGTGTGCATCCAGTTCTTAACAAATCCAAAAACAGCGGAGCAAAAATACATTAATTCTCTCATTATGAATAATTTCTCCTTTTGCCACAATGCTTTCAAAAATACATCTAAATCAGCTCTCTGCAAAACTTACAAGCAAGACCATGCAGTATGGCTCATCAGTTTACACATTATGACTCAACCATTACTGGTGATCTAGTTTTGTCAGAAGTGATTGATACTAATGAACCCAACAGGGTCAGAGAAAAGAGACTAATGTCTTGTCATGTTCTTGGCAAGATTACATTTATTCAGTCTTCACACAGGTGATTCAAGCCCTGAACAGTTGAGCTGGTCATGACCAGGGCTGTCAATCAAAGGATTATCTATTGAATCCTGACCTGACTAACATTCTTTCGGAAGAGTGACAAAATTCCACATCAGAGCTCTAGATAAGGGTCATTTTCATGTTCTAAAATCCTTATTTGACCTTCAAACCCTGTGTTGTAGGTACTCAAAAGAATCGTCTCAGTGAGACGATTCTTTTGAGTACCCACAACACTGCATTTTGTTGAGTCATAAGAAAACTATTGTGGGGAATTTGAAGATCTGTTCACTTCCTATTATCTAGTCCTCTGCCACATGACTCGTGCATTTGACTACCACCTCTGTGGTGTAGTGGTGGAGCATCTGCCTTAGATGCAGGAGGTTGCAGGTTGGACAGATCCTCAGCTGGTTTGTTCCAAAGACATTAAAAATGATTGTAATGGCTTTCCCATATGAACAACATGATGCGGTCACCGGTAGTCAAAAATCCTGATGGCTTTCCCACATACAACAATTATGCAAAAAGACAAGTTTGAAAGTTTCTTAGTAAATATTTAAATGAAAGTATAATAATTGAATAGAGTTCAAAACATAGTGGCAAAAGAAGAAATTGTGATGATAATGAGACTTTCTATGTTTTTGCCTAGATGTTATCAAAGTCGTCTGCTGCAGATTTGTTTTATGTGGGAAAGGGTTGAAATAACTTCAAACCTCAATAAGTTTGCACATATTACAAAGAATTAAGCTTAACCCTTTCCCACATACCAACTCACTTCACTGAGAAGCTTAACATATCTATAGGTCTCATTCTACCAATCTGCAAGTTTAGTAGTATGAGTAATATGCCTGTTACAAAAGACAGCTGAACTTGCACATAAACCCAGCTGTTGTTTTTATGAATATCCCTTTTTCAACAAACGGACTCATTGACGCATCTGCAGCAGACAGATTTTTCAAAGATTGTGGGAAAAGGAGATATTGCTCTTGATGAGCATTATCTCCTTAAATTGCCATAATTTTTTTCAATAGCTCTTTTCAATGATACTACTTTTATACATAGAGACTCTAGATAATATTTTCAAAGCCATATCTGATTCAGATCAGTTATATGAAGGAAAGGGATCATACAATTCTCAAAAAAAAGTTTGGACTACTTTTGGTATGTCTTAATTATTTATACGCAGGTAACTGGGGAAAAAATGCCACATTTTAAATTCATGCAGGCTTTAAGATAAATATTTTTACCAGTTTGTTTGCAAATGAGTTGTAACTGCCAAACGAAATTTTATGGATGAAAGTAAATCTACCTAGTAGCTATGTGATACAGGCAATTAGTAAAGAGACAGGTGTTTCAGTCTACTTTATTATCAGTTAACTCTTTTCCCACATAGGACAAATCTGCAGCAGACGACTGTGAAAACATGGCGACAAAAACCTGAAAAAATCTCGAAAAAAAGATAGCTTAATTGTTGAATAAAGTTGAAAACATTGTGACCAAAGGAGAAATTGCTCATCACCTTTGGCCACAACGCTTTCAAAAGTCGTCTGCTGCTATTGCATCTGTATGTGGGAAAGGGTTCAAAGGCTGCATTAACTAACCCTTTGTAAATAACGGTCTGGTTTCAATCCTCTGCTGCCAGGGTTTGGGTGGTACAATAACAACTGATGGAGCCTGTCAGGGTAAATTATAATGGAAGCTGGACAATTAACCAGGAAACATTGTGGTATAACTGAAATACAATTGAAAGCTGCGAAAACACCATTCAAATAACAGGCATAGTTGGCATCCATGAAGGATGGTGTTGTCTTTGCTTGTTTATTTTCCCTCCTGTAGGGGGTGGGATATCTAGAAAATACTTGCATAGAACTAACTGTCTGGGTTCTACAAACACATCTTGAGCTCCTGACAGGGGTTCAAATTCCACATATGAGTCGCATCATGGCAAAATGGAGTCCTGTTGTATACCCATTCTGATATCACGGTTACTGTTTACCACATACAGACAATATGCAGCAGATGAAGAAATGTAGCCAAAGATATGGAAAATCTTTAAAACTGAAAATACATTTTATTTTAATCAAGTTGAACATGCATGACAAAAGAAGAAAATTGCTCGTTTTGCCACAATGTTTCTCAAAAGTCGTGGGTTGCATATGCCTCAAACTGCATCTGCAGGTGGGAAAGGGATAACGGAGCAAAGAAATATTAATAAATTTTATAGAAATCCATCAACAGAAATAACAATGATGAATTTTCTAAATGAAGGCAGACAGTGCCAGCACATGACACTTAATAAAGGCAGACAGTGCCAGCGCATGACTCTTCTAAATAAAGACAGACAGTGCCAGGGCATGACACTTCTAAATTAAACAGACAGTGCCAGCGCATGACTCTTCTGAATAAAGGCAGACAGCACCAACACATGAATCTTTTAAATGAAGGCAAACATGTGAGTGCCAGCACATGCCTTTTCTAAATGAAGGCAGACAGCACCAACACATGCCTTTCTTCACTGTTCACAGATGCAACATGACCCCTCTTTGCTTGACAGGGCTATTATGATTGTTTGCATCAGGGAATCACTGACTTTTTGCATTTGAGGAATTACTCCAGGCGAGTTCCGAAAGATGCAGTTACTGAATCTTGTATGTTTAGGTATCAGCAGTCTTGGAGAGATTCCAAGACTAAAGTGTTTTTACCTGTGTTTTGAAGGTGATTATTATTGTTCCGGGGAAAATGTTTCTACATGCACCACTCATTGATATTATGTTGGCTGTGCTACCAGAATAACCAATCATTGTTGTACCCCTTCCCCGCATGCAGATGCCTTTTGGAAAGACTGTCATTATAAGAGGAGCAAATTCTCCTGTTGCGATAATGTTTTCAAAAGTCATCTGCTGCAATCACATCTCCGAGAAGGGCAGACATCCATAGGTATCTGCAGCAGATAACTTTGCAGAGGCATAAACAGAAATTGCTTTTTATGCTTTCAACTCTTCAATAATTAAAATTTCATTTAACCCTTTCCCTCATACGATAATTCTGCAGCAGACGACTAGAAACATATTTTGTCAAAAAATAGAAAATCTATGACTAAAAGTGGAAAACATTGTGGCAAAAGGAGAAATTGCTCATTTTGAACTATTTCTTCTCATGTCACTATGTTTTCAAAAAGCTGTCTGCTGCAGATGCTTCAGAAAGCGTGTATATGAGGGAAAGGGTTAAAAAGGTTAATAATAACTTTTGCACATCTTTTGCGGCTGATTTGTTGTAAGTTGGAAAGGGTTTAGAACTTGCTTTGCAATAGATTTCCCATTTAGCTGGACTCTTTCTGACGCCTCGACAGCAAATGACCTTTAAAAACTATTTATAGAGATTTGCCTAGATGTTTTCAAAGTAGTCTGCTGCAAATTTGTTATAGGTGGGAAAGTGTTAAATTAAATTAGACATAAACATACTGTTTTATATTTTTCAGACAGAGAAGCCGTCATCATGTGATGTATCAACAGAAACAGATAAATCATGTACTGAGAACCTGTACAACAGGGACCGGACGAAGGTAAGTTGAGGTCAAGGTCAAAATATGTTCAAATTCTTCTGCTGCAGAATTGTTGTATTAGGGAAAGGGTTAACACAGTTTTCAACAGTACTTTATTTATATCACTGCATTTCCTGGGTAATTAACTAGTCCTACCGGTATTACCTATCCTGACACAGATACTTTCCCCGCAGCCCTGATCCCGAAGGGAACCCATATTACCATTTTTAGCTCGTCTTTTTTTTTACTCTTGGCATCGTCACAAAACTTTTACCCTGCCTAGTAACTCAAAAGACAGTTCATTTCAATAAAACTTGGTACACATGTTCCTAGGAGCATTAATACACATGTCTATACCAAGTCACATAACTCTGGCTTAAATGATTATTCAGTAATGCCCCTTTTTCGACTTAGAACAAAACAAACAAGCATTGGCGTTCACACTGAGGTGCTCTTGTTTAAATCTTTGGTATGTTCTGACCAGGAATCAAACCCTGGTCTCCTGCTTCCAAGGCGGACATTCTAATTACCTCACCAAAGAGTCTTCCTGAAAGCCCCACCTATCTATATATATATATATCTTACAAAAGTATTATGATTAATGTTTTATAAATGTTATCTGTTTATTTCTAATTCAGAATGAATCCAAGGATGGTACTCACTTAAGTGAGCTTGAAAGACAGCTAGAAATGTCAGAAGAACAGAGAAATCAGTATCAAGCCACCATTAGGACCTTGGAGGAGAAACTAACTCAACTCCTTCAAGGTCAAGGGTCGGAGGTCAACATTGTGATGGATCAATTAAAACAAGCTGAAATGGTATGATTTGTTCTTATGACTTTAACATTTACTTTACTTTAACCCTTTCCCACTTACAACAAGTCTGCAGCATTTTTAGGCAAAATATGGAAAA
This sequence comes from Serripes groenlandicus, assembly GCA_031761405.1. Classification (NCBI taxonomy): domain Eukaryota; kingdom Metazoa; phylum Mollusca; class Bivalvia; order Cardiida; family Cardiidae; genus Serripes; species Serripes groenlandicus. The sequence goes on from JASEVX010000117.1 coordinate 376,462, forward strand.
TCTTTTTAAATGAAGTATATTTATTGAAGGGTATTGAAAATATTGTGGCAAAAGGTTTAATTTGCACATTATAAACAATTTCTCCTTTTTCCACAATTTTATAAAAAATCACCTGTTTCAGAAGATTCAAAGTATGTCTGCGTGTTTGAAAGGTTTAACATTTACCTGATATGATATTTTTAAAGAAATCTGTAACATATGGAGAACTGAAAGCATAAATATGACACACAGTTACAAATATTGTTTGAACAGGGAGATAATGGCTTATTTTGAGAACTTCCAAAAGACTATAATTTTGAAGACCAGTTCATGAATTTTGATGAACAGTTCATGAACAGTGCATGAGTTCGTGAACACAATCTCGACAGGGAAGTATCAAAGTATGTGTGCTGCAAACGCATATTATTTTGTTTGAATAAAATTTAAAAAAAGTTAATCAGAATCAACACTTTTCACAAGAATCTTCTAGAAAGTTTCCTTGACCAATTGTTACGTATTGAAGACTCGTACACCTTTACATGTACAGTCCAACCTGTGATAAAAGACCACCAAGCGAACACAACAATCTGGTCTTTGTTCACATGTGGTCTTTATTTACAGGGTAATTTATGGAGTAAATGGGTAATTGTGAAATTAAAAGTGTGATTGCTGTAGACAGGGAATTTCTTAACAAAGGTGGTCTTAGGACAGGTTTTACTGTTTGACAATTGATCTGAGACAAATTTGTCGCATTCATATCAAGGGGTCTGTCGCTCAGGAGTAGTTTCTTTTCGAAGCCTGTGATAAACAGGATTAACCGCTTGAATAATTTGTTGAAACGTTTTGTATCTCAACTATTTCTTGGCCACTGCTGGCGGGCATTCAATAAAACTTCAAATACAAAGCCTAAGAATCAAGAGGAGTTTTGCATACCATTGGAAAAGGTACATGTTTGCTTTTTGTGGACAGTGTAGAACCAGACCAGCCTGTGCATCCACATAGTATGATCAAGGTCTGAATTATTCTAATAATTGTATTTAGAATCCTCTGTCAGCTTGTGTAGATTCTGATAAGATGGAGCAGACTGTTCAGAACCAACACTGTTCAGAAATGACAACTTTTGCCATGGCTAGGCTCAAATCATCATGTTCCCATTGGATGTTTTTTTCTTCCTTAACTTCAGCATGTAGAGGAAGTTCAAAGCACCATGCAAGAGTTACAAAACAAAGTGATTTGCCTACAGGAAGATAAATCTGTGTTAACGAATAAGTTGGACAAATATAGAGAACAGATAGATGCACAAGAACAATGTCTATCCCTAACTCGAGACGAGCGGGAGGAACTCTTACAAGTCAAGGTACAATCTACACTCAAACCTGTGTTGGTGGTCACCTATTATAACCTGTCAGTTTTATTATCACAAAATTGGCATTTTATGATACATTTCACTTAACCCTTTCCCCTCAGACGACATTTCTGCAGCAGACGACTTTGAACATATTTTGTCAAAAACTAGAAAATCTTTATAATTGAATGGATAACCTATGACTAAAAGTGGAAAACATTGTGGCAAAAGGAGAAATTGCTCGTTTTGAGCAATTTCTTCTTTTGTCGCTATGTTTTCAAAAAGCAGTCTGCTGCAGAGGCGTCGGAAAACGTCTAATAAAAATAATTATCTTGTAGACAATCTAGTCTAAACTTTTCAGAGAAACCTATCAAACTCTCTAGAGGTCACGTTTTTCATCCAATCTTAATAAAAGTTCATAAAAACCTGGCAGCTATGCCATCTTGTGTCAGGCCAATTTTATGTTTCCTGTTCTCTATTTGGTGGAAGCATTTAACCCAGCCTTTCCCATATGCAGATGTCTTCTGAAAATACTGAATATATCTATAAGTGAAAGTTTTATTATTAAATAGTGTTGAACATATTGTGGCAAATGGAGGAAATGCTAGTAATGATCGATTTCTCCTATTGCCAAAATGTTCTCAGAAGTTGTCTGCTGCAAATGGGTCAAAAGTGTCTGCATGTGGGAACATGTTTAACATTGGCAAATTGAAAGAGCCTGAAAAGCAAAGATTTGGACTATGCGAGTTTTAGTTAAATGTAAATGATAAGAAAAAAAGGTGAAGGTGCCATCTATAAGCTGATAGCAATTTCTTATTTTATCTCAATGTTGTCAGAAATCATAATATGGCAGAGGCATTGAAATACCCTTGTATCAGGGAAATGGATAATAAAAGTCATGTTACTTTTTAAAAAAATTAATCTCTAATTTAATAACTTCGTACTTTTGACCTTTAATTTAAAGCCTCATATAGACAGACGCTTTCTGACGCCTCTGCAGCAGACAGCTTTTTGAAAACATAGTGACAAAAGAAGAAATTGCACAAAACGTGCAATTTCTCCTTTTGCCACAATGTTTTCCACTTTTTGTCATAGGTTATCCATTCAACTATGGAGATTTTCTATGTTTTGACAAAATATGTTCAAAGTCGTCTGCTGCAGAATTATCGTATAAGGGAAAGGGTTAATTTTAACCATTTGACTATTTGAAGTGATTTTGTGAAGCTTGTGCCGTTAGTTTAGAGCCAGGCCAGGCGTCGCAACCACACCTTCAGACCAGGCTCTATACTGTCGGCTGCTCAACATATTTATCTTGATATTCATAAAATTGGCTCCTCCAATTGGGAACAAGTCCATTTCAAAATTCAGCATCGAAAGGGTTAATGTCATTAAAGATGTTACTAAATCCATATACAAGTTGTGATTCTTTTGCAGACATATCTTTTGTCTGCATCATCACAAAACTTAATACTTACCTCACAAATCAAAAAAATGTTCTTGTTGATGTATTCTGAGTCATATTCCTGAAGTTGAAATCAATATTTCAATATCTGACTACGAACCTTTTGATGACTTTGGTTTTCCATTTTCACTCCTTTATTAACCCTTTCCCTCATATAGACGCTTTCTAAACACCTCTGCAGCAGACAGCTTTTTGAAAACATAGTGACAAAAGGAGAAATTGCTCAAAACAAGCAATTTCTCCTTTTGCCACAATGTGTTTTCCACTTTTAGTCATAGGTTATCCATTCAATTATAGAGATTTTCTATTTTTGGACAAAAAATGTTCAAAGTCGTCTACTGCAGAATTGTTGTATGAGAGAAAGGGTTAATGTTGTCTTTGAAGAGAAAGTAAAAAGTGCAATAATACAAGAGCAGTAATATTTTTTAGATCTTTTGCAGAAAAACAAGATAATGCTTGTTTAGGGGCTTTTCTGCATTTCCTTAAATGATTTGTGTTGTTGTCTTCTAAAGATGTGTCAAAAATAATCTTTAACCCTTTCCCTCATATAAACGCTTTCTGACGCCTCTGCAGCAGACGGCTTTTTGAAAACATAGTAACAAAAAGAAGAAATTGCACAAAACGTGCAATTTCTCCTTTTGCCCACAATGTTTTTCCACTTTTTGTCATAGGTTATCCATTCAATTATGGAGATTTTCTATGTTTTGACAAAATACGTTCAAAGTCGTCTGCTGCAGAATTGTCGTATGGGGGAAAGGGTTAAAAAGGGGATAGGGTTAGATATGTTTTCATGTCAAAATGATTGCATTCACAGGTTTTTCATACTGCACAGAAGGAATTGAAGATTATCTTTCATATGAACAATTAAACCTAATAACTTAACTTTCAATTCCAAATATCCCTTAATCTGCTTAGTTTATATACCCATTACCTTTCTATTCATAGAAGTTTCAAATTGAAAATATCTTTAGAAAAAAAGCATTATTTCAGACATGATAGAAAATATTGAAGGAAATGGAAGTGTTAACCCTTTCCCTCATACGGCAATTCTGCAGCAGACGACTTTGAACGTATTTTGTCAAAACATAGAAAATCTCCATAATTGAATGGATAACCTATCACAAAAAGTGGAAAAAATTGTGGCAAAAGGAGAAATTGCACGTTTTGTGCAATTTCTTCTTTTGTCACTATGTTTTCAAAAAGCCTTCTGCCTGCAGAGGCGTTAGAAAGCATCTATATGAAGGGAAAGGGTTAAGTAATTGTTTTTCTCTAACATGTTTTCAATGTTGTCTGATGCTGAACAGAGACATATAAACACATAATTATGCTCTCTGTGCTGAGTCATACAAGTTTCATTTCAGTTTTGGAAAGGGTTCTGAAAGGGGGGGGGGGGCGGGGGGGGGGGGGGGGGGGGGGGGGCAGCATGTCTGGCATATTTATAACACCCACTTAATCTGGACTATATAAATTGTATAATTATAAATTGTATATTGTTGATCACAGTAATCGTAAAAAACATATCTTCTGTGCAGGTCTAATCATTTTAATTGTAGGGAATTGACTGATATAGGAGATTTATTGGTGTTATTGTTTTATTTTGGTAGTGAATATCACCGTTTATCCACATAGACAGTGAATTCATTATGGGATAAACTTGGGTGTTGCTGCACTGTTGCACTATATAATGTTAGTTAGTAAAGTTTTAGAACAGCCAATGGATTTTATTTATTATGATTTAATCATGTAAGTTTTTACTGTCAGTTACTTCATTTATCCCTTTCCACATACAACAAATCTGCAGCAGATTATTTTGCAAACACCTGTGGACTATCTCTGTAAGTGAAAGTAGAATTATTGAATGGAGTTGAAATCATTGAAAAATTGCTCATCATGACAAATTACTCCTTTTGCAACTATGTTTTCATTAGTGGACTGCTACATATGCCTACTGTAAGTGAGAAAGAGTTAATCAATGTACACAATGTATATTATCATTTACCTTATAAATGTGTATTTGACACCTTGAACAGTAGAAAACAATATGAGAAAAGGATAATTGCTCATTTTAGCAATTTCTTCTTTTTTCCCCAACATTTTTTTTCAACTATGTATAAAAACAAATTCAGTTGGTTTAACCCTTTCCCTCATACGACAATTCTGCAGCAGACGACTTTGAACGTATTTTGTCAAAACATAGAAAATCTCCATAATTGAATGGATAACCTATCACAAAAAGTGGAAAACATTGTGGCAAAAGGAGAAATTGCACGTTTTGTGCAATTTCTCCTTTTGTCACTATGTTTTCAAAAAGCCGTCTGCTGCAGAGGCGTCAGAAAGCGTCTATATGAGGGAAAGGGTTAATTTTTTCTTAGATTTGCCTATCAGTTCAATGGTACACAATGTAATTATGCTTTCTCTTTTTAAGGGCAGCTGTTAGAACATGGGTGATAGAAAATCTATAGTTTATTATTATTATGATGTTTCCTTTTACTCTTTAGCCAAAGTCAACGGGATTACATCTGAATAATAGATTACGTTTAGCCGAGGTTGGATACGACTCAATTCGTGAGAGGTCCCTAGAACGCGAGAGACCTCTAGAGCGAATAAAGTGTAGCAGTCCGATGTCTTCCCCGAGAATATCACGGACTTTGTCGGAGACTAGTATTGACTCGCTTTCAACGATAGCCAATGACAGGCAAGGTGAGGACGAGACGGTCCTCACAGTTTCAAATTTCGACACTTTGAAACATTTTTGTTTCGACAAAGATAATTTTAACGTCACAGGAATTGAAAAAGACTTGAATGAATCGTTGCCTTTCGATGATTTAACTCCTAGACGACCTAGAATAAATAGTGTACCAGTTTTAAGTAGTACGACGGTACACTATGAATACGAAGTGGACAGACTTCAGAAACAGGTTGCAGATCTCCAGCAGGAGAATGATGTCCTGCGCTATGAGATTTCGCAGAAATGTCATGGTGATGGAGATGGGTCAGGTTCTGATTCTGAAGACCCAAGAAATGTCGAACTTCGTGAAACATGCGAAAAACTTCGAGAGCGAGCTCAATCAGCAGAGGCCTTGGAACGTCAATACAAGGACAGATTAAAGCTGGCGGAGAAACACATTAGCGAGCTAGAAGTTAGTGAGAGTGTGTTACGAGACCGCATGGAGGAGGGAAATGTTGACTGTGATAAACTACGCAAACAGATCATACGACTTCAGCGAAAGATACGAGAGTTAAAGGAAGTCACCTCAGAGAGAGACACAAATGAACAGACTCTGTTAGAAAAGGTAGTGTGGGAATGCTGGATGTTTGCTTGTGTCATGAGAGCATGATTGTTAATAACAAAATGTAGCCAGTTACTGTTTGGTTTTATTTGTAACCATTGTTATTTTACGTTGTCTGTGACATGTACAGAATTCTAAATTATGAGAGATAACTGATGTTAAATGTATATAAAACCTGCAAGTCGTTAATCTTGATCACTGTTTACAATTCTTAGTTGAATTTTAGCTCACCTGTGCACGAAGTGCTCAAGGTGAGCTATTGTTATCAAATTTTGTCCGGCGTCCGTTCTTCCTTCATCATGGGTCGTGCGTTGTCAACAATTGCCTTGTTTATACTCTACAGGCTACATTTGCATCCTATCTTCATTAAAGTTTATCAAAACATTCATCTCCATCAAATCTTGGACAAGTTCGAAACTTGGCCAATGAGGTCAAAAACAAGTTCACTATGTCAAATTGAAGGAAAATCTTGTTAACACTCTTGAGCATGTTGAAACTTTATCAGAATGTTCGTCTTCATGATATATAGGTCAAGTTCAAAAATGGGTCATGTCGGGTCAAAAACTAGGTCACTAGGCCAAATTGAAGGAAAATCTTTTTAACACTGCAGAAGCCCCATTTTTCGCTTCAGCATCTACAAATTCGATCAGAATGTTTCTCTAAAAGATATCCAGGTAAAGTTCGAATATGGGATATATTGGGTTTAAAACTAGCTCACTTAGGCCAAATTGAAGGAAAATAGTGTTAAAACTCCGGAGGCCGCATTTTTACTTTGAGCAAGTTGAAAATTTGTCAGAATGTTTGTCTTGATGATATCTAGTCTATGTTCGAATATTGGTCATATTAGGTAAAATAATTAGGTCACTAGGCCAAATGAAAGAAAATCTTGTTAACACTGGGGATTTCATTTGAATCTTTGTCAGAATAATTGTCTTGATGTGTTTTGCATATTAGAAATCACATTGCATAATTCAGGTGAGTGATCTAGGGCCATCATGGCCCTCTTGTTTGTTGATATTTTAACTGATTCTTTGTTGATTGCATTTATTTTGTTTTTACTTTCACAATGTTTTTTAATAGCTTTGGTTAATTTTGAATGGCATGTTGACCTTTTTAACTGATTTTTGTTTGTTTAACCCTTATCCACTTATCGGTACAGAAAATCTGCAGTAGATGACTTTGAAACTATAGAAAATTTCTATAAATGAAAGTATGATTATTCAAATAGAGTTGAAAACATTGTGGCAAAATGAGAAATTGCTCATCCTATTGCCATTAAGTTTTCAAAAAGTTGTCTTCTCCAGATTTGTCAAAATGCATCTGCAAATGGGAAAGGGTTAAGATTGGATTGCTATGATTGCTCTGTATTCACATGTGTATGTCACTTTATCTAGGTCTATTACATAATAGTGTAGATTGAACTAACCTTTTCCAATTTGCAGTCACATTTTGTCTCATTTGCAGCAGACAACATTTGAAAACAGTGTGGCAAATGGAGAAATTGCTCATTACAAGTAATTTCTCCCTTTTTCACTACTCTTAACCCTTTCTCTCTGCCGCGGAGGCATTAGAAAGCGTCAACATGAGGGAAAGGGTTGCCTGCCTTGTCAGGATGACATAAAATGGATCACTTCCCTGTCGTCAGTCCACCCAACTTACTGACCTTATTGGCATGCAAAACATGCATTCTTCAAACACTCCTGCGTCTTTAGATCTTTACATTGCAGACAACTTTATGACCCTTTCCCCTTGCAGACACCTTTTGACGCATAAGCAGCAGATCATTTTTGAAAACAATGTGGCAAAAGAAGAAATTGCTCATGATGAGCAGTTTCTCCTTTTGCCACAATGTTTCCATGTTTAATAAATAATTACACTTTTGTTTATAGTAGTCTGCTGCAGATATATTGTAGGTGGAAACGGTTTAACCCTTTCCCTCATATAGACGCTTTCTGACGCCTCTGCAGCAGACAGCTTTTTGAAAACATAGTGACAAAAGAAGAAATTGCTCAAAACAAGCAATTTCTCCTTTTGCCACAATGTTTTCCACTTTTAGTCATAGGTTACCCATTCAATTATAAAGATTTTCTATTTTTTGACAAAATACGTTCTAAGTCATCTGCTGCAGAATTGTCGTATGAGGGAAAGGGTTAAAGATATCAGATAAACATTTAATTACTGCATGTTTCATTACAAATGATATGGCCTGTTCTATGTCGAGACATTTTTGAACCGCTGCATGTTTTTTGGCTGCTTTGTTATGTAATGTCACGATGCAACATAGGTTTACCCTTTCTCTTATACAGACTTCTTCACACAGTATGCAACAGATAAATTCTAAAAAACATTGTGGAAAAAGGAGAAATAACTCAAAATAACACATTTTTCATTTGCTTGCAAAGCTTTTAACTCTGTATTAAAATTCTTATAATCACTCTTCAGTGTTCAACAATGATTTCCTCAAATGGTTTGATAGCAGATTACTCTTAAAATACCATATTTGGTAAACCCTATTTCTAATATAAATTATTTATTGGGTCATCAGGAAAAAAAAGTAATATCTTATTTTTATACAGAGTTCATTGTGGGAAAAGGAGGAATTTTCTCAACATGGGCAATTTTCTCTTTTCCTACAATGTTTTAAAAAGTCATGTTTTGCAAAAGCAATCTGTATGAGAGAAATTAAGCCTTTACCTTGAACCCCATTACATGTACCTGAATTGTTTTTGTTTTTCTCAAACTTATAATTTCAAAATTGTAAATATCTGTAGTATATTTAGAAATAAAGTAGGCATCATTGTGCGAAAAGGAGAATTTGTTCATTCTCAGTTTATCTGTTTTCTGATCATTTTGTAACAAGGCACCGAAAGTGTCTGCAGCAGGCAATAACATAATTTACTAGTTAACCCTTTCTCTTATACGACATTTCTGCAGCAGACGACTTTGAACATATTTTGTCAAAACATAGAAAATCTCCATAATTGAATGGATAACCTATGACAAAAAGTGGAAAACATTGTGGCAAAAGGAGAAATTGCACGTTTTGTGCAATTTCTTCGTTTTGTCACTATGTTTTCAAAGAGCCTTCTGCTGCAGAGGCGTCAGAAAGCGTCTTTATGAGGGAAAGGGTTAAGATATTTCAAATTTGGAAAAAAAAAGTAAAATCTGAGTTTTATAATTGTTTCACTGTATTTTGTTGTCTCCAACGCTGTGACTAACAAAAGGAGAAATTGCACGTTTTGTGCAATTTCTTCGTTTTGTCACTATGTTTTCAAAAGGCCGTCTGCTGCAGAGGCGTCCGAAAGCGTCTTTATGAGGGAAAGGGTTAAGATATTTCAAATTTGGAAAAAAAAAGTAAAATCTGAGTTTTATAATTGTTTCACTGTATTTTGTTGTCTCCAATGCTGTGACTAACAACTGTTTTTGTTCTTGACTACAGTAGCAACAGGGATGTATTTAGATTAACCCTTTCCCTCATATAGACGCTTTCTGACGCCTCTGCAGCAGACGGCTTTTTGAAAACATAGTGACAAAACGAAGAAATTGCACAGAACGTGCAATTTCTCCTTTTGCCACAATGTTTTCCACTTTTTGTCATAGGTTATCCATTCAATTATGGAGATTTCCTAATTTTTGACAAAATATGTTCGAAGTGTCTGCTGTAGAATTGTTCTATGAGGGAAAGGGTTTAAGAAAAACCCAACTATTTGACTAGTGGATTCACGACAGTTTTGCTAACAGTCTTACAACTAACACTACTCTGAATACAGCCCAGGTAATATTATTAACTTTCTCGCACTTGCAGACTTATTTTCATGCTAATTGATAAATTTCTCTTTTTGCCAAAATCTTGTTGACTATTTTCAATAATTTAACATTCAGTTATAGAAAGTTTCCAAATTTGTGACTAGATTTTTTTGATGTATGTTATAATTTTTAGTATATATACTAAACTAAGTCATTTTGTTTCCTATATGTTTGTTTCAGAGGGTTGCAATAGTTATCATTAAAAATTATGATTGTAATTTTGTATGTCCAAAATGTTAGTTATGCTTTTACCTAAACATTGAGGATATTTTAGAAGAAACATATTGATACTTTATGCACTTTGACTATCCAATATTCTTTAATTAGTAGAATAGATCAATGGAAGAGTTAAGATGGTTGAATTATATATTTATAGCTCAAGCCCTATGTTGTATGTACTCATAATTATAATCTGGTTGAGACTATAATATAATGGCTGATATTGTTGATTTTAGCAAGGACTTTATGGAGATTTGGCATTTTGTGCATGTTTTTTTTTTTATTCAGAAACATATTGTTTGTTATGTTATTTTGTATTATACCATTTTATTGATACTTAATTGAATCATTTCTTATTAAAATAAAATAAAAAATAAACAATTCTGAGATACTGGATACAGGCAGAGACTCATAAGGAGCTATTTCTCCTTTTGCTGCAATGTTTTCAACTCTATTCATTGATAACACTTTCATTAAAAGAGGTATTCCATATTTTATCCCTTTCCCACTTTTAGACGCATTCTGATGCCTAGGAAGCAGACAACTTTTGAAATCACAGTGGCAAAAGGAGAAATTGCTCATAATGAGCAATTTCTCCATTTACCACAATGATTTCAACTCTTTTAAATAATTATACTTTCATTTGTAGAGATTTTCCATATTTAAGCCAAGATGTTTTCAAAGTCATCTGCTGCAGCTTTGTTGTGTGTGTGGAAAAGGGTTATTAATATTTTCCCTCATACAACAATTCTGCAGAAGACGACTTTGAACGTATTTTGTCAAAACATAGAATATCTCTATAATTGAATGGATAACCTATGACCAAAAAGTGGAAAACATTGTGGCAAAAGGAGAAATTGCACGTTTTGTGCAATTTCTTCTTTTGTCACTATGTTTTTAAAAAGCCGTCTGCTGCAAAGGCGTCAGAAAGCGCTTATATGAGGGAAAGGGTTAATGGCGTTTTTTATTCAGCAACTATATTATAATTCAATGATAGAAAAGCTGATTGTTACCTTTTCAGTTTTTATCGTGATCTTCAAATGCTATATAAGCCTGTCATTGGGAAAAGGTACAATGTTAGTTGACTTTTGTGAACAATGTAGATAAGCCTGTACATCCATACAGTCTGATCAAAGTCTATGCTGTTCATGTATTACTTACACAAGCTTGTTAGAAGCTAACCTGTCAACTTGTGTAGATTCTGATATACAGAGCAGATGTACAGGTTGAAATAAACCTAGGCTGTTCTGAAATTTCAACCTGTACCTGATATACAGAGCAAATGTACAGGCTGAAATAAACCTAGGCTGTTCTGAAATTCCAACCTGTACCTTTTCCCATGGACAGACTTATGTTAATTATTGAAAAACTGATAGGTACCTTTTCCACATTATTTGTAATCTTCAAATTCTATTTGTCTAATTTATTATCATCCATATTTTTCCAGGTGAAATACCTTGAGGAAACAGAAGGGATACTTTCGCTGAAGATAAATGAACTGGAGGGCAACAATCACATACTAAAACAGCGGCTTGACTTGAAAGATGAACTGCTTGGAGATGCTCATATGGGCGAAAATCTCAAAGATAAAATGAAAACTCTTGAAACTGAAAATGCTAGATTAAATGCCAAACTCATAGAGATGGAGGAAGATAATGAAATACTGCGTGACAATTGGGGAAAAGTTGCAGACGAAGAGGCAAACAGGAGGGATTGTCTTGAAGATAAAATTCGTGTTTTGGAAAATTCTAACAAAGAACTGAAGACTAAATTAAAGGAATCAGAAACTGATCTGGATTTGAGTGCTTGTCAATCTATAGCTTCTGAAATCAATGATGATCTTGTTGAAAATCTTAATGAAAAGATCCGGGACCTTGAAAGCCAATTACTTAGTGTGACAGAAGAAAAAACTAATAAGATAGAAACATTGGAAGAGACTCTGGACAGAGTTAAAGAAAATGAAGTCCGGTTAACGGAAACTTTGGTTGAAATGGAACACACTGAGAAACAATTAAAAACTCATATCGCTGTCTTTGAGAAATCTGAACAGTCTAGTCAAAACATGTCAGCAAGTGTGGGCTACGAGAGAAAAATAAGTGCACTGAAGTCGTCTCAAGAAAACTTGCTTGAGACCCTTGATTCTATGGGAAATCATGAAGATAACTTAAAAGAGAGACTTATAGATATGGAAAAATCTTACGATAAGAAAATTGACATGCTCGAAAGGGAAATTGCAGAATATCAGCAGCAAGAGGAAGATCTTTGTACAAGAGTTGAGGAACTAGTTGAAAATGAAAGTTACCTGTTGGAAAACATTGAAAAGTACAAAGAAAGCGAAATGAATTTTAAGAATACAATTGAAGAATTTGAAAACAGAGAAACTAGTTTAACTGTTAGTTTTTCTCATAGAATGGAGGAGCTGGAAAGAGTTGAGAAAGAGAAATCTGAAGAACTCCAAAAACGCATAGGTGAATTAGAAAATACAGAAAATAGCCTTAACACCAAGATTGCCTTACTTACCTCCGAAAAAGATGACATGGCATTAAAACTTTCGAGTCTTGAAAAACATGATAGTGAATCATCAGAAAAATCAATGGGTAATTTTTATGAGCAGATGAACTCAGAGCTGGTGAAAGCTAATACAAACCAGAATAGTGCTTCCATAGAGCTACATAACAGAGTTGAAAGTGTGACTAGACTAGAAACAGAAGCCAGTGTTAATATTCCTTTAAAAAATCAAAATGTAGAACAAAAATTGCAAGATGATAGCAAACAATCAGGTAGTTTTGAGAATCAAAATAGAAACACAGATTTAATATTGCAAAATCAAAATCTTAATGAGGAAATATCAAAACTTAAAGATCAAGTCATTGAATTTGAAAAAGAGAAAAAATCTCTGGTTGATCAAATGAAACGGCAGGAAAAGAAACGCAAGAAATCGCAGAGAAATGACAATGTTGAGGATTATGATACTATAGCAAGGGAAGTGGTGACATTTAAAATAGAGGTTGAACAACTGAGATGTGAGAATAACGACCTCCACGAACGTATAATGGAACTTGATGAATCTGAGAAAAATTTACTTGAACTAAATGAAAATCTGAAAAGTGCCCTTGAAATTTCAGAAGAATCAGATGAACTTTCTACAAAAGAAGAAAACCTTGAGAAAAAAATTGCTGAGTTAGAATCTGTTGAAGCTGACCTAAGAAAGGAGCTTCTAGATTTAAAAGACGTAAACAGGCGCATGGATAGTCTAGAAGCCACAAGACAACCATCTTCTGATTCTGCTTATGAAAGCGGAAGAGAGACTTTTTCAAAAGAAACAGCTGATAAGTTAATTGGAACTGAAGATTTCATGGAGGGTGTTATGGGTTCACAGGAACAAGGTAAACCAGTTTCTAGCATGTTCCAACGCATACAAGCTCTGGAAGCAAGTAACCAAGAGCTTGAACAAAAGCTGAGTGTTTTAACAGGGACAGACACTCAAGTACGACAATTATCAGATAAAGTCAAGGCTTTGGAAGAAAATGAAGATTCCCTTATGGAAAGAGTTATGGAGCTAGAGGATGAGGAAGATCGGCTTAATTTGGAAGTTAAAAAGTTGAGAAAGCAGACGTCGGTTTTACCTGATTTGGAGGATCAGATAAGTCAGTATGAAGACAAGGAAAAGGAGCTTAATGATACAAAAGAAAGACTTGAACTTGAATTAGATACATATAGAAACAGTATGAAAAGCTCAGAACTGGAATTAGATACCCTAAAAAACAGCATAAGAAGTTCAGATCATGCAACTGGTGATATTGCTATAACACTTGCCTCAGTACAGAAAATGTATGAAGGTGAAAAGAAAAAGGTTGAATCGTTGCTAAAAGGTGAAGAAAAATGGATGAAGAGTGTTGCTTCTGATAAGAAGGCAGTGAAAGCTATGGAAGAAGAACTTTCTAACACACAAGAAAAACTTGAGGAATTGCAGACTGATTATGAAAGTAAGTTGTCAGAAAAAGATGACACTGTGAAACTTATAAAAGATGAAGTGAACAAGCTGGTAAGAGAAAAAGAGGTTTTAAGGAAAAAATTACAAGAATTTGAACTTGCAAACAATGAGCTAGAGGATGAGGTAGCAGCATGTAAGATTTCAGAATCGCGAATGTTTCACAGACATCAGCAACTTATCACTCAGAATGAGGAACTGGAGAGCAAACTTTCTAAGTTTGCCAAACTCGCACCAGAGACCACTGAGGAAACAAAAGATACTGTTGATGGACCACATGAGCTTCTGAGGAGAGACAAGTCCCTCATGGCTGAGAACCCTGATCTAGTTTCTGAGAATCCTCTCAGGACCAGTATTTTCTCGGATATGGAGTTAGGTGTGCTGAGAAGTACAACACCAGACACTGAACTACTGGGCTCTATGCCTCTGGATATGTTAAGAAAAATTCAAGATTTTGACGAGAGAGAAACTAACTATCAAACCAAGATTACAGAGCTTGAGAATAGAAATACCAAAATCATGAGAAAAGTGAAAGTGTTACAAGGTAAAGAGAAGGACCTTAAACATGAGATAAAAGAACTTCAGTTAGAACTGCTTAAACAGCGAGATACTACTTCTACTTTACACGCATCAGTGTCAGATAAATCAGAATCCGACGATGGTCTTGACATGGACAGTGGTGACGATTTGGACAACGAAATCTTTAAATCGGACGAGAGTTCCCAGTACGATGGGATGACCCACGAACAGTTACTGCTCAGTGTGAAGTTGTTTGAAGAGAAGTTAAAACGGGAACATGAAAGAATGGAGAGTCTGGAACTGACAATGAACTTGGTGAAACAGTTGTTACAGTTGTTTGGTGGACTGGTCGCTTCAGAACCACTGGAGGTCTTCATACAGAATAGTAATGACTTCAGCAAACTTCTACAGTCTCAGGTAACTATTAGAGCCATACCGTGAGAAAACCAACATAATGGTCTCTGCGTAATGTAACGACCCAGATCAGCCTGCGCAATCCGCACAGATTGATCTGGGCCGACACAATTCATCTCAGGGGGATAGAAGTATAGAGTAATGATTCCTGAAAAAGAAAATCTACAGGAAGCGAAAACTGACTATCCAGGTAAGCCTGTGTGGTATGCTTAGGCTGATCCGGGTCGATACTTTACTCACAGTCTGCAATTTTTGTTTTCTCGCGGGACAGCTCATTAGTATTTTGGTGTTTTACGCTGCATTCAACAGTATTACGGTCGTAGCACAGCATTTGCTGGATAATTTTCCAGTATTGCTGGCAGTTTTATCCTTACATAATTATACACATTGTTCTGCTTTTAATTCTATAATTCTTGTCTATAATTGTGACTCTTTATTATTCTAACATCAATTTTCTGATTTTATTTTATCACAGGAATTAAAGGATGCGTCTCTGATCCAGTTATTTACTACGGTACTTGACTCAGTGACTGGTGTCAAACAACATTTGGAAGCTCTACAGAAAACCGAGGAACGATTGAGGTAAACAGTCTGTTTATTTTAGTGCTCATTAGTTTTTCTAGGGAGAAAAAACATGGATTAAGCCTTTCCCACATATAGACGCATTTGGACGCCTCAGCAGTAGCTGACTTTTGAAAACATTGTGACAAGAGGAGAAATTGCTCATAATGTTTTCAACTCTTCATTAATTTTAATTTTATTGACAGAGATTTGCGATATTTATACCCCCTTCGAAGAAGAGGGGGTATATAGGAGTCACTGTGTCGGGCTGTCTGTCTGTCTGTCGATCGGTCGGAAGCCATATTTTGTCCGGCCTATTTCTTACAAACCACTGGGTGGAATTCAATAAAATTTAACATGAAGCTTCTATACCAAGGGGTTACAATTGCATGTCAAGGTGCTGTTTAGAGGGTATTTATCATCTTCAGTGATAGTTCTAGTTTAATCTGTTGTTTTCAAAGTCGTCTGCTTGGTACATGCAGGAACGTAGGAAAGAGGGATGAGTAACTAATTGTATACTAAAATATCACCCATCCCAACATTTGTAGATATGACAATAACAAAGATATTTTCTTGAAGCTTAAACATTTTTCTATTGCAATTGAAAACATTTGAATACATTACATGTTTTGATAATCTTTTATCATCATGAATAATCCACCTTCCTGGTACATGCATAGAGCGATTAGGAGATTATGCAGGTCTTTTAATTCATCTTGAAGGTCAAGGTCACACTTTAACCCTTTCCCTCATACAACAATTCTGCAGCAGAAGACTTTAAACATATTTTGTCAAATAATGGAAAATCTCTATAATTGAATGGATAACCTTTGACTAAAAGTGGAAAACATTGTGACAAAAGGAGAAATTGCATGTTTTGAGCAATTTCTTCTTTTGTCACTATGTTTTCAAAACATCTGTCTGCTGCAGAGGCGTCAGAAAGCGTCTATATGAGGGAAAGGGTTAATGTAGAAGGTACAAAATCAAAGGGTTATCATACCAGACCTTATAAACATATGATAACTCATTTTAAACTGTCAAAAAGTTTTAACAATTCTCACTAATAATTTCATTTGGAAGGGAGAAAAGACAGTACAAGTTTGCAAGGTAGATAAATCTTGTAGTATTATTAGAACTAACTATGGCTTATTTCCCTTGATAATTGGTATGTTGATCTAAATTAACTTGTGTTTATATTCATTTCTTGGATAATTGTAGTTTTGAAAAGTCTTGACCCTTTCCTGTAAACAGCAGATAACTTTGAAAGCATCTAGGCAAAATATGGAGGAATTTTTCATAAAAACAAGAGCTGTCGGAGGACAGCGCGCTCGACTACAGGCCGCTTATTTACATAAAGCACTATTTCATTATATTGCACTTAAGTACTATTAAATCATATTATATACTCTATATGTAAAAGCAACTGAATAGATATACATACATTTAAATATAATTTAAAAATAAAATTTCCTAAGTCAATCAAGGGCCATTACTCCATATTTAGGATACAATGGAGTTATCTAACCTAATTGTACGATGGTCCTTAACAAATATGTGAAGTATGAAGTGATTTGAATGATGTAACTTTAACGTTGAGCTAAACGCAAATGTTAAAACTGACTGAGTCCAAAATTAGCAAAACCTTAAAAAAAGGTTTTCCTAATGTTTGACACCATGCAAAACCCGTTTGATATGTTGAAGAATTATATTTGATAAATAAATGATCACAATTAGAAAGAAATGTAACCAAAAATTAAGAATTTATCTAAAATTCTCAAAATCAAACAAAAATCATGTTTTTTACCCCCTAAAAGTCACACTCAGCATCTTCAACATACAATGTGAAGAAAGGTATTACATGTAATTATATTCCAAATATGGAAGCCCTAACACAAGTACTTATTTAGAAAAAATTGAAAATTAAATGAAAAAGCCAACTTGCCCTAAAACTTTAACCACCCAAAAGCATGTGTTTTACCGCAAACAGAAGGTCACACTCAGCATCTTCAGCATATAATATGAAGAAATGTATTAAATGTAATTATTTTCCAAATATGAAAGCCCTAGCACAAGTACTTATTCAGAAAAAGTTAAAAAAATAAAATAAAATCCTACTTGCCCAAAAACTTTAACCACCCAAAATCATGTTTTTTACCCAAAAAAGAAGGTCACACTCAGCATCTTCAGCATTCAATGTGAAGAAAGGTATAAGATGTAACTATTTTCTAAATATTAAAGCCCTAGCACAAATTCTTATAAAGAAAAATTAAAAAATTAAATGAAAATGCCAACTTGCCCTAAAACTTTAACCACCCAAAATCATGTCTTTTACCCCAAAAAGAAGGTAAAACTCAGAATCTTCAGCATACAATATAAAGAAAGGTATTAGATGTAATTATATTCCAAATATGAAAGCCCTAGCACAAGTACTTACTGAGAAAAAAAAAAACAAAAAAAAAAAAACCAACTTGCCCTAAAACTTTAACCCCCGAAAATCATGTTTTTTTTCCCAAAAGGAAGGTCACACTCAGCATCTTTAGCGTTCAATGTGAAGAAAGGTATAAGATGTAACTATATTCCAAATATGAAAGCCCTAGCACAAATACTTATGAATGAAAATCCCAACTTGCCCTAAAACTTTAACCGGACGCCAACGGAGACGCCGACGCCGGGGCGATTAGTAAAGCTCTCATATTCTTCGAATAGTCGAGCTAAAAATGAAAACATTGTGGCAAAAGGAGAAAATGCGAATCATGAGCAATTTCTGCCTGTGTTTTCAAAATGTTGTCTGCATCAGATGCATTAAAATGTATCTGCATGTGGAAAAGAGCTAATGAATTAAGAAAGGTAACATTAACAATATTTCCCACTTATTTAGATTGACCTTGGCAGAAAAGGAGATAGCCAACGAAAAACAGAGTACACAGTCAGAAAAACAAATTGAGGAACTTCAATCACAGATTCAGATACTTACTACTGCAGTAGACAGGTAAGTGTTTCTTTTCTTTTCTTTGATTTTAACCCTTTCCCACTTATAGATGCCTTTTAATGCATCTGCAGTAGAAAACTTTTGAAAATATATGTTATTTCAGTTACATTACTGTAGTCGACTGGTTAGAGCATTGACCTCAAGATTGGAAGATCAGGGTTCGATCCCGGGTCTGGTAATACCAAAGACAATCAACAATGTTAAAGTGGCTTCCCTCCTTTTGGACTCAGGGTTGCAAGGACAGCTTTAACCCGTTTCCACCTGTTTAGTAATTAAACCTTCATTTCTAGAGATTTTCTATGTCTTGAGTCAATGTTTTCAAAGTCGTCTACTGCAGATGTGTTGTATGTGGGAAAGGGTTAAGACTGATGCATCAGTGTCAGGATAAAGCTCTTATTGTACAAATGATGGACTTCATGGTGAAAAGTTGTTACTAAAACTTGTGATAACATTTAATTACAACTGTTTTGCATTAACTTATCAAATTATGTCCTCTCTTTGCATGACACTTGAGGAGAACGTTGTATATTTCTAAAAATATGGAAGAGTGTAATTTTTGGACTCAGGGTTGCATGGAAAGCATTAAGACTGATGTATTGATGTCAGAATAAAAATATCAGTAGTAATTTTAAATTTCCCAGAAAATGTTGTTATATAACTGAAATACTGTTGAAAGCAGCATTAAATACTATTCAAACAAACCAATTACTCACCCATGTGTCTCCTAGTTTTCTTGTACCAGGACTCTCTACTACATTATTCCCAGGCAGCTGGTTCTCTATTCACATAGACAATTTTAGCTGCGCTGATCACAGCTGGTTCTCTATTCACATAGATTATTTTAGCTGCTCAGATCGGTGGCTGGTTCTCTATTCCCAAAGACTATTTAAGCTGATCTGATCAGTGACCTGGCCCATGAGGATAGACTTAACGACTTTTGTCAGTCATCAGAAGAATAAATGGCCAAGCCAGATTTAACTCAAAACCCTTGTTATCAACTGAGCAATCGCAGGTTGATAAGTGTTTCTACTGTTTGCTTCAAGATATTGTAACAATTTTCAACCTACGCAAATTAACAGTCTTGTTTAACCCTTTCCTTCATATAGACGCTTTCTGATGCCTCTGCAGCAGACAGCTTTTTGAAAACATAGTGACAAAAGAAGAAATTGCTCAAAGCGAGCAATTTCTCCTTTTGCCACAATGGTTTCCAATTTTAGTCATTGGTTATCCATTCAATTATAGAGATTGTCTATGTTTTGTCAAAATATGTTCAAAGTCGTCTGCTGCAGAATTGTCGTATGAGGGAAAGGGTTATAGTATCATTATAAATCTCTTTGTAGGAAAGTACAAATTTGGTACCGAGTCGAAAAAACATTGTGGATAAAAAAAGGAATTTCTCTGATTGCCATGTTTTCAAGAAATTGTCTTATGCAAATGCATCAAAATACTTCTACAAGTGGGAAATGCATAATTATTTAACCCTTTCCACAAACAACAAATCTGCAGCAGACGAATTTGAAAACAAGTAACTGGAGGATTGCAAGCAATACCATAGTCCCCTACCGGTTTGCACTTTTGAGTCTGTTTCTGTTGTCATAGCAACCCAATGTTTAGGTATATCAAGACAATAAAGTATGAAAATAAAGAAAGGGAAATAACTCAAAAATTAGGGAAGCAAGAGTTATGGTTCATGTGCACTGCACTCCCCCTTGATACGATGTATTCATGTGTGAAATTTCATAGCCATAGCTAGTATAGTTATGGAGATATGCTCCGGACAAAAATCAAGTATGAAAATAAAGAAAGGGAAATAACTCAAAAATTAGGCAAGCAAGAGTTATGGTTCATGTCCACTGCACTCCCCCTTGATACGATGTATTCATGTGTGAAATTTCATAGCCATAGCTAGTATAGTTATGGAGATATGCTCCGGACAAAAATCAAGTATGAAAATAAAGAAAGGGAAATAACTCAAAAATTAGGCAAGCAAGAGTTATGGTTCATGTCCACTGCACTCCCCCTTGATGAGATGCATCCATGTGTGAAATTTCATAACCATAGCTAGTACAGTTTTGGAGATATGCTCCGGACAAAAATCAAGTATGAAAATAAAGAAAGGGAAATAACTCAAAAATTAGGGAAGCAAGAGTTATGGTTCATATGCACTGCACTCCGCATTGATGAGATGTATCCACATATGGAATTTCATAGCCATAGCTAGTACAGTTTTGGAGATATGCTCCGGACAAAAATTTGCCGGACTGACTGACTGACTGACTGACTGACAGATGGACTGACGGAGTGCAAACCTAATAGTCCCCTTCGGCACGCCGGTAGGGGACTAATAATCATGCACAAACATGAAAAATCTTTATAAATGAAAGTATTATAAATTACTGAAAAATGTTGAAAAAATTGTGGCAAAAAAAGAAATTGCTCGTTCTGAGCAATTTCTCCTTTTGTCACAGTGTTTTCAAAAGTCGTCTGCTGCAGATGCGTCAGAATGCGTCTACAAGTGGGAAAGGGTTAACCTGATACAAATGACTTGATGCCTCTGCAGCAGATGACTTTAGAAAACATCCTGAAAAAGAATAAATTGCTCCAATGAGTACACATTTGAGGGCTTGGCGTAAATCTTTATAATTTAAATTGCTATTATTGTTGAAAACTGTATGGCCAAAGCAGAAATTGCTTATTATGAGCTATTTCTTCTTTTGCAACACTGTTTTCCAATGTTGTCTTCAGCAGTTGCGTCAAAATATGTTTTTGTTGGGAAAGGATTTAATAAATCTAAAGCTGAAGCTTTGCTGTATATCCCTTTCCCTCATACGACAATTCTGCAGCAGCCGACTTTGAATATATTTTGTCAAAAATAGAAACTCTATAATTGAATGGATAACCAATCACTAAAAGTGGAAAACATTGTGGAAAAAGCAGAAATTGCTTGTTTTGAGCACTTTCTTCTTCTGTCACAATGTTTTCAAGAAGTTGTCTGCTACAGAGGCGTCAGAAAGTGTCTGTATGAGGGAAAGGGATATGGGTAAAGGTTTACTATGACTCAGGTGTTATCCTTAGGCTAATATCTAATTGAAATGATATTTTTACACACTATTTAACATTAATAGCATATCAATAACAAAGAATTAACCATCAACCCTTAGATCCTGTCCATTTAATCCTTTTCCACATACAACAAATCTGCTGCAGATGACTTTGGAAACATCTAGGCAAAAGTATGGACAAATCTCTATAAATTAAAAGTACAATTTTGAATAGATTTGAAAACCTTTTGGCAAAAGGAGAAATACTCATTATTGACAATTTCTTCTTTTGCCACAATGTTTTTTAAAGTCGTCTGCTGCAGATGCATGTGAGTGTTTCTACAGGTGAGAACAGGTGAACATTTTACCTGACGTTACATTTAAACAATAAAAATATCTGACAACTGTAAAATATTGTAAAATTTGAAGTAAAGTTTTGATAAATAGTTACATTATAGGCAATTTCCCCTTCTATCACAATATTTTCAAAAAGTAGTGTTCTGCAGGTGCATCAAAATGTGTGTACATGAGGGAAAGGGTTAATCTGGTATGGTTTAAGTTTGGTTTTTGTGTCCAATCATGGCTTCACACTTTAATCCTTTCATAAATACAGACAACTTTTGAAAACATTGCAGGGATATGAGAAAGAAGTTACGCTATATTTCCCAAAGGTTAAATATTCAGGTGTGTGCAGGCTAGATTCTGATATAAATTCAGATAAAATTGTAGAACCCAATGAATAAATTTTAATTTTGATAGAGAACAATTTTTATAAAGCAACAAAGATTTAGTTTGAAATAAATTACATGGTTTTGGGCAATATTTCCTTATCCCACAATCCTGTAAACTTTGTATCAAAACACAACTTCTAATTGTGTTAAGTTATTTCATTCTTTCCTTAGACATTTTCAAGAGAGATAGCCTTGAAAAATGTTTCATATCTGACTGACTGATAAACTTGCATTGAACATTCAATTTCTAGATTCTTATAGTACAATTCATGAAGACTTTAACCCTTTCCCTCATACGACAAATCTGCAGCAGACGTCTTTGAACGTATTTTGTCGAAAAATAGAAAATCTCCAAAATTGAATGGATAACCTATGACAAAAAGTGGAAAACATTGTGGCAAAAGGAGAAATTGCACGTTTTGTGCAATTTCTTCTTTGGTCACTATGTTTTCAAAAAGCCGTCTGCTGCAGAGGCGTCAGAAAGCGTCTATATGAGGGAAATGGTTAACAATGGTAGAAATGGCTTTCCCTCCTTGCCACTTAGAATTGTGGGTCATTAAGAGTGACTCGCTGATGTTAGGATAAATTGACCAGTAGTACTGGTAAATTACCAAGGAAATGCTGTGATAAAGCTGAAATACTGTTGAAAACGTCATAAAACACCATACAAGCAATCAAACATTTTATGAAGCAATAGAAATTTTGTTTGTAATAAATGCGTTTTCTTCGCATAGTTTTGAGTAATTTGTCCTTTTCCCACAATGCTGGCAACTCTCTATTGATACACTTCTTCTTACTTTGTAGTTTGTTCATTCTTTATTAACCCTTTCCCTCATA
Organism: Serripes groenlandicus; assembly: GCA_031761405.1. Taxonomy (NCBI): domain Eukaryota; kingdom Metazoa; phylum Mollusca; class Bivalvia; order Cardiida; family Cardiidae; genus Serripes; species Serripes groenlandicus. Next base: position 399,647 of record JASEVX010000117.1, read on the forward strand.
TGACAATTCTGCAGCAGACGACTTTGAACACATTTTTGTCAAAAAATAGAATATCTCTATAATTGAACGGATAACCTATGGCTAAAAGTGGAAAACATTGTGGCAAAAGGAGAAATTGCTTGTTTTGAGCAATTTCTTCTTTTGTCACTATGTTTTCAAAAAGCTGTCTGCTGCAGAGGCATCAGAAAGTGTGCATATGAGGGAAAGGGTTAAGGCATTTTTAAAACTTTGAACCTTTTCCCACATACAACAAATCTGCAGGAGACAACTTTGAAAACATCTATGCATAAGTATGGTAAATCGCTAAAATGTAATTATTGGATATGGTTGAAAAATATTGTGTCAAATAGAGAAATTGCTCATAATGAGCAATTTCTCCTAATTGCCACAATATTTTCAAACGTCATCTGCTGCAGATGCATCAATAGCTCTTATTGTTCAAATGATGGACATCATGCAGAATAGTTGTTTCTTAACTTGTAATAACATTAAGTTACAACTGTTTTGCATTAACTTATCAAGTTATGAACTAGCTGATCTTTGCATGAAATCTGAGGAGATTTCTGTATATTTTTTGAACAAAAGAAGTGTGATTTTTTATACAGAATTGCTAACATTGTGGGAAAATGAGATACTACATTTTTTAGCAATTTCTCCTTTGCCCACAATGTTTTCAAAAGTTACCTGCTGCTAAGGCGTCAATTGTTGTCTGCGTCAGAGAATTAATCAGATGAAACGGAAGGTATATTGATCTGTGAAATGATGACTCTAAATTAATCGTGTATTGATGACACTGTGGCTATCTGACTTGTCTCTCCCACCAATCAATACTTTCATACCTGTACTATATACAGATAGTATACTGTACAACATTTAATAAGGTAACAACAATTGATTGCCTATGATTATTTTTTTGATGCTCCCCCACATCCATTCACCGAAGTTGTCAGAGGCTTATTAGTGTTGCCTTCTGTTGTCTGTCCTTCTGTCAATCAATTCAGTTAATTAATAGATATTATATAATTTATCAATTCTTCTATATATAAGCAGGGACACTTTATATATAATATAGTGTCCCTGATATACTGTATCAGTATTATTTAAGTAAACAGTCTCCATTATGGTCTCCAATTACGCTCTACTATTTTAATCTGGTCAAATAAAACTTGTTTTTCAGTAAACAACCGTTTTCATTGTGTAGTGATATGAGCGTTCACCTTGGGAGATCAGGGTTCGGTCCTGGGTCGGGGGGTCATACCTGAATTCAACCACATGTTTCTGTAGTTTCCTTCATTAGTTAACCCTTTTCCTCATATAGACGCTTTCTAATGCCTCTGCAGCAGACGGCTTTTTGAAATCATGGTGACAAAACAAGAAATTGCTCAAAATATGCAATTTCTCCTTTTGTTACCATGTTTTCAACTCTATTCAATTATTGTTCTTTCGTTTAAAGGGATTTTCTGTGCTTTTGACTAGACGTTATCGAAGTCGTCTGCTGCAGATTTGTTGTATGTAGGAAAGGGTTTAATAAAACCTTTTTAGTCTTAAAGCAAGACATACACAAACAGAAGTTGTTAGATTTCATGCAGCCAACTTATTATAATATTACATTATATTGCATTAATTGTTAAAACTGCACCCAGATTGAAAAAGAGGTATTAATGGTGACACCCTGGTAATTTAGCACAGTATAGATATTGAAATTTTTCACTATACATATATATATGGGCATCCTGTGAATTATGCTATTGTTTACAATTCCCTTGATCCTCTTTTACACCTTCAGAATGAGGCTTTAATAAGTGGGAATCAATGGATGTAACACATTTACATTGTTTTAATTACATGTGCTATATTTCAAAATAGATACTGAAACTCATTATGTGTGGAAAACACTGGACTTACATTATGGCAGTGAGTGTATCAAAGCATTTTTTTGTTGAAGAATTCCAAGTGAATCTGGACATTGTAAAGTGAAATCTCAGTATGGTATTTTTCTTGATGCTTGAGCCTTTCCCTCATACGACAATTTTGCAGCAGACAACTTTGAACCTATTTTGTCAAGAAATAGAAAATCTCTATAATTGAATGGATAACCTATGACTAAAAATGGAAAACAATGTGGCAAAAGGAGAAATTGCTCATATTTAGCAATTTCTTCTTTTGTCACTATGTTTTCAAAAAAGTTGTCTGCTGCAGAGGCATCAGAAAGCGTCTATATGAGGGAAATGGTTAAAAAAAATGGCACTCACATAAGAAAAGCACTCACATAGAATGAGCAAGTTCTACTATTTCCCACAATGCTTTACATTCATTTCATTACAAGGACTTCCATCTCTTTACAAATTCATGTTGATTTTACCAATTATAGGTACAAGAAAAGTGTAAAGAGGGTTTTGTTGTTCCAATATACATAACCCTTTCCAACATATAGCAAATCTGCAGCAGACGACTTTAAGAAACATTGAGACAAAAACACAGAAAATCTCTTTAAATGAAGGTAAAACTAATGAAAAAAGTTGAAAACATTGTGACAAAAGGAAAAATTTGCTTTTGTGAGTAATGTCCACTTTTGTCACAATGTTTTCAAAAGTCGACTGCTGCAGAGGCGTCAAAATGTGTCTATATATGGGAAAGGGTTAATCAAGGTCAACAAAGTGGCCTTTTATGTACACTTAAAGGATTAATAACAAAAAAGGGAATTAGAAAGGATACCCCTACATTACAAGTTGCTTCATGTTTAAAATAGTTTATTGAATGTGATACTCAATTTTAATAGTGTTAACGCAAACATTTTAAACAGGTATTATAAAATATGAGCTAGGTTTAAGTGAGATTATTTTTTTACGGATTTGAAGGATGCTATCTGAATTTGTAACTTGGATTTAGCTATACAGGATTATTATTTTTAAATGTTTGTATTTTTATTCAACGCTTCCTTAAATACTTAAATACTTGCATTTTGTCAGGCGTCTTTTGAAAATATTGAGACAAAAGGAATAATTGCTTTAAAATTGTTTTTATTTTTACTGGTCTGCTGCAGATTCGTTATATGTTAAAATGGTTTTATAATAAACTGTTTCAATGGATGTAGCTTTAACTAATTTCCACACATAACACGTACATTTTACAGCAGATGACTTTGAAAACATCTGGGCAAAATCATAAAATTTCTCTATAAATGAAAAAACTATACTATTGAATAGATTTGAAATTAAAGTGGCAAAAGGTGCAATTGCTCATCTGACTGCTGCTGAAGCGTCATAATGCATCTTTATGTGGAAAAGGGTTTGGTAACCCTTTCCCACATATAACAAATCCACAGCAGACATTTTTAACCCTTTCCCTCATACGACAATTCTGCAGCAGACGACTTTGAACATATTTTGTCAAAATATGGAAAATCTCTATAATTGAATGGATAACCTATGACTAAAAAGTGGAAAACATTGTGGCAAAAGGAGAAATTGCACGTTTTGTGCAATTTCTTCTTTTGTCACTATGTTATCAAAAAAACGTCTGCTGCAGAGGTGTCAGAAAGCGTCTATATGAGGGAAAGGGTTAACAAAGAATTAGTTTAAACTATGGGAGCTCTCTACAAATAAAAAGACAAATAATGAATTAAGTTGGAAAACATTGTTGCAAAAGGAGAAGTTGCACATGATCAGCAATTCTTCTTTTTGACACAATGTTTTCAATTGTCGTCTGCTGCAGAGGCATCAGAAAGCGTCTATATGTAGGAAAGGGTTAAGGTGCTGATACTTCTTTCAATATGGCGTATGTTGGATAAACTTGATTACTGTGTTTATGATTTTGTTTGGTCCCCATGTCTGAATAATGTTCAAAATACATAAGATTGATTCTGTCTGTGTGAAAAATAAGTCAATTAATATGTTGGATATATATGCCCCAAGCAAGTTAGATTAACCCTTACCTGACCCATGATCTGCTGCAGAAAACATTGTGGCAAAAGGAGAAATTGCTCATATTGAGCAATTCCTCCTATATGCAATAATGTTTTCACATCTTTTCAATAATTTCATTTTCATTTATACATATAAATTAACAAATATTTTGCCTTAATGTTTTCAAAACTGTCAAGCTGCTTCAGATTTGTTGTATGTGGGAAAGGGTTAAGTTGTTTTGGTTTGTTAGTGTTTAGTTGTTGAGGCTTTAGATGTCCGAAAGATGTGTACTCTGAGCTAATTTTGTCATATCTGAGTCAGCAAGGTCAAGCAAACTGACTTTCAGGACTTTGACCACCACAGCTAGGAGATCCGGATCAGTCTTCATTCTCTTCTTTGCAGTCTTATCAGAATCGTCCAAGTTTACAATCTAAGTCATACAACCCATTCCCATATATACAACAAATCAGCAACAGACGCCTATTAAAATCATTTAGCCCAGCTCCCAAAAATGGTAAATCTCTATAATGAAAGTACATTTACAATTCTTTTATAGAAATTAAAACATTGTGGCAAAAAAGGAGAAATTGCTCATTGTTAGAATTTATTTTTGGAAAGGGTTATTACAATTAAGTCCACTTGTTCAAGCAAAAAGTAATCTGTAACCATCCGCGTGATTTATTGGTTAGGCATCTGTCTCAGAACTGGTAGACCTGAGGGTTCAATTGCCAGTTGGGTTATACCAAAGAGTTTTTTAACCCTTTCCCTCATATGGACGCTTTGTGACGCCTCTGTATCAGACGGCTTTTTGAAAACATAGTGATAAAAGAAGAAATTGCACAAAACGTGCAATTTCTCCTTTTGCCACAGTGTTTTCCACTTTTTGTCATAGGTTATCCATTCAATTATGGAGATTTTCTATTTTTTGACAAAATACGTTCAAAGTCGTCTGCTGCAGAATTGTCGTATGAGGGAAAGGTTTAAAAGTTGTAGTAAATGGCATTGTCTGGGTTGTTAGAGATAGCATAAGGACTGATGGATGGGTGTCAAGATGAATAAAGCTGTAAATACTGGTAGTTTATCTAGGAAACACAGTGATATGACTGAAATACTGGTAATTTATCTAGGAAACACAGTGATATAACTGAAATACTGGTAATTTATCTAGGAAACACAGTGATATAACTGAAATACTGGTAATTTATCTAGGAAACACAGTGATATAACTGAAATACTGGTAATTTATCTAGGAAACACAGTGATATAACTGAAATACTGGTAATTTATCTAGGAAACACAGTGATATAACTGAAATATTGTTGAAAGTTTAAAACACCATTCAAACAAAATGTGAATTTGTCAAAATGTATTCTTGCTCTCAGAGTTTGAAATGTTCATGAATATACTCATCCTCGGTACCCAGGCTATTCATAAAATATATGATACCCTGGGCAAATTGACTAGCGAAATTTCGTAAAGCATGCGCCACGATTTCCTCCGTAACAACACTGTAATTTTAGTATCGCAAAAGGTTTGTGTCATGCGGCCAATCAAAAGGCTGCATTTCACCTCATAAATTATTCATGAGTACGAGATTTGTACAGCCAATTTGCCCAGGGTATCATATATTTTATGAATAGCCTGGGTACCGAGGATGGAATACACTATGAGTAATTAATGTTACACACAGTAATTATTTGTATTGGTTTATAGCCTCTCTGTTGCATTATAGATGGACCATGACCACCCCAATATAGGAATCAGTTACATGGGAATGTATTGACATTCAATTGATTCGTATATTAAAAGCAAGAAAGGTCAATAATCTCTATTCTTAGGAGGAAATTCATTGCCTTTATAGAACTGCCTTATGTGCAAATGGGAATGGGAATCGCTGTGGCCTAGTGGTTATAAGAGTCAGGGATTTGGAACCGGGCATCCCAGGTTCAAACCCTAGTCACAGCGCTGTGCTAGTGTGGTCATGGTAGAATGCCCTTGGGCATGGCCAATTTCATAGCCTATAGTACTGTATCCAAGGATCATGAATAAGTAAACTATCGCTTTGACCTAACTGAAAAAAAATCAAATGGGAATGAACCTTTTCCTCATACAGACTCATTTTTATGCCTCTGCTGCAGAAATCTTTTCGAAAACATGGTGGCAAAAGGAGAAATTGCACATAATGAGCAATTCCTCCATTTACCACTGTAATGTCACAATAGGTTAATCCTTTCCCTCATATAGACGCTTTCTGACGCCTCTGCTTTTTGAAAACATAGTGACAAAAGAATTATCCATTCAATTTGGAGATTTTCTATTTTTTGACAAAAATATGCTCAAAGTCGTCTGCTGCAGAATTGTCATATGAGGGAAAAGGTTAATGAGTCAATTAAAGATTTTAGAACATGCAAAATGCCCCTTATCTAGAGCCCTGTCAAAGGAAAATCATCATCATACTGCAACGTTGCACTGCAAGGGCCAAAACTCTGCCATGTATATTATTGATTTATTGAGGTGAACAATTACACCAGTCCTGCTTGGGATCATGCTCTTGTTTTTTACCTACTTTTAATACATTGAGTACTTTGACTGCTTTGGTGATTCTGTGGATAACAAAATTTCAACTTGATAGACAGATATATCAACAACATAAAATAGAACTCAACACAGGGAGACCAAACCTTATAAATCAATAATAAATCTGCAGCAGACTTTGAAAACATAGTGGCACAAACCTAACAAATCTCCATAAAATATAGCTTAGTTGTTAAATAAAGTTGCAAACATTGTGGCCATAGGAGAAATTGCTCATTATGAGCAATTTCACCTTTGGCCACAATGTTTTCAAAAGTTGTCTGTTGCTTTTGTGTTAAAATGTGTCTGCAGGTGGGAAAGGGTTAAGTTAAAATTGGGAGAGACATAATACTTCAGTCACATATGCTATATCATAATTTTATATTCTCCTTCAGGCACCAACCTGATGCTGAAAAAGAACAGCCTATCATTAGCCAATCACTACAGTTGTTAGAAAGACAAATCAGCCAATCAGATTCTGTAACAGAAGCTGAGACACAGACAGATAGAGACCTCAGTCTTTACAGAGACCAACCCTATTTAGAGACCTCAGAAATCATCAACATAGATGTACCTCCTGTAATAAAGAGGAATAGTATCAACTGTCTTGGTCAATCTGAAATAATCAAAGTAAGTATTGTATAATAAACAGTGAAGTGTTTGTAAATTATGTGTCATCTAAATGGAAGACAGTGGTTCAGAGCTAGAGTGTCAGCCTCTCATACCAAAGGTCCTGGGTTCGAGTCCCATGATGAGTGGGTTCTGAATTACATGTTTTTCAACACAAACGACGCGAGTACTGGTTAATTTTCCAGGAGGCAGCCATCGAGCGTGATTAATATAAGCTGAAAGCTTGTTTCGCAATTGATGTAAAATAAATAAGTTTTAACTAAATTTAACCACCTTTACCAAACAAATCTGCAGCAGCCGACTTTGGCAATGAGTTGGAACAACAGTTGTAACTGTTTCTAAATGATAGTTTAATTGAGATGAAAACCTTGCGGAAAAGGAGATATGAGCAATTTATCTTTTTGAAAACATAGTGACAAAAGAATAAATTGCACAAAACGTGCAATTTCTTCTTTTGCCACAATGTTTTCCACTTTTTGTCATAGGTTATCCATTCAATTATGGAGATTTTCTATTTTTTGACAAAATACGTCCAAAGTCGTCTGCTGCAGAATTGCTGTATAAGGGAAAGGGTTAATGAAATTGTAACAATTGAATAGAGTTTAAGACATTGTGAAAAAAGGACAAATTGCTCATCACCGCAATGTTATCAATTTTTGTCTGCTGCTGAAGCTTCAAAAATGCGTTTGTCAGTGAAAAAAGGGTTAAACCTTTCCCACATTAAGGCGCTTTCTGAAACCTCTTGCAGCAGATGACTTTTGAAAAAGTCTGCTAAAAACGATCAACTTCTCCTTTTGCCACTATATTTTCAACTTTTTTCAGTCATCGATACCTTCATTTACCGAGATATTTTATATTTTTGCATAGATATTTTCAAAGTTGTCTGTTGCAGATTTGTTGTATGTGGGAAAGCGTTAACTAGCTAGTATCTAACTAACCTTCCATATTAGATTGGGACCTCAATGTTATTACTTGGATTCAAACCTACAACGTCCAGCAGACGACTTTTGAAAATATTGCTGATCAAGGAGAAATTGCTCAGAATGAGCATAATTATTTCCTTTTTTTTCAAAATGTTTTCCTCTTCAGTAAGTATACTCTCATTTACAAAGATTTTCCATATTTTCGTCTAGATCATTTCAAAGTTGTCTGCTGCTGATTTGACAGATGTGTGTAAGGGCTAAACCTTTCCCACATGCAACAACTCTGCAGCAGACGACAGAGTACCCGATTTTCTTTTGAAACTCCCTTTAAATGAAAGCTCAATAATTAAAAAGAGTTGAAAACATGGTGACAAAAGGAGAAATTGCTCATTTTGAGCAATTACTTCTTTTATCGCCATGTTTTCAAAAAGCTGTCTGCTGCAGAGACATCAGAAAGCGTCTATATGAGGGAAAGCGTTAAGATAAAAATCATTGTATTGCAGGTGAATGTTCCCCCAACCCAATCCAGTGATGATTTAGAGTATGATTCGGATGCCAGCTCTCCATACTACAATTCACCCACAATGATGGACAAGGCAGAGGATGTCCTCAGACAGAGGATACGGGAGCTTGAGAAGCTTGAAAAACATCTCAGACTACAGGTACAATTCCTTGTTTGTTTTTATGTAAATCAACCAGTTTCAGTCCTCAATTGTCACACTTTCTAAGCGTTTCTCATGTAGAACACCATATATCATTGAAAACCATCTCAGACTACAGGTACAATTCAGAGGCCTTTGCTCATCGTCACCCCACAATGTCTCTACTATAGGTCACAATACACCAAATAAATTCCTTCTTTGTTTCCATGTAAATCGACCAGTTTCAGTCCTCAATTGTCACACTTTCTAAGCATTTCTCATGTAGAAAACCATAATATCATTGAAAAACATCTCAGACTACAGGTACAATTCAGAGGCCTTATAGCTCATCGTCACCCCACAATGTCTTTCACATTATATATCAACCCTTTCCATTATATAGACACTTTTTGACACCTGCAGCAAAAGACTTATGAAAACATTGTGGCAAACAGAAAAATTGCTCATGATGAGCAATTTCTCTATTTGCCACATGTTTTCAACTCGATTCAACTATTATACTTTCATTTTCAGAGATTTGTCACATTTTTGCATAGAAGTTTTTAAGGTTGTCTGCTGCTGATTTTTTGTTTGTGGGGAAGGGTTAAGACCCTATGTTGTTGGTTCTAAAAATAATTTTATTCTATCAGATGATTCTATTCAATACCTAAAACGAAGTGTATGGAGGTCAGTTAATCCTTTTCTCTATACAACAAATCTGCAGCAGACGACTTTGAAAATATCTGGATGAAAATACGAAAGATCTCTATAAATGAAATTGCAATAATTGAATAGAGTTGAAAACATTGTTGTAAGGAGCAATTGCTCATTATGATAAACTTGTACAACATTAAAATGTTGAAGCATTGTTTTTATACATAGATGAGGTAATTAAGAGAACAACATGTTTTGAGCAATTTAACCGTTACCTACAATGTTTTTGAAAGTCATGTGTTGCTAAGGCATCAAAATTCATCTGTATTTAGGAAAAGATTAATTGTTTGTTTAATCAAGATAGCAATCATGTATTTTAGATTTCAACTGGATAAACTTTAGAATATTTATTAACAGATTAGATTTGATCAAATCTTATAAGTATAACTCTAATGTGTCAATCAAGTTTTAATGATTGTCAAGTTCGGATTTTAATCTTTTCCAACCTGCAACAAATCTACAACAAATCTTACTTGAAAACATCTAGGTAAAAAATGGAAAATCTCTTTAAATGAATGCATAATTATTATATATAGCTAAAAACATAGTGGAAAAAGGATAAATTAGAAGCAATTTTCCTGTTGCTAATTTTTTTTCAAAAAGTGTCTGCATGAAGGAAAGGGTTAACATCTTGGCCATGAGCTATACATTTTTAAATGTCATAAGTGTAAATGAAGGATAAACATCTTAGGTTTGCATTGTTTTAATACATATATATCTATACCACTTTCGAAAACATTGTGATAAAAGGAGAATTTGCTCAAAACAGATTTTCCATAAATTTGAGTCAAAATTGTTAAAGTCCTCTGCTGCAGATTTATTATATGTTAGAAAGGGTTAAAATAATCACTCATTTTAATTTTAGATGCAAGACCTTGAAGTGGATCGAGAAGAACTCCATGAGATTGCCAGAATGGACAAAAACATCATACATGAACAAAATGTTCAATTGCGTGAACTACAGCTGTCCCAGAGAAGCCTACAAGAACAAGTTAAGAACTTTGAGGAAAGTGAAAACTCACTGTACAGTCGCTTAGATGAACTGGAAAATGAGATGGAAAACAAAGAGGATAGAATTAGACATTTGGAGATTCTTGAAGGACGTTTGAAAGATCTGGTGAAGCAGTACAAACTGGATGAAAAGATTCTGGTGACCAAATCAACCACTCTAGAAACATCCATGAAAGAACTATCAGCTAAAGAGGAGACTCTGAAAGAAAAAGTTCAGAACCTCGAAAGTGAAAAGAACGCATTCTGTGAACGATCAGAGTATCTACAGACGAGACTGAAAGAGATTGAAAACGCTGAACTGGATCTTGCACAAAGAGCTAAAAATCAGGATAGCATTGTTCACAGTTTGCAATCGACAGTGATAGAGTTGGAAACATTTGGTGCTAATGCACAAGCACGTGTTGTTGAACTTGAACAAGGAAACTTTGAGCTTCAGCAAAGACTTCATCATTCAATGGTAGAAAACTCTCCAGTGACTAAACACGCCTCATCTCTTCAGCATAAATGTGATAAACAAGAACGTGAACTGAGTTCTTTACGTGATTCGGACATCAGATTGAGGCAGGAAAGTGATTCTCTTGAGAAAAACGAAAGAACATTACAGGAAAAAGTGAAAACTTTGCAACTGAAGGAGGTTGAATTGGAGACAAAAGTGAGAGATTTCAGTGAGAACGTATCTGTGCTAAAAGACAAGGTTGCTAAGTTACAGAGGAGTGAGAATACACTGAAGTACAGAGTTCAAGAACTGGAAAACTCAGGAATACAGGTATACTTGTGCAGCGTTTTGGTTTTATTGTTCCTTTGTGAACACTGAAGATTAGGGTAAGTCTGTTCTTCCTGTACAGTCTTGCCAGAGCCTTCACTGTCCATCCACACATTATATTGTCTAGTATGCAACTTTTGAAAGAATTCTTAAATAGTGTTTTTCCAATGTATCATTAAATGGTTTCAAACAAGAGAAACAAATATATCCAGAAAACACCATTAACACAAACCAAGCATAAATACTTTTGATACATATTCCAGAAACTGAAAAAATTGGAAATTTATTTTGAAGACACTCAAATTAGTATTCAATCAATTACTTGTATATTTAAACCTTTTCTCACTTGCAGACACATTTTGAGGCCTCTGCTGCAGACTATCTTTTGAAAACTTTGTTCAATTATGATACTTTCATTTATAGAGATTTTCCATATACATGTATTGAATATTGCCAAAGCTATTTCAAAATCATCTGCTGCAGAATTTTTGTATGTGGGAAAGGGTTAACAGATGCTTGTGAAATATCCCTTTAGTGATCTCCTCATACAGTATATATCCCTCTCAGACTCGCAATAAATCTACAGGGTACGATGTTGAAAACGTTTAGACAAAAACATGGAAAATCTCTGCAGCAGACAGTTTTTTGAAAACATAGTGACAAAAGAAGAAATTGCACAAAATTTCTCCTTTTGCCACAATGTTTTCCACTTTTTGTCATAGGTTATCCATTCAATTATGGAGATTTTCTACCTTTTGACAAAATACGTTCAAAGTCGTCTGCTGCAGAATTGTCGTATGAGGGAAAGGGTTAAAACAATGTTGCAAATTGAGAAATTGCTCATCATATGCAATTTCTCCTTTTGCTACAATGTTTTCAAAAGGCGTCTGATGCAAACATGTCGAATGTCATCTGCATATGTGAAAGGTTTAAACTGTATTTGAACTTTAATACTTTACAGGCCCCAACTGATTTAGAATCAAGTTTGCGGGAGAACAACAAATTACCAAGAACATTAGAGGACTGTCAGCATCGTATTATAATGCTCCAAGCTAACAATGCTGAACTACAAGATAGAATAAAGCAGCAACAAAATGGTTCCATGGAACTTGATCAGGGAACCAAAGGTATGAGATTCCCCTTTATCTTACTTGTTTTTTATCCCTTGTTTTTCATGCTCCATGAATATTTTTTAGGAGTCATAATTATACTGCTTGTGCTGTCTGTTTACCTGTCCTTACATGCAAGTGCTTCTGTTGGTGTGTCCTCAACCTTTATTTCATTCAAAAGTAGGTCTTATTTAAATGTGGTTAAGATCTTTCTTTCTTGGATGCAATATGAAAAGTCATTGAAACAACATGCAGACAACTTGCTTGATTTTCTAGATAACCACAATTAAAAGGTTTTTTTAATATCAATGCATGAATTTGAAAACATGCGAAAATAATATTTAAATGCTAACATACAGTTGAAAATATTCTCATATAAATATTGAAAGTATTGTCTCCTGCATAGTTATCTAAATTCCGTTCTATCGTGAAAATTTCTACTGTTAAATTCATCGCTCTGAAAATCTCCTCCTTCAAACCCCAATCTCCCACTTTGAGATCATGAAACTCTCCCTTGAGAATGAGAAAAGGTTGGTAAGCATGCAAATCCGCAGCAGACGACTTTGAAACATCTATACAAAAATATGGAAAATCTCTGTAAATGAAAGTAAAACTATTGAATAGAGTTGAAAACATTGAAGCAAATAGAGACATTACTCATTATTAGCAATTTCTCCATTTGCCACAATATTTTCAAGATGCATCTTCTGATAGGCATCAGAAAGAGTCTGTATGTGGGACGGGGTTAAAACCTGTATGGGTGTGTCTGGCCTTTTTCACAGCAACTTCCGGTGTAAATCAATATACCGTAACTTGATGGAAAGCTTCATTATCAAGTGGAGACTACGGCAAACTATTATTGGCTTGTTCAGATTCCTCAGAGTTTTGGAACTTTGATATTTTTCAACCTATTCCAATGGCATTTATTAAAATGATTAATCATTTAGCTGATATTGGACCTTTAACCTTTACCCACATTCAACAAATCAAAAGCAGACGACTTTGAAAACATCTAGGCAAAAGTAAGGTAAATTTTAATCATTGAAAAGAGTCGAAAAAACACTGGCTGAAGTATTGAGCAATTTCTCTTCATTTTGCCACAATGTTTTCAAAAGTTGTCTGCTGCAGAGGCGTCAGAAAGGGCCTATTTATTGTAAGGGGTTAAGAGTTGTTTACATTGAAAACAATTTGATGCGAAAAACAACTGTACATAATTTTAGAAATATTATCCAAAAAATTAAATTTAAAATTAAATGAAAAATTAAATTTTTAAATGGTTACTTATCCCTTTCCCACATACAACTTATCTGGTATTTGCCATGGCATCTGAAAATAAAAGCTATTCTAAGTTTCAAGCATATTCAATTTTAAAAATAACATTGATTAATTCTGAAGCACAAGATAATCCAATAAAAAGTGCTGTTGCTATGAAATAAATTCAGAACATGGAAGGAATGCCTGGTGAACAAAATAGAAGAAAAAACAAAGCCATCAGAAATAATGACTCTATACATGTATTCTATTCCTACCTTTCAGTTTTAAGACCACATACAGATGTGGCTGGTAGTCGAGTCTCTACACATGCTGCTAATTCAACTGTTGATCCTAGCAGGGATCCGGTTGAAGAAATTATAGCTAAGGTACGGTGTCACAAATATTTTCACCCATCTTTGCTTTGTTGATTTTATTCTCTGTGTGTGTTTTCTGTATATCACTCTCTCTCGCTCCCTCGCTCTCTCTCACTCTCTCTCTCTTCTCCTCTCCTCTCCTCTCCTCTCCTCTCCCTCTCCTCTCCTCTCCTCTCCTCTCCTCCTCTCCTCTCCTCTCCTCTCCTCTCCTCTCCTCTCCCTCTCCTATCTTCTCTCTCTCTTGCTCTCTCTCTTTCTCTCTCTCTCTCTCTCTCTCTCTCTCTCTCTCTCTCTCTCTCTCTCTCTCTCTCTCTCTCCTCTCTATCTCTCTCTCTCCTCCCTCTCTCTCAATCTCCCTCCCGTTCTTCTGTTAGGTATGTGTTATGGTTGGCACCAAATTTTAGCTTCAGTTTAATAACGTTCATTTAAACTTGACAGATTTTAAGCAAATTTCATAGGAGAGTAGCTTAGATAGAAAAAAGGACTTGTATTGGTTTATTATGTCATTTTGGTCAAAGTTCACAGGGTCACTTTGTCTAGAAATACATATCCTGAGATAAGGCTGTCATTGAAAATCTGGTTTTGTTTCCATTTCACTTTCGTTGTGTTATTGATACTTTTCATGAAATATTTTTAGAGATATTTTTTTTTTTTTTCAGACTACCACTGGCAATGTCCAGACAAAGCCTCCAGGTCAGATGTTGACCCGGGATCACCTGATGGATGACCTTATGATGAGTCTGTCAGCTCCACCCGTCGTAACAGAGGATGCACAGTGGAGAGAGATAGAATCCCATATGGAGGTACAACAAGGCAGAGGAAACGAGAAATGGATTAATGTCGGCAAGGCGACGAGCATGTATGCCTCCGATAAATCCAAAGATAGATCCCAAAACAAAGAGGAAGTTTTAGAACTTCATGTGGCTCTACAGTCGGAAACAGAGAGTCAATTAAATTCGCAGAATGACACGGATTCGGGACGATACAGGGAGAATATGTCAATCAATCCCCTACACCAGCAACATCAGTCCCAGATGTACAATCAAGTACCGCCGCCGCCCCCACCTCAGTTTGGTCCGCTGGTGGCCGGGCAGGCAACTAGTTATAGTTTCGTGGAGTCTCTCAACAGTTTACCAAATAGCTTAGATGGAATTAATAGAGAGGTGAGTTTATCCCTTTTCCACATGCAACAAATGTGCTGCAGACAACATTGAATACATCTTGGCAATATTATGGAGAAAAAAACTGCAAATGGAAATTAAGTTATTGAATATACATGTAGTTGAAAACATTGTGACAAAAATGAAAAGTAAGTTATTGAATATAGTTGAACACATTGTGAAAAAATAGAAAGTAAGTTATTGAATATAGTTGAAATCATTGTGACAAAAGGAGAAATTGCTCATCATAAGCAATTATTCCTTTTGTCACCTTGTTTTCGAAATTTGTCTGCTTTAGATGCGACAAAAATGTGCTGTATGAGGTAAATGGTCAATTGTTACTAAAATATAAAATTTCATTAATTGTCTTGTCTGTGTTTCTTATCCATTTAACAATAGACTCATTTTGACACATCTGCAGCAGAAAATTCTTGTTTAACCCAGTTTGACCATTGTTTCTTTCTGACGATTGACGAAAGTCATTGTGGCAAGCATCATTCGTTTTCTACTGGTGGGCTAAAAGTCATTGTGACAAGCAATATTCATCTTCTACTGGTGGGACAAACAAAGTTAATGTGGTAAGATAGCCAATTGCCAGGGAAGAATGTTGATTAATGCTAAAAGAAACCCAGGAAACACATGGTAAGGTAAACTTACGCGGAGATATCGAGGGCTTGGTGTGAAACGGTTGTAACTAAAAACCTATTTTGAAAACCCTAGTTCAGGGACAATTTTGACCCCTTTGTAAACAATGCAAATTTAGGTGCCATTGCTCAGAACGAGCAATGGCACCTAAATTTCCATTATTTACCAAGAAAAAAGATTTAACGCTTATAAAGACTTTATGGCGAGGTGATTAACCTTGTTAAAAAAATATCGATTTTAGTTACAACCGTTTCACACCAAGCCCTCGATATAATGGAAAGAACCCTGTTGAAAACAGCATTAAAATCCAACGCATCAATCTATATTTTAGGTCGGGCAAGGTCATCAGCATGGCCGCCCACCCAGTGTCACTGATAGTATGGCTGACAGTGGACGAGGGACAGCCTCGGTGTCACTCGGCAACTTCGGTATGACCTTGAAGGAAAGAATCGCTAATATTGAGAGACAACTTTCGGTAAGTGATGCATGGCATGATACTCAAAGAACCCTTTCCCTCATATAGATAATTTAACCCTTTCCCACTTATAAAAAACTGCAGCAGACGACTTTGAAAACATCTTAGCAAAAATATGAAAAATATGAAAAAATTGAAGTTTAATTATTGAATGAGAAATTGCTCGTATTGAGCAATTTTCTCCTTTTGTCACAATGTTTTCAAAAGTTGTCTGCTGCAGAGAGTGTCTATATGAGGGAAAGGGTTAAGACGCCTTTATCTCAGATGACTTTAGGATTAAATGGTAGCCGTCTGACAGGTATATACAGGTATATACTGTTGCCCGCCCATCTCAAAACTCTTTATTTTGATATTCCTACAATTAACTATGGACTCTTCCAAATGCAAAGCTGTACAAGTCCATTATAAAAATTCAGCCTATAACTTATATTGTATTTGTACATGTAGTTTATTTCAGAGGCCTCTGCAGCAGATGACTTTTGAAATCATTAATGGAGAAAAAGAAATAGCTCCCATGTTCAGTATACATGACTGTATTATTACTATTTGAAAACAAACAACTCTGAATGTTTATCATTTAAACAGTTAACATGAAATTGATGATAACATAAAAATGAATACATAATTATGTACATTCTCAATGTAATTTGATTGTTTGTGCATTTCAGACACGAGAATCAGACTCTGCTAGAGAGTTTAATGGAGATATGGACTTAACATCATGGAAAGCTAAAGTAAGTAGCCTTTTCTTCAATTACCTCATATTATGTTTGTGTATTGTTACAGTTTGAAGTTATCATTGAATTTTCCTGCCTTTTCTACATCAGCTAAATGATGACCCAAATTTGCTAATTGAAGTTAATTGAAATCATTTTGACAAAACTTTGGAAAATCTCTATAAAGGAATATATAACTATTGCATAGAGTTGAAAATGTTGTTGCAAAAGGAGAAATTGCTTGTTTTGAAAAAGTTCTATAAAAGAAAGAAAATTGTTGAATGCAGTTAAAAACACGGTGGCAAAAGGAGATATTACTCAATAATTATAATCATTTTCTTCTTTTGTTACAATTTTTTCAATTGTCGTCTGCTACAGAGACATCAGAAAGTGTTTGTATGTGGGAAATGGTAAATATAAAGGTCAGGATCAGGTCAATATTGTTGAGTAATACTGACAGGTCAAATATATACCCTTACATAATATATCAATAGGTGCTACCTATTTACAAAAAAAATTACAAAAGAACTAAAATGATTTTAAACAAAGTTTAAGAACATACCTTGGCCATGAAGTTTATTTTAAAAGTAATTGACCAGATGATGATAATGTTTACCGGTATGTCATGTTTTTTTTTTTGCATGATCACAAAATGTTGGGAATTTGTATTTATATTATATCATATATATTTCGCAGGTATTAGAAAGTAACAGAAAAATGGAAATATCAGAGAAGGATAATAAATACTTTAAAGAAGAGGTCAGTGATTTTATCTTCTTTATTTTCTTTAACCCTTTCCCTCATATAGACGCTTTCTGACGCCACTGCAGCAGACAGCTTTTTGAAAACATAGTGACAAAAGAAGAAATTGCACAAAACATGCAATTTCTCCTTTTGCCACAATGTTTTCCACTTTTTGTCATAGGTAATCCATTCAATTATAGAGATATTCTATGTTTTGACAAAATAAGTTCAAAGTCGTCTGCTGCAGAATTGTCGTATGAGGGAAAGGGTTAACAAAAGATCTGTATCAGACAACTTTGAAAATATCTAGTCAAAAATATGGAAAAAACTCTAGTAATGAAAGTATAAAAAATTGAGTTCAGTTTAACCCTAGATGCACTAGATGACTTTTGAAAACAGTGAAGCAAAAGGTCAAATTGCTCTTAATGAGCAATTTCTCCTTTTGCCACACTGTTTCAACTTTATTCAAGAAAAATGATTTTTTCGAAGTTTTCAATATGTTTTGCCTAGATGTTTTCAAAGTCGTCTGCTGCAGATTTGTTGTATGTGGGAAAGGGTTAAATAAAAAAAATGTATTTCCTGTTTACATCTTAGTCTCTCCTACCTTAGCTTTAAAGTTCAAGACACATAGGGATTACTTTTCCATCCTATGTCCATTGTCCGTCTGTCTATCCATCACCCTTTCACTTACTGAACTATTGGGAGTCAACACAGGGGTTGTGAGTTTGAATCCGAGCTCGGCCAACATTCTTTCCGATGTTTGACAAAAGTCACTGTGACCTTAGCTTTAAAGTTCAAGACACATAGGGATCACTTTTCCATCCTATGTCCATTGTCCGTCTGTCTATCCATCACCCTTTCACTTACTGAACTATTGGGAGTCAACACAGGGGTTGTGAGTTTGAATCCGAGCTCAGCCAACATTCTTTCCGATGTTTGACAAAAGTCACTGTGACAAGCGTCATTCTTCTTTCACCGATGGGCTAACAGTTTATGTGGAAAAGCAGCCAGTTGCTTGTAGAGTATGTTAAGTTGAGTACTGATGTGAAAAATCGAGGAAACACATGCGAAGGTGAACTGGCCGCCATGAAAAGACTGAAAAATTATTGAAAACGGCGTCAATCCCAAACCAATCAATCAATCAATTAATTTGGAGTTAACACATGTTTTCCTTCAAAACTTGTTTAAGATAACATATATACTTGGGTAGGACTTGTTGGTTTAATGTTAAGTTTGTTTAAAACCATTTTGATCGTTAATCAGCAGTTGAAAACACGACCTGCAATACGTCGTAAAATAAAGGTGAGATAGGTGGTCACAAGTTAACCTTTTCCCACTTGCAGATGCATTTTGACTTATCTGCAGCAGACAACTTTTGAAACATTGTGGCAGAAGGAGAATTAGCTCAAAGAGAGCAATTTCTCCTTTTGCCATGATGTTTTCAAATTGTCTGCTGCTGATATGTTTTATATGGGAAAGGGATAAACAGTTCTTCACAACACATTGCACATGTCAAATGATTTCACATTTTATTATCATCATCTTCTTTTGTATGAGCTGTGCTCCAGGATAACCAACGTTAATCTATGTAACCCTTTCAATGCTGAATTTTAAAATGGACTTTGTCCAGCTTTGTATTTGAGCTGTTCCACAAGAAAACCAATAATGTGGACTCTGTGTAAAGTATCGACCCGGGTCAGCCTAAGCATGTCACACAGGCTAACCTGGACAGACACGTTTCGCCTCCTGTGGATTTTCTGTTTCAGGAATCATTACTCTATACCTCTATCTACCTGACATGGAATGTGTCGGCCTGGATTCGCCTGTGCGGGATGCAGAGGCTGATCTTGGACGATACATTAAGCAGAGTTCACAATGTTGGTTTTTCTCACGGAATGGCTCATTTGGAAAAGTTCTAAAACAGTATGATATAAATGTTGAGTTGAATAGTCAACTGTTTAGAGCCTGGTCAGACGGCGCAGATGCGTGGGATAGCCCGGCTCTATACTGTTGGCACAGGTTTCTCAAAATTAATTCCAGCAGTCAAAGGGTAATGACATGTGTAGATAAGATCAGTTTGGTCATGTGTCATTTTTCTTTAACTCTTTGCATGTTTAATTGTTTTCGTCTGCTATATTGTCATCTTCAAAATTTTGAAAAAATATTTGTTTTCCCAAAATGTTTTCTGAAAAAGAATCTTGAGTGTCAAATAGTTTGGATCTCAGATCAGTCCCCACGTTTTGATCCAAACTGTTTGCTAAGGGTTGGCAAAACCCGATGCTAGCGTGCTCAGAGTAAAAAATGGGTTTAATAATTTATGTGGAAAGGTA
Source organism: Serripes groenlandicus (assembly GCA_031761405.1). Classification (NCBI taxonomy): domain Eukaryota; kingdom Metazoa; phylum Mollusca; class Bivalvia; order Cardiida; family Cardiidae; genus Serripes; species Serripes groenlandicus. The sequence continues at coordinate 419,615 of JASEVX010000117.1, forward strand.
GTAAGTTGATTGCAAAGAATGCTGCATGGAGTACAGGTGTGAGAAAGCTAGAAATCACATGTAAGGTGAATTGGCCACAGTGATACATGTATAACTGTAATACTGTAAAAATGACATTAACCCTTTCCCTCATAGTTACAACAATTCTGCAGCAGACGACTTTGACCACATTTTGTCAAAAAATAGAAAATCTCTATAATTGATTGGATAACCTATGACTTAAAGTGGAAAACATAGTGACAAAAGGAGAAATTGCTCGTTTTGAGCAATTTCTTCTTTTGTCACTATGTTTTCAAAATGCCGTCTGCTGCAGAGGCGTCAGAAAGCGTCTATGTGAGGGAAAGGGTTAAACTGAAATCTGTGAGTGTTTGGTGACTAGTCAAGATCCAACTAGACTGTGCAGATGCGCAGGCAGATCTGGGTCTACATTGGTCACAAATAATCCCAAGTTTTTTTCTTTTTGTAAAGCACTCACCACTTGTCATACTGTTTAATGGTTTTAATTAGTATATTCAGGAACATTAATTTCATTTTGTTGTTCTTCACAGTTGCATGCTACAATTATGTTTCATGTTGTCGTCGTTCATTTCAATTCTTTATTCATTACCTTTCTTCTGATAACCTCTAAACAAGACAATTTTTGGAAACCATGTAAGAAATGAGAATTTGCTTTTAATAATACAGGTTATCTGTATTAGACAACATATATTTGTAACTGTGAATCAGTAAGCGAATGCTTTATTAGCTCACCAGAGCACGTAGTGCTCAAGGTGAGTTATTGTGATCGCCTTTTGTCCGTCGTTTGTCGTCCGTCGTTTGTCGTCCGTCGTCAACATTTGCTTGTTACTACTCTAGAGGCAACATTTTGCATCCAATCTTTATGAAAGTTTATCAGAACATATATCTCCATCAACTCTAGGCCAAGTTCGAAATTGGGTCATGTGGGGTCAAAAGCTAGGTAACTATGTCAAATTTAAGGAAAATCTTGTTAACATCCCTGAAGCCGCATTTTTGGCTTGAGCATGTCGAAACTTTGTCAGAATGTTTTTCTTAGTGATATCTAGGACAAGTTTGAATATAGGTCATGTCGGGTCAAAAACTAGGTCACTAGGCCAAATTGAACAAAAATCTTGTTAACACTCTAGAAGCCGTATTTTTGGCTTGAGCATGTTGAAACTTTGTCAGAATGTTTGTGTTAGTGATATCTAGGCCAAGTTTGAATATAGGTCATGTCGGGTCAAAAACTAGGTCACTAGGCCAAATTTAAGGAAAATCTTGTTGACACTCTAGAAGCCACATTTCTGGCTTGAGCATGTTGAAACTATGTTGGGAAATTTGACTTAGTGATATCTAGGTCAAGTTCGATTATGGGGCATGTCAGGTCAAAAACTAGATCACTAGGCCAAATTTAAGGAAAATCTCGTTAACACTCTTGAAGTCACATTTTAAACTTGAGCATGTTGAAACTTTATCAGAAAGTTTGTCCTGATGATAGCTAGGCCAAGTTCGAATATGGGTCATGTCATGTCAAAAACTAGGTCACTAGACCAAATTTAAGTGAAATCTTGTTAACAATCTGGAAGCCACATGTTTGGCTTGAGCATGAGAGAGTTATGTCTTAAATAGCCCATTCTCGGGTGAGCGATTCCAGGGCCTCATGGCCCTCTTGTTTTTTATGTTGTAAATTGTATTTTGTTTGTTGTATAAATTATGTTTGTTATTTCCTTAGCCATTGACTTCTACAAAAACAATTATGCCACATCTGTCCATCTCTGCATCAGATGATTTTAGGAAACAATTTTGAAAAGAGAAACTATAATTATATCAATTTCTCCTTTAACCCTTTTTCAAACTGCAAACATTTAACATATCTGTAGCAGATGACTTATATAAATATAAATAAAAATATTGTGGGAAAAGGAGAAATTGCTAAAATTTATATTTTGTATATTTTTGCCTATGGTAGATGTTTTCTAAGTCGTCTGTTGCATAATTATGTTGTATGTAGGATTATTTGAATGTGAATATGTTCCATGAACTTGCCTGTTTGTAAGTTTGACTTTTTAGTCCTTGAACTTTAAAAATGTTCTGGTAATGCAGTGTTTCTGATGACTTTTATTTTAAGGTTCATGTCTGTTGTGTGAATGTTTCATCAGTTTGACATTTGAACTTTGTAGAACTAACTTCTCCTTTAACCCTTTCCCTCATACGACAATTCTGCAGAAGACAACTTTGAACATTTTTTGTCAAATAATGGAAAATCTCTTTAATTGAATGGATAACCTATGACTAAAAGTGGAAAACATTGTGACAAAAGGAGAAATTGCACGTTTTGTGCAATTTCTTCTTTTGTTACTATGTTTTCAAAAACCCGTCTGCTGCAGAGGCGTCAGAAAGCGTCCATATGAGGGAAAGGGTTAACCCTTTCCCTCATACAACAATTCTACAGCAGACGACTTTGAACGTATTTTGTCAAAAAATAGAAAATCTCTTAAATTCAATGGATAACCTATGACAAAAAGTGGAAAACATTGTGGCAAAAGGAGAAATTGCTTGTTTTGAAGAGGCATCAGAAAGTGTCTATATGAGGGAAAGGGTTAATTAATGAACTGACCATCATAATATGACTGAAAATCTGTTTAAAATGACATTAAACCTGAATCAATTAATCAATCAATTGTCTATATTACAGATAAACAAGTTGGAGAAAGAGTTGGAGGAGAAGTCAAGACAATATCTTGTTTTAGAGGCATTTTTGAATAGTGTGGAAACGGTCCTAGAGCAAAAGGTAAGTGCTTTCATATATCATTTCAATTAAAGCCTTTCTCAAATACAGACACATTTCAACACATCTGCAGCATATACCCTTTCCCTCATACGACAATTCTGCAGCAGACGACTTTGAACGTATTTTGTCAAAACATAGAAAATCTCCATAATTGAATGGATAACCTATGACAAAAAGTGGAAAACATTGTGGCAAAAGGAGAAATTGTACGTTTTGTGCAATTTCTTCTTTTGTCACTATGTTTTCAAAAAGCCGTCTGCTGCAGAGGCGTCAGAAAGTGTCTATATGAGGGAAAGGGTTAAATGCTGTAATTTTTTCAACTCTAAAAGTTGTTCAATTATTTATAGAGATTTCTCATATATTTGCCTAGAAACACTGGCAACCCTCTATAACGCCCTCCGTTTTACCGCTGTTCTCGGTATAACACTGATCTTGCTTGGCTCCAGAATTTTAGTGCATGAAATATGTGGGAATAGAATTACATGTATGTCAAGTCTTCAAGTTTCTGCTGCAGATTTGTTGTATGTTGGAAAGGGTTAAGACTTTACATGCCATGATATTTTGATAGTCGGCTGCTTTGTAAGCAGATGAGGAAATCAGTGACCTTATCAAAAACTTGGAATTATAACTTTTCATACATAGTTGGAAATCTTATGGGAAGAGGAAAAATTGCTTGGTTTCACTTTTTCCAACAATGTTTTCAAAGTCATCTGCTTCAAAGGCATCAAATGTTATCTGTATCCGGGGGAAAAATGTATTTAACCCTTTCCCTCATACGACAATTCTGTAGCAGACGAATTTGAACATATTTTGTCAAAAAATGGAAAATCTCTATAATTGAATGGATAACCTATGACTAAAAGTGGGAATCTTTCCCTCATATAGATGCTTTCTGTCGCCTCTGCAGCAGACGACTTTTTGAAAACATAGTGACAAAAGAAGAAATTGCTCAAAATGAGCAATATCTCCTTTTACCACAATGTTTTCCACTTTAAGTCATAGGTTATCCATTTAATTATAGAGATTTTCTATTTTTTGACAAAATATGTTCAAAGTCGTCTGCTGCAAAACTGTTGTATGAGGGAAATGGTTAATTGGCGTTATAAAACTGAAATACAGTTGAAATTGGCATTTAACTAGACTCAATCAAGGTCAAATGTACATTATAATTTATGTTTCCCAGAGGCCTAGATTATGAACGGTGAAAAGTTTCTCTTATTTTACCAAACTTAACCCTTTCCCTCATATAGACGCTTTCTGACGTCTGCAGCAGATGGCTTTTTGAAAACATAGTGACAAAAGTAGAAATTGCTCAAAACGAGCAATTTCTCCTTTTGCCACAATGTTTTCCACTTTTAGTCATAGAGGTTATCCATTCAATTATAGAGATTTTCTATTTTTTGACAAATATGTTCAAAGTCGTCTGCTGTAGAATTGTTGTATGAGGGAAAGGGTTAAGACTATGTTGCGGGTTCAAAAATATTGTCTCGAATCTTACAAGTTCCCACAACATTGAATTTGGAGGTGAAATAAATACGCTTCTTATCTGGAACTTGCTTTTATTGTGTTTCAGACTCCGGATGATGAAGGAATGTTGGAGAAGATAGAGAAAGATGTGGAAAATGTTCGGCTCAGTCTGGCTGATGCCGCCCAAAGACCCGCCAATATATCAGGCGATCCTGCAGCCTTGAGTACAGAACTGTCTAAAAAAGAAAGAGAACTTGCTGCAAAGGTAAGTGGAGAATTGAAGTAATACGTATAAAGACTTAAAGGCAAATTTCATCATAAGTTTTCCTAATATAAAAATGCCTAAAGCTTTCATTTCTTAACACTTTCCCTCATATAGACGCTTTCTGACGCCTCTGCAGCAGACAGCTTTTTGAAAACATAGTGACAAAAGAAGAAATTGCACAAAACGTGCAATTTCTCCTTTTGACACAATGTTTTCCACTTTTAGTCATAGGTTATCCATTCAACTATGGAGATTTTCCTTTTTTTGACAAAATATGTTCAAAGTCGTCTGCTGCAGAATTGTCGTATGAGGGAAAGGGGTTTACACGTATTGTTTTGTTAGTCAGCATGGTAATTATTTATGTCAACTTAGTCGTTCACTTAAATATATTTCACCATTCATGTTTTACAAAATATTTAGTGAAACAAAAATGATGAAATATGCTTTTAAGTATTTAAGTAATACTTGGCGCTTAGTAATGTTGGTGGAATTGAACCCAGGCCTTCTGACGTTTGTAAGTCAATGGCACAAAAGATCTTGAATAGCCGTTTGTGTGTCACCTATCTTGGCAGTTGGGCACATAGGGATTATTTCTCCACTGTCTGTCCATCCTTCTGTCTGTCTAACTGAGATTTTGGCAGGGGGGCACATTGGGATCACTTCTCCCCTGTCTGTCCATCCTTTTGTCTGTCTAACAGATTTTGGCAGGGGGGCACATTGGGATCACTTCTCCCCTGTCTGTCTAACTGAGATTTTGGCAGGCGACACATGACTGTGTTCCTTGAAACATTCTTCTTTTGTTTGTTACTTATTTATTTTACATCGATTGTGAAACAAGCTTTCAGCCTATAATAATCATGCTCGATGTCTATATCCTGGAGACTTAACCAGTACTCGCGCCATTTGTGTGGAAAAATCCCAAAGTCGGAACCTGCTCATCACGGGACTCAAACCTGTATCCTTTGGTACAATGTTTTCAAAAGACACCTACAGCAGGGGTATCAAAAGTCTACTATATCGGGCAAAAGGGTTAAGATTTTAGAATCTGTTCACCATCATTATAATAAAACTGTATCAGACTACTTATTTATACTCTACATACTGGAACCAGCTCCCTCAATCCCTTCCTGCCTAAAGCTTATCTTTACGGCTGGTTCCAACATATTCCAGCTTGTTTCGCTTCACCGTAGACACACAATTTGATGCATATGCAACAGACTTTTGAAAACATTGCTGCAAAAGGAGAAATTGCTCCTAATGAGCAATTTCGACTTTTGCAACACTATTTTCAACTTGATTAAAAAATTATATTATCACCTTGCAAGACTTTCCATATTTTAGCCTAGATATTTAAAAAGTTGTCTGCATGATATTAATTATATGTGGGATAGGGTTTATGTAAACCAAGCTGAATGTTTGAATTATAGAGAAACGAGGTAGACAATCTCATGTGTGAATTACGCCAGTGGCAGCAGGAGTGTCGGACAATAGAGGACATGAGAACCAACGCCCTCGACTCCCTCAGAGGTCTGGAAGTGGAAGTCTCCGAACTCACAGAGGCAGATAAACAATTCAAACAGCTCAAGGATGAATACAACACTCTGAAAGGACAGGTAAAAATATTACGATTACTACTTGTTGTTGGACCCTCTCCCACGTACGACTCATTCTGACATATCTTCAGTAGACATCTCAACATTTCTATTTCAATATTCCTAATATTGGCTATGGGCTCTTCCGAATCCAAAGCTGGACAAGTAATTATACCCCCGTCGGTCAGAAGCCATATTTCGTCCGGCCTATTTCTTACAAACCACTGGGTGGAATTCAATAAAATTTTACATGAAGCTTCTATACCAAGAATAGATATGTATATCCTAAAGGGTTTACAATTGCATGTTATTTTACAGAGTTATGGCCCTTTTACTTATTAAGTAATGGTGTAGGTCAAGGTGCTGTTTAGGGGGTATTTATCATCTTCAGTGATAGTTCTAGTTTTATTAACAATTAGTTGTATGCTAAATAGAAATCAAACAATGATTTAGCTTGACTTTATCAATAACATTTTTATTATATTATTCCTAATATTGGCTTTGGGTACTTCCAAATGCAAAGCTGGACAAAACCATTTTAGAATTTAGCATTAAAATGGAGAAGTTTAGTTTTATTAACAATTAGTTATGTGCTAAATAGAAATCAAACAATGAATAAGCTTGACTATATCAATAACTTCATTGTGTGTCTAATATTGTTAACCCTGTCCCACATACAACAAATCTGCAGCAGACAACTTTGAAAAAATAGTGACATAAACCTGAAAAATCTCCATATAAGATAGCTTAATTGTTAAATAAAGTTGAAAACATTGTGGCTAAAGGAGAAATTGCTCATCATGAGCAATTTCACCTTTGGCCGCATTGTTTTCAAAAGTCGTCTGCTGCTATTGCGTCAAAATGCGGCTGCAGGTGGGAAAGGGTTAAAATAGAAGTTTTGTGGCATTTGCACCACCAGCTAATACATTTTCTATATTGATAAAAATGTCTTATAGTCTTTTTAACCCTTTCCCAATTATAGACACATTCTGCCGCGTCTGCAGCAGACGATTTTTTCAAAAAAGACAATGTTTGCAACCAATGTGGCAAAAGAAGAAATTGCTCGAAATGAACAATTTCATCATTTGCCACAATGTTTTCATCTCTATTCAATGATAGCAATTTCATTTATTTTCATTTCATTTCAAGACATTTGTCATGTATTTGTTGTTTTCAAAGAGGTCTGCTGCAGATTTGTTGCATGTGGTAAAGAGTTAAAAGACATGTAGACAGTTGGTGATATATTCATATACATGTATATAATGCTTGTCCGTGGGAAAAGGTACAATTGGCATTTTTGTAATGTGTAGGTTCAGATCAGCTTGTCCATCTTCTCAATCTTATCAGAGTCCATAAAAGTGGACAAAATAGTCTAACAAGCTATGAAATGTGGACAGTGTAGATCTACACTCAACACAAAAGTGAACTGGTACCATTTCCCATGGATGGGCTGGGCTCATTAACCCTTTCCCTCATAGGACAATTATGCAGCAGACGACTTTGAACATATTTTGTCAAAAAGTAGAAAATCTACTAATTGAATGGATAACCTATGACTAATAGTGGAAAACATTGTGGCAAAAGGAGAAATTGCTCGTTTTGAGCAATTTCTTCTTTTGTCACTATGTTTTCAAAAAGCTGTCTGCTGCAGAGGCGTCAGAAAGCGTCTATATGAGGGAAAGGGTTAATTAAGGAATAAGACTTTTCTTATGATATTACTATGTTAACTGATTGTATATTGATTGTTTCTTTTATAAATAAGTTCCTAAAACTTGTGGGCGCCTACAAACATATTAAGATTGTTGAACAAAATTATGAAGATTTGCACCAAGAGAAGGATAGCCTTGACATTGAAGTGACCGGACTGAGGTCAAAGGTCAGGTTATTGGAGAATCAACTACAGATATTGGACGGGATTAAGAAGGAGAAGAAAGAGGTGGAGGATAAATGGCTGGAGATGAAAGAAGAGATGACAGAGAAACGATTAGTAGAAATAGAGAAAGCTGCCCTTGAGAAAAATGCAGCTAATATTACAGAATTATTAAATGAAAGGGTATATATATTGGTTTATATTGACAAAGTCATGATATAATTGCACAGACCTTTTGAAATATAAGTTATAAATACTTTGATAAAGTCATGAAATATAAGTTATATTTACTTTGACAAAGTCACAGACCTTTTGAAATACAAGTTATAAATACTCAACAAAGTTTTGACATTTTGAAATATAAGTTATAAATACTTTGTTTAAGTCATGATATAATATGCACAACCCTTATGATATATTCATTATGAATAACTTGACTAAGTCTTGATGTTAATGCACCGAGCTTTTTTAAACATAAGTTATAAATACTTTGATAAAGTCATGATAGTATTGCACATACCTTTTGAAATATAAGTTATAAATACCATGATAAAGTCATGATATTATTGCACAGATCTTCTGAAATATAAGTTATAAATATCTTTATAACGTCATGATATTATTGCACTGACTTTTTGAAATATGAGTTATATTTCAAAAAGTCTGTGCAGTAATATGACTTACTTTGCCAAAGTCATGATATAATTGCATTTAACCTTCTGAAATATAATTTGACATGTGATTAAGAGAATCAGAGATGTCAGGCAAACATCAAACTTCTGATTTCTGCTCAATAACTTTCTAAAGACATTACATACTGTAACCATTTGTCATTTAAAGGTAGCTTAGATGGACATGAAGCATTTGCTTTCATTTTTGTGTCATTTGGGTCAAAGATAAGGTCATCCTCTTAAAATGTGTCACCTTAGTTAGGATAACCATTGAAAAACCTGGTTCCATGGCTATGCTAACCTTTTTTTTTTCATTGAAAAAGTCCAAGAACTGTTAAAGTTAAGAGTATAAATTTAAGATTATTTCACATTGTAAATTTTTCACCAGATGAAGAAAGTAGAGTCACTGACAGAGGAATTATTTGAATTGAGGAAGAAATTATCAACGATAGAAATAGAAAACTACAAAATAAGGCAGCACAGTTTCACCAATAAGTTCACCCCATCTTTAAATGACACCGTCAGCAAAGATGAAGGTAGTCTACAAGAAAATGAAGATGAACTTCACAGAAGGGGTCATAGAAATGGTGTCAATATTGGTAACCATGGAAACAATTATATCACACTCAAGAGCAATCCTGGAGATGGTCGCTATAGAAACAAAGATGAAGATAGTCTACCAGTCAATGAAAATGATCTTCACACAAGTGGTCATAGAAACAGTTACAAGGTGAATGATGTCAATGTTGGTAACCATGGAAACAGCAATAATATCCTCAAGTACAATCCTGAAGCTGGTAGCCATAGAAACAAAGATGAAGTGCAGATCATTTTAAAGACTACAGGATCAAGTAGAAGCCATGGGAAGTTGGACAATGCCAGAATGGCAAGTTACCTTGATAGATGGACACTTGTAGTTTGTTGAATGGCACTGGATATTGTCTCACTATTTCAGGATTTATTTTGATCACGTAAAGAGACTTACTTAATTATGACACCTGTACTTTGTTGGTTGGCATTGGGTATTGTCTTACTATTTCAGGATTTATTTTGATCACATAAAGGGACTTACTTAATTATGACACATGTACTTTGTTGGTTGACACTGGATATTGTCTTACTATTTCAGGATTTTTATTTTAATCACATAAAGAGACTTACTTAATTATGACACCTGTACTTTGTTGGTTGGCACTGGATATTGTCTTACTATTTCAGGATTTATTTTAATCACATAAAGAGACTTACTTAATTATGACACCTGTACTTTGTTGAATGGCACTGGATATTGTCTTACTATTTCAGGATTTATTTTAATCACACAAAGAGACTTACTTAATTATGACACCTGTACTTTGTTGGTTGGCACTGGATATTGTCTTACTATTTCAGGATTTGTTTTGATCACATAAAGAGACTAACTTACTTATGACGCCTGTACTTTGTTAAATGACACTGGATATTGTCTCACCATTTCAGCATTTATTTTGGTCACATAAAGAGATTTACATGACAACTTACTGCGGGCTTTGAAAGCATTGTAGATAAAAGTAAAGAATTCTCAAAATGCGCAATTTTTCTCATTTTCAACAAGTTTTGAACCTTTTTAGCATGCTTTACTTCGAATTTTCTGTGTGTTCTTTGAACCTTTTCCCATTTGCAGATGAATTTTGACACATCTGCAAAGGATAATTCTTTAAAACATTGTGACTAAAGGAGAAATTGCTCATCATGAGCAATTTCTCCTTTTGCTACAAATTTCAATTTGTCTCAATTATTATAATTATTTTTGCATTTACAGAGATTTTCCATAGTTTTTGCCTATATATTATCAAAGTTGTCTGTTCCATATTTGTTTTATGTGGGAAAGGGTTAATACTGCCTAAGATATAATAATATCACATCACTGTAAACTGTGGCAGTTTGGTGTATGTAACGTGCATGCGCTCATAAGTTTGTCTGTCAGAACCTTGTCCGGCCTCATCTTTACCATGCATTATAAGATTTCCAAGAAACTTGGCTTAAATATTCACCATGTGTTGCGCACAAGACCCAGGCCTGTACCTCAAATGTCAAGGTCACACTAAGAGGTCAAAGGTCAAAATGAGTACTGTTGACTACCTTGTCCAGCCCGCCTCTCAACCATGCATCATAGGATTCCCAAGTTACTGGGCACACATGTTCACCATGATGAGGTGGCATACAATACCCAGGCCTGTACCTAAAAGGTCAAGGTCACACTTAAGAGGTCAAAGGTCAAAATGAGTACTGTTTGATAGGACTACCTTGTCCGGCCCATATCTCAACCATGCATCATATAATTCCCAAGTTACTGGGCACACATGTTCACTATGATGAGGGGAAGTGTCGCACACTAGACCCAGGCCTGTACCTCAAAGGTCAAGGTCACATTTAGAGGTCAAATATCAAAATGAGAAAACCATGCATCATATGATACCCAAGTTACTTGGCACACATGTTCACCTTGATGATCTGTATAAATTCTTTAAATTAAAGGAGTGGAATTGAATAATTCTATTCGCAACCAAAATTACATTTTCAATACATGTGTCGTTGTGTAAAATTATTCCTATGTAAATATGCTTGAAAACGTACTAAAAATGATGTATGTTAAACTTCAGAATAATATGGTATCTCAAAAATAAAAACAAAATGTTGGGTCATTGCAATTTTTCCTTTTGCCCCAATGTTTTTAAAAGTCTTGTGCTACAAAGGTGTCAGAACGCATCTACATGTGGGAAAGGGTTAATGTATTATCTTTACTATGAACAAATGAGGAATCCGCCGTGGTCGAGTGGTTAGCGTCGGGGATTTCGAAACCGGGTGTCCCGGGTTTGATCCCCAGTCGCGGCACTACGGTCATGGTGGAGTGCCCTTGGGCAAGGCACATTTTCTAGCCTAGTACTGGTTTGTTTACCCAGGGATCATGAATACTCAAATTTAATTGCGTGCTAAATGACCTTAGCTGTCGATGCGCCATAAAACAATATACATTCATTATGAACAAATGAAAAAAGCCACATTCAATTTTATGGCACCTGCCTTTAAAATATGAAAGCATAATTATAATAAAGAGTTGAACATTTTGAGTCACTTGCCAGCAAGGCTAGGTGACAGCACTCACTCATCATCCTTATTTTCATTCCCACATTCAACAAATCTGCAACAGACTGCTTTGGAAAATAAGAACAGAAATGTGGAAAATATTAAAATATGAAAGCATAATTAAAATACGGAGTTGAATACAATGGGAAAAAAGGCACATTCAATTTTGAGTTGCTTGCCAACACGAGGCCCGACGACAGCAAGGGATCACTCTTCATCCTGTGTCTGTCTCATTCAATTTGACTTTATTGATTATTTTCATTCCCACATTCAACAAATCTGCAGCAGACGGCTTTGAAAAATAAGAACAGAAATGTGGAAAATATTAAAATTTGAAAGAATATTTATAATATAGAGTTGAAAACAATGTGGCAAAAGAAGAATTTCTTTATACATGTAATTAGCAGGTCTCCTTTTGCCTTTTGTTCAGAAGTTATCTGCTGTAGATGTGTCTGCATGGGTGAAAATATTATGTATTTAAGAGTTTGAATCAGAAATCAGATTCCTCTACATGTAAGATCCCCCAACACATTAAAAAATCATTTAAAACTGCATACTTAAGTTGGTGGTTAGCGTCGGGGATTTCGAAACCGGGTGTCCCGGGTTCGATCCCCAGTCGCGGCACTATGGTCATGGTGGAGTGCCCTTAGGCAAGGCACATTTTCTAGCCTAGTACTGGTTTGTTTACCCAGGGATCATGAATAATTACATTTAATTGCGTGCTAAATGACCTTAGCTGTCGATGCGCCATAAAACAATATACATTCATTCATTTATTCAAGTGGGAAGGATATTATTTCAGTGTGAATCATGTATAAGTTCATCCTAACATCTTAAACTGTAAATAACTCATTTATATGTTGTTTTGTTCCATCTTTTGTTTGTTTGGTTGATTGTTATAGGCCCACATGGAAGACTGGGTAAACCCAAATGTGCTGCCTCTATAAATAAAGTCTTTATTATTATTTATTATTATTATTATAGTTTCACTCAGTATATATATGCTATGTCTCTATAGATAAAATATGGCTAAGTCATGATATATCATATGTGTTCTTTCTTTTTCTTTATACATGTAGTTGCATTTAATTAAGCTTCCCGAGATTTCATGGCTCAAAATGAATTGGCACTTTTCACAAATCTGATGCAACACAAAAGTATGAAAACATTTTGGTAGAAATATGGAAAATCTCTAGAAATGACATCTTAGTTATTAATAAGGGTTGAAAACATTGTGGCAAAAGTTATCTTCCTCAGATGTATCAAACTGCATCTGTTTGTGGGAAAGGATTCATAAATGACTCATGATTTTAGGGCTCAGTGCTGGAAGTTGATTCATTTATGCCTTTGTTATAGAAGATGGTCATTGTTATAATAATGCTGTAAGTCAACCAAGGCTTTCCCACTTTTACCTTTTTAGCTCATCTGATTTTCTCCTTTGTGATAAAAGATATTCCAGTGGAACTAGGATCTCTTATTCACTTTAATAAGGTTCCTATGTTATTGCAATAGCTGAAAATCTTGACATTTCATCCAAATTGCTACATTTTTTCTCGACTATTCGGAGAATAATATTAAGAGCTATTCTTAGTAACTCACCCTGGCGTCGGCGTCCACGTCACACCTTAAATTGGTAAAGGTTTTGCATGCAACTACATATATTTCACAATAGTTCAGTAACTACTAGATGTATTGCATTTAAACTTTCTACAACCCTTCCCAACCATCACACCTATGTAGATTTTCAAGTGAGATAACACTATCCAGCATTTAATGCAAGTTATGTCCCTTTAATTGTCTTAGAAATTCTGGTTGAAGTTTTGCATGCAACTAAATTAAGAGTCCATATCTTAGTAACTACTTGATGCATTGCATTGTATCACACCTATGTTGATTATCAAGTGAGATAACTCTATCCAGCATTTAATGCAAGTTATGACCCTTTAATGACTTAGAAATTCTGGTTAAAGTTGTGCATGCAACTACATTACAAGTCCATATCTTAGTAACTACTTGATGCATTGCATTGATACTACATGCATGCAACTACATATATTTCACAATAGCTCAGTAACTACTAGATGTATTGCATTTAAACTTTCTACAACCCTTCCCAACTATCACACCTATTTAGAGTATCAAGTGAGATAACTCCATCCAGTATTTAATGCAAGTTATGTCCCTTTAATGTCTTTAAGAGACCATATCTTATTAACTACTTGATGCATTGTATTGATACTTTATACAACCCTTTCCAACTATCACAGCTATGTAAACATTCAAATACAATAACTCTATCTAATATATAATGCAAATTATGGCCCTTTTTTCACTTCGAAATTCTGGTTAAAGTTTTGCATGCAACTACATTAAGAGTCCATATCTCAGTTACTACTTGAGCATTGTAATGAAACTTTATACAACCCTTTCCAAATTTAGCACTCATATACACAATCAAGTAAGATTACTCTTACCTGTATATAATGCAAATTATGGCCCTTTTTTGACATAGAAATTCTTGTTAAAGTTTTGCGTGCAACTACATTAGGAGTCTATATCTCAGTATTTACTTGATGCATTGCATTGACACTTAATACAACCCTTCCCAAATATTACACCTATGTTGATTATCAAGTGAGATAACTCTATCCAGCATTTAATGCAAGTTATGTCCCTTTAATGACTTAGAAAGTCTGGTTAAAGTTTTGTGTGCAACTACATTAAGAGTCCATATCTTAGTAACTACTTGATGCATTGCATTGATACTTTATACAACCTTTCCCAACCATCACACCTATGTAAACAATCAAATACGATAACTTTATCCAGCATATAATGCAAATAATGGCTTTTTCTTTACTTAGAAATTCTGGTTAAAGTTGTAGATGCAACTACATTAAGAGTCCATATCTCAGTTACTACTTAAAGCATTGTATTGAAACTTTATACAACCCTTCCCAACTTCACACACTTATATACACAATCAAGTAAGCTTACTATTACCTGCACATAATGCAAATTATGACCCTTTCTTTACTTAGAAATTATGGTTAAAGTTTTGCATGCAACTACATTAAGAATCCATATCTTAGTAACTACTTGACGCATTGCATTGACACCTAATGCAACCCTTCCCAAGCATCACACCTATGTAAATAATCAAGTTAGATAACTCTATCCTGCATATAATGCAAATTATCACTATTTAAGAAATTCTGGTTAATGTTTTGCATGCAACTTCATGAGTCCATATCTCAGTTACTAATAAGTGGTGGAATAGTCGAGCGCGCTGTCTTATGGACAGCTCTTGTTATTGAAAGACTTATCAGTAGAACCCATTTGCTTATTACTTCTTGATTCAAGTACAGACTGATTTTGATGCATGCAGTAACTTTTGAAAACATTGTGGCAAAAGGTGAAATTGCTCATGGTGAGTAATTTCACCTTTTACCACAATGTTTTTCATCTCTATGCAATAATTCTACAGTAAGATATATTCCATAATTCAATTTACATCTCATCTAATTTCAGCTTGAGGAGGAGAAGACCAGGCAATCCACGCCAGGCACAGCTACTTTGAGAGCAAGGATACACAAGCTGACAAATCTATGCAATGAAAAGGTACATACTTAACTGTTTACCAGATAGGAGCTTTTAAATGTTCTCTGCTTTAAAAATAAATTTGAGGGAAGAAATGTTACAACAAGAAAATTTCAATTGAGAATTTTATAAAGCGTTGGAAATACTGTGGAAAGCGCTTTTCTATATTTATGTTATAATGTACCCGGAGCATAAATTTACAAATGCAGTCAAATTTGTCTTAACCCTTTTGAAAGCATTGTGGCCGAAGGTGAAATTGCTCATGATGAGCAATTTCTCCTTTGGCCACAATGTTTTCAACTTGATTTAACAAATAAACTATCTTTTATGGAGATTTTTCAGGTTTTTGTCACTATGTTTTCAAAGTCGTCTGCTACGGATTTGTTGTATATGGGAAAAGGTTAAGTAGCCACACAAAGAGAGTCAAAAGTTGACTGCTGAACAAAGGTGGCTGCTTAAAACAAGTCAAATAAAGAAGAAAAGTTGTTTTGGTTAATTTTCAAGTGGCTGCTTTCAGATTACAGAGGTGACCTCTAAAACACATTTGACTGTTTTGACAGGCTTTGTCCAAACCTAAACAATGGGTAATTAAAGTAAATACAGAAGTAGGTGATATTACATAGGCAGTGAAGGCCAAATATGTAATTAATGTAAACACAGAAGTATTGGATATTACATAGGCAGTGATGACTAAATATAGTTAACACAGAAGTATGGGAAATTACATAGGAAGTGATGACCAAATATGTAATTAAAGTAAACACAGAAGTATGGGAAATTACATAGGAAGAGATGACCCAACCATGAAATTAGGGTCAAACCACTCCAAAATATGATAATTCCAAGTTTTAGCGGACTAATTATCACTTTCTTCAACACATCTAAAGCAGACAACTTTATACAAAACACGTTTGCAACAATATGAAAAATCTGAGTAAATGAAAGTATAATAATTGAATATAGTTGTAAACAATGTGCAGAAGGGGAAATTGCTCCTTGTGAGCAATTTCTCTTTTTGTCACAATGTTTTCAAGAGTCATCTGCTGCACAGGTGACAAAATGTGAGGGAAAAGGGTTAAAATTCTCTCTTAATTTCAGGACATGCTGATCAAAAAGCTGGTAGAGGAGCTCAAAAAATTACAGTCAGGGGGTGAACCATCTCAGTTATTGGATGAGCTGCTTCACCTGGAAACAAATGGTGATCGACGACTGGGTAGATCTTCTTCGCAGTCGTCCCTTGAAAGTGGGGATACACCTCTACATTACAGCGATACGGAACTCCTACAGGAGTCCAGTCCTCGCCATGCACAGCGACCTAGATCAGCTGATGTGCATCACCATAGAAATGTTGGTTATAGGCACCATGGGAACCAGCACCGTATCTATGCTAACCGTAATGGTGTTTCCAATCAGTATAACAATTCTGTGTTGAACAATGAAAGAAACAATCGCCGTCAGTCCTCATTAAATAGAACAAGAGACGGTGTACTGGCTAGCCCGAGGATTTCTGAGGGCACGCCCTGTGTTGCCGTAGCTGACTATGATCCAAGTGTGTTTTCTCAAAGTGAGCATCGAAGATTAGAACTCTTCTTAAAGGAGGGAGATTTTGTGACTGTCATGGGCCCAGCAGATAAGAATGGATATTTTGAAGGTGAAGTGAATGGTATGGTTGGTCTGGTACCAGCTAGTTATTTACAACCTGTACCTCCATTGAGGAGAGCTGCAAGTGCACATGTACCAGGTCATTTGAATGCCAGTCCAGAACGTATTGCACAGATGTATAGTGCCTTACGTGGTTCTCATCAACGAAATATACATGGTAAATATAATTTAATTTTTAACCCTTTCCCACATACAACGATTCTGCAGCAGACGACTTTGAAATGAAAGAACAATAATTGATTAGAGTTGAAAACATGGTGACAAAAGGAGAAAAAAGTGTATATCAGAAAGTGTCTATATAAGGAAAAGGTTAATAAAGTAAAAGTAAATTAAAGAGTTTGTTTATTTTAGTGTTAGCCGTCCATTTCTGACTTATTCTGAATCTTTTCCTTTTTGCCAGAGCGACTATTGTGGATTTGTAAATGATTAGTCTTTGAAATGTCTATTGAAAACATTGTGGCAATAGGAGAAATTGCTCATAATGCCGATTTCTTTTTTTGACTACCGGTACTAAAATTTTTTAAAAATGTTAATTATTCCGTTGTACTCCTCCTTCAGTTTCTACCTGATTTACTTGATACTTGGCATAAATGTTAATCAGGAGTAGTAGATGTGCAACACTCAAATTTCATGTCCCTGTGACCTTCACCTTGACCTCTGACCTTGAAATAGGATTTTTTTTTGTTAAAATCTAATCTGTTGTACTCCTCCTTCAGTTTCAACCTGATTTACTTCATACTTGGCATAAATGTTAATCAGGAGTAGTAGATGTGCAACACGCAAATTTCATGTCCCTGTGACCTTGACCTCTGTCCTTGAAATAGGATTTTTTTTTGTTAAAATCTAATCTGTTGTAGTCCTCCTTCAGTTTCAACCTGATTTACTTGATACTTGGCATAAATGTTAATCAGGAGTAGTAGATGTGCAAGACGCAAATTTCATGTCCCTGTGACCTTCACCTCTGACCTTGAAATAGGATTTTTTTTTGTTAAAATCTAATCTGTTGTACTCCTCGTTCAGTTTCAACCTGATTTACTTCATACTTGGCATGAATGTTAATCAGGAGTAGTAGATGTGCAAGACGCAAATTTCATGTCCCTGTGACCTTCACCTCTGACCTTGAAATAGGATTTTTTTTTCTTAAAATCTAATCTGGTGCGACATACTCCTCCTTTAATTTCAACCGGATTTACTTGAAACATGGCAAAATGGAGCCGTTTTGTGTGGCATCAGCCTGTCGTGCGGTCGGTACAGTTAAAAGGAGCCGTTTTGTGTTTGATATCATCTTAGTATTTCTTTTTGATACTGATATTCAAATTGTCAGAGTCGAAGATAATACTGTGAGATATAATATGTGTCAGTGGTTGGGGCTGGGGTATTAATCACCTTTAGTGATAGTTCTAGTTTTTTGGGATTTTCAACATTTTCACCTGTACTTTTTCCTAAGTCGTATGCAGATTTTTTTGTATAATGAAAAGTGTTAACCCTTTCCCTCAATTCTGCAGCAGACGACTTTGATCACATTTTGTCAAACCATAGAAAATCTCTATAATTGAATGGATAACCTATAACTAAAAGTGGAAAACATTGTGGCAAAAGGAGAAATTGCTATGTTTTCAATAAGCCGTCTCCTGCAGAGGCGTCAGAAAGTGTCTATATGAGGGAAAGTGTTAAAGGCATAAAGGAGAACGTCTGTATAAAATTTAGATGTGTAATTTTGGATCACCGTTACATTTAAGAACATTATCAAATTACTATTACTTTTATTGTCTGTAAAACATGATTAATCCTTAACCACATCTGCAGACACATTTGATGCGTCTGTACCAGACAGCATTTGAAAACATTGTGGCAAAAGGAGAAATTGCTCATTATCATGATGTTTTATACTCTATTCAAAAGTTGTACTTTATTTCATAGAGAATTTCCATTCTTTTGCAGAGATGTTTTCAAAAATTGTCTGCTGCAGATTTTTTAAATGTGGGAAGGCGGGGGGGGGGGGGTTATCATAACCCTCTCCCACATAAAATAAATCTGCAGCAGAGCAGACAGCTTTGAAAATATCAACTCCAAAATATAGAAAATCTCTATAAATGATGGTATGAATATTGAATAGAGTTGAAATCATTGTGGCAAATTGGGAAATTGCTCATCTTGAGCAATTTCTCCTGTTGTCACAATGATTTCAAATGACGTCTGCTGCAGAGGCTTCAGATGTGGGAAAGGGTTAATTACACATTTATTAATAACTTTTCCTACAGGTTTGTTGTATTAGATTAATTTCTCTTTCCTCTCAGTGCCCTATACAATTCTTGGTGAACAGGACAGTAACAAAATGCTGCAAGAGATTGTTAAAGTAGACAAGTTAGATATACCAGTTGATATTATAGATAATCAAAGTAAACTTGTCACTGATACAAAAGTTGAAGGTATTGGGCACAAAAAACGTCTTATACATGTATGTGTTCACCATTAAATTATATTTTAGTTTCTGATCACTGAAGTCTTAGTTATCCCTTTCCCTCATATAGAAGCTTTCTGATGCCCTTGCAGCAGACGACTTTTGAATTGGGCACAAAAAACGTGTTATATGTGTTCACCATTAAATTATGTTTTAGTTTCTGATCACTGAAGTCTTAGTTATTCCTTTCCATCATATAGTAGCTTTCTGATGCCTCTGCAGCAGACGACTTTTGAATTGGGCACAAAAAACGTGTTATATGTGTTCACCATTAAATTATGTTTTAGTTTCTGTTCACTGAAGTCTTAGTTATCCCTTTCCCTCATATAGACGCTTTCTGATACCTCTGCAGCAGACATCTTTTGAAAACATTGTGGC
The DNA here is from genome assembly GCA_031761405.1 of Serripes groenlandicus. Lineage (NCBI taxonomy): Eukaryota > Metazoa > Mollusca > Bivalvia > Cardiida > Cardiidae > Serripes > Serripes groenlandicus. Next base: position 439,495 of record JASEVX010000117.1, read on the forward strand.
AAAAGAAGAAATTGCTCAAGATAAACAATTTCTCCATTTGCCGCAATTTTTTCAACATTTTCAGTCATTTCACTTTCCCACTTGCAGACGCATTCCGACGCATTTGCAGCAGACGTCTTTTGAAAACATAGTGACAAAAGAAGAAATTGCACAGAACGTGCAATTTCTCCTTTTGTCACAATGTTTTCCACTTTTTGTCATAGGTTATCCATTTAATTATTGAGATTTTCTATGTTTTGACAAAATACGTTCAAAGTCGTTTGCTGCAGAATCGTCGTATGTGGGAAAGGGTTAAATTTTATAGATATTTTTTCTTGTGTTTGTATAGATATTTTTTCTTGTGTTTGTATAGATATTTTTTCTTGTGTTTGTATAGATGTTTTGGAAGTCGTCTACTGTAGATTTTTGTATGTGGAAAAGAGTAAGACAAATAAACGTGCATGATACAAATGATAATGGTAGTGGGGACAAACAAGCATGAAATATGTATTCACCATTAAGCCTTACCCACTTACAGCAAAACTACAGCAGACAACTTTTAAAACATCTGGGTAAAATATGGAAAATCTCTATAAATGAAAGTACAATTATTGAGAAAAGTTGATAACATTGTGGCAAATGGAAAGGTGAGCAATTTCTCCTTTTGCCACAAAGTTTTCAAAAGACGTCTGCTGCATGTGGGAAGGGTTAAATTATTACAAATCAATGGCTTTTTAAAATTTATTTTGTGTTATTATGTAGATGCATTGATTAACTATTCTGTCACAAGGGTGGAAATATATTTGAGTTGTGTCTTGTGAAATGGTGTCTTGTTGGCAATAGCCCTTTCCCACATACAACAAATTAAAAACATCTGGGCAAAAGCAGAAATTCACTTTAAAGGATGGTATATTTCACTGAAAGAAGTTGAAAACATTGTGGCAAAAGGAGAAATTGCTCATTATGAGCACTTTATCCTTTTGCCAGAATGTTTTCAAAAGTTGTCTGCTGCAGATGCGGCGAAATGCTTACGATGCTTTCTGATGCCTCTGCAGTAGACGGCTTTTTGAAAACATAGTGACAAAAGAAGAAATTACACAAAACATGCAATTTCTGTATGACAAATATATGTTCAAAGTCGACTGCTGCAGAAATGCCGTATGAGTGAAAGAGTTAAGAAACAATGAAACCCCTGGTGAGTATGTGATAAGTACTGTCTCACCAGAGCATTCACAGCCTGCCTAAAAACTGTCTTCATCATTCATCATGAGCAATTTCTTCTTTTGCCACAATATTTTCAAAAGTTGTCTGCTGAAGATGCGTCAGAATGCTTCCGCAAGTTGGGAAAGGATAATACCTTTGCCAAAACCAGAGAGACAATAAGTCTCCAACTTGTTGGAGGGGATTATGTATTGTAGTGCAAGACTTCAATACATTTAAGATTTTCACAGTTTTCATTAACCCTTTCCCTCATACGACAATTCTGCAGCAGCAGACTTTGAACATATATTTGTCTTTAATTGAATGGATAACCTATGGCTTATAGTGAAAACATTGTGGCAAAAGGAGAAATTGCTTGTTTTGAGCAATTTCTTCTTTTGTCACTATGTTTTCAAAAAGCCGTCTGCTGCAGAGGCATCAGAAAGCGTCATTATAAGGGAAAGGGTTAAGTCTTGATTCAAAAAGAGAGTTAAGTTCATGAATAAATTTTATGCACATCATCATTATTTTTCTTGTCTTGAAGTTTAAGGTCATATTTGAAGGTCAAATATAATTTTCTAAAAATGGATTTCATCGTATGTTAATATTTGTGCACTTAAGTGATAGGGGACTTCCGCATAACTTAATATTTTTTATCCTTCTTATCTAAGTATAAGGTTTCAATAAGGCATGGCTAACTTGTGGCAAAATAGTTTTAACTGTGCCCATTGTCAAACCCATGAAAGAATATGATCATGGTCTTCCCTATCTGCCACCTAGTGATGCAAGCATCCACGGCAACCTGGAAGACTTTGGAAATCCTTACGCACCAATAACAGACTTAACCAGGATTACATTTTATCGTAACTTGTTAAATTCAAAATCTTCAAAGATTTGTTTTCGAGTGATTTGATTTCAGATGATTGACAAAAGTCATTGTAACTAGCATCATTTGTCTTCTACCAATTGGCTAAATGGTCTATGTCAATGTAGGAAGGTTGCCATTTGCCTGGAAAGTTTATTGGGTGGAGAAATGGTGCAAGAAAGCAAGGAAAACCATTGTTAGGTGAACTGGCCTCTGTCATATAACTGAAATGGCATTAAACTTAAACTAATTACAATCATGTTACTTGACTCATTTTGTATAATGTATTTCAGGTCAAGGTCATCACCTGCCGGTCAATGGGTACACCAACGGAGACATGGAGTACCCGAATAACGCAGGTTATGTAGGTCATGTTAAATCCTCAGGTCCGCCTCAAGTGCCGGAAAACTTCCGTGTAGAAAAGATTATTGGCAACAGCAGTCTCATGTTGGCATGGCAACAGTTACCACTTGACAACAATGGCTGCAATGCTGGTGTCAAGGTCACCGGTTATAGAGTAAGTATGTTACCCTCATACAACAAATCTGCAGATGATGACTTTGAAAAAACCTTCGCCAAAATATAGCAAATCTCTTCATGTGAATGAGTAACAAATTACAGTTAAAAATCAGGAGGCAATGCAAAGATAAAAAATTTCATAATACATTTTCTACAAGAAAAGCAAAATTGTAAGAAGTTGTCATTGTAAGTAATTTCACTAAGTAGTGCATAATAATCATGATTTAAGACCTACACTTTAAAGACCTTTCAATCATTGAGGTTGTATTTCTTTTCAACAGTCTTGTCAGATATATCACGGCAACAGTACACTTAATTATTCTTGATCCCTTGGTAACTTACCAGTACTTGACTAGGAAATGTTGCATGACCAAGGGTGCTACACCATGACAGCAGTGAGAGGTTTTGAACCTGGGAAACCTAAGTCTTAAATCCCACTTAGCCATGGCTGATTTCATTGGATAAAATATGGTACATGGAATGGTAGAACATCAGGGTCATACCAAAGACTTTGAAAAGGGTATTAATGGCTTTCCCTCTTTAGCAGTCAGGATTGTGTAGGTTAAAATTACCACTTACTTGCTGGTATCAGGATAAATGGACCAGTAATACTAGTAACTTACACAGGAAATGCATTGATATACCTGAAATTTCTTTGAAAGTGGCATAAAACACCATACAAATAAGCTGATTTCATTGGAAACCTCGTATTATTTTTACTGTTGACCATTAACTTATAATAACTTCCTTGTCGCCATTCAGATATACAAAAACAACAAGGTGTTAATGCATCCACGGGGACCTCGAGCCACAAAGTCAATCATTGAGAACATCGACATACATGCTCATCACAGATTTGGAATCCAGACCATTTCGGCCGATGGTGTGGTGTCCGAATTGTCGGAGATTATGTATGAAGGCGTGGAGGAAGTGAGTGACGAAAACAGCGATACGGAATCCGAAATGGACATGTCAACGGTGCTGGATCAGAACGACTACAAACATGGGCCTAAACGAACTGTAAGTGTAAAAACACTCTTAATTTTTTCCCACATACAGCAAATTGCAGTAGACGACTTTCAAAACATACCCACATATATAAGGATAATCTCTATAAAGGGAAGCATATATATTAAATGGAGTTGAAAATATTGTGGCAAATGGAGAAATTCTTCTAATTGTTGGATTGGTTTGAAAACATTGTAGCAACAGGAGAAATTGGTCATTATGATAATTTTCTTCTTTTGCAACATTATTTTTAAAAGCCATCTGCTGACCTGTAGATGTGTTTACATTTTGAAAAAGAGTAAAAAATATGCTTACAAAATAACTAGCCGAGTTCAATTATTACATAGGATTGAAAGTATTTTGGCCAAAGGAGATATTGGTCTTTTTGATCAATGGTTTTTAGCTCTACTGGCCAAAGGCCAGAAGGGCTTATGTCGTGGCGATTTGTCCGTCGTGCGTGCGTGCATCCGTCCGTAAACAATTTCTTGTTAACATGATACAGTCTTCACTTTTGATTGTATCTCAACCAAACTTATACAGTAGTTAGATATCCATGAGAGCTGGGTTCCTTTTGAAAACCAGCCACAGATCCGCCCATGCATGACTGGATTATGGCCCTTGAAATGGTCAAAATTGCTATAAAAGAGCTTGTTAACACGATACAGTCTTCACTTTTGATCTTATCTCAATCAAACTTATACAATAATTAGATATCCATGAGAGCTCAGTTCCTTTCCAAAACCAGCCAGATCCGCCCATGCATGACTGGATTATAACCCTTGGAATTGTCAAAATTGCTGTAATAGAGCTTGTTAACACGATACAGTCTCTTTTTATGCCCCCGGAATCACCGATTCGGTGTCTGTCTGTCTGTCGAAAAAAAACTTAAACCTTGACCACTACTTTTGAACCATACCAGGTACGGCTACCATATTTCACATGTGTATTCCTTGTGACATGACCTTTCTGTCAGTACCAAAATGTTTGACCTTGCGACCTTGACCTTTGACCTACATTTTGAAAACTTCTTTGTCTGTGGCAAAGAAAACTTTAACCTTGACCACTACTTTTGAACCGTAACAGGTACGGCTACCATATTTCACATGTGTATTTCTTGTGACATGACCTTTCTGTCAGTACCAAAATGTTTGACCTTGCGACCTTCACCTTGACCTTTGACCTACATTTTGAAAACTTTAACCTTGACCACTACTTTTGAATATTAACAGGTACGGCTTCCATATTTCACAGGTGTATTCCTTGTGACATGACCTTTCTGTCAGTACCAAAAGTTTTGACCTTGACCATTACCTTCGACTTAGATGTTGCCATTCGGGGGCATCAGTGTTTCACAAACACATCTTGTTTTTATTGTATCTCAATCAAACTTATACAGTAGTTAGATATCCATGAGAGTTTGGTTCATTTCTAAAAAATGGCTGGATCCGCCCCATGCATGACTGAATTATGGCCCTTGAAATTGTCAAAATTGCTATAATAGGGCTTGTTAACATGATACAGTCCTTATTTTTTTATTGTATCTCAATCAAACTTATACAGTAGTTAGATATCCATGAGAGTTTGGTTCATTTCTAAAAAATGGCTGGATTATGGCCCTTGAAATTGTCAAAATTGCTATAATACAGCTTGTGAATACAATAGAGCTTCCATTTACTATCTGATCTTCACCAAACTTAGATGGTATTTGAATATTGATGACATATTGGTTCCTTTTGAAACAAGCCAGATCAATGCCAGTAGAGCATAGGCCCTCATGGGCCTCTTGTTCAAAAGTAGTCTGCATACAGGAAAGGGTTAACCCTTTCCCTCATATAGACGCTTTCTGACGCCTCTGCGGCAGATGGCTTTTTGAAAACATAATGACAAAAGAAGAAATTGCTCAAAACGAGCAATTTCTCCTTTTGCCACAATGTTTTCCACTTTTAGTCATAGGTTATCCATTCAATTATAGAGATGTTCCATTTTTTGACAAAATATGTTCAAAGTCGTTTGCTGCAGAATTGTCGTATGAGGGAAAGGGTTAAAACCATATGTACAACAAACTCAGTTGAGTATTATCATTAGATAGGGTTGAAAACATTGTGACTAAAGGAGAACTTGGTCACTATGATCAATTTCTCCTTTTGCCACAATGTTTTCAAAAGTCATTTGCATGTCGAAAAGACTTAATATCCCATGTTCAAATGACATAAGGTATTGTATAGAATTTGCATTTCTCTATTTGACAGTTCCTGGCAGTGTATGATTACGACCCAACCAAAAACTCGCCTCATGACCATCCGAGTAGTGAGCTGTCGTTTACTGCAGGAGATGTTATAACTGTATTTGGGCGTCAGAGGGCAGATGGATTTTACCATGGACAGGTCAGACAGCGTTTTAATTATTACTTGCTTTTCAGAGGATTATATTCGGATAAATTCATTGTTTCAAACGGTGAATTTATTAACCCTTTCCCTCTTATAGAGGCTTTCTGACGCATGTGCGGCAGATGGTTTTTGGAAAACATGATGACAAAAGAAGAAAATGCTCAAAACAAGCAATTTCTTCTTTTGTCACCATGTTTTCAACTCTATTTAATTATTGTACTTTCATTTAACCCTTTCCCTCATACAGCAATTTTGCAGCAGACGACTTTGAACGTATTTTGTCCAAAAATAGAAAATCTCTATAAATGAATGGATAACCTATGACTAAAAGTGGAAAACATTGTGGCAAAAGGAGAAATTGCGTTTTCAAAAAGCCGTCTGCTGAAGAGGCGTCAGAAAGCGTCTATATGAGGGAAAGGGTTAAGGGAGGTTCCATTTTTTTTTCAGGTATGTTTTCAAAGTCGTCTGCTGCAGAGTTCTTGCATGTGGGAAAGGGTTAATTTATAATTATCTCTTTTTACTCAATCTTTACACCATCGCTATGTGTCATAAGTAAGTAAAGGCATAACATAAAATAAACAGAGCAATAATTGTTTGATTAGCCCTTTCAATGCTGGATTTTGTTTCAAGATGGACTTGTCCAGCTTTGCATTAGGAAGAGTCCATAGTCAATTCTAGGAATCTCAATATAGAACAGAATTTCTCTTTCCTACATGCAACAACTCTGCAGCAGACGACTTTGAAAATACACCCGAACACATTTGGAAACTCCCATTAAATCTCTTCTTTTGTCACTATGTTTTCAAATAGCTGTTCGCTTCAGAGGCGTCAGAAAGCGTATATATATGAGGGAAAGGGATATAGCCTGGACCGATGGTGTGGATGTGCCGGCTTGCTTGGGTCTATACTTGTGGCACAGACTTCACAAAATGGATTCATGCAGTCCAAAGGTTATATGTAACAAATTATCATATTTTAACTTGTGAAAAAAGTGACTTCTGTGCTCACAAGAAGTGGATGGGCGGTCAGTAAATGGATGGGAAGAAGAGCCGAGTCTCCTTCAGACTTTGGAAGCTTGAGGGCTGTATATTATTAAAAGAAATGAAGCATCTTTTGATATTTTATTCACCCGTTATACTGTTGAATCATATATCAAAATTGCACATTAACATACGAATGCACTTTGACATATCTACAAAAAACTACTTTTGCCACCATGTTCTACATAGTTTTAATTGCTTTCTTGTATTATTTTACAGATAAGTGGAAATCAAGGATTGGTACCAGCATTTTTTATTGAAGAAGTACCTCAACCACCACCCAGGACCAAGAAGGTAATTGTTTCAAAATTCGAAAAACAATTGAAATTTCCTATGACTACAAGTGGAAAACATTGTGGCAAAAGGAGAAATTGCACGTTTTGTGCAATTTCTTCTTTTGTCACTATGTTTTCAAAAAGCCAAAAAGGTATTTAACCCTTTACCACATTTTGTCGGGTTTTGCAGCAGATGACTTCTGAAAATTTTGTGACAAAAGGGGAAATTGGTCATAATGAGCTATTTCTCATTTTGCAAAAATGATTTCAACTTTTTTTCAACAATAATACTTTCTTTTAAAGAGATTTTCCATATTTTGGCCTGCTGCAGATTTGTTCAATTTTGGAATGTTTTTAAAGAAACTTAACCCTTTTCCTCATACAACAATTCTGCAGCAGACGACTTTGAACATAGTTTGTCAAAAGATAGAAAATCTCTATAATTGAATGGATATAACTATCATATTTACATGACTAAAAGTGGAAAACATTGTGGCAAAAGGATATTGCTTGTTTTGAGCAATTTCTTCTTTTGTCACTATGTTTTCAAAAAGTAGTCTGCTGCAGAGGCGTATTTGAATAAGACATTGGCATACGATTACAAAACTTTTGATGTTTGCGGTTCTACATAAAAATCTGGAATTCTGTGAATAATGGTTATGCCCATTGATTGAATTCAGCTTACAACGGTAGTCCAGGTATATCTTAGCCACCAGTTCATAGTGTGTTTGCCGAGCCGTGGTAGCTCAGTCGGTAGCGACGCGGGCTGTCAATAGAGGGGTTCACCGTTGTGAGTTTGAATCCCGGCTTGGCCAACTTTCTTTCCGACGATTGACAAAAGTCAATGTGACATGCGTCATTTGTCTTCTACCAATGGGCTAAGTCTATGTGGAAAAGCAGCCAGTTGCTCGGGAAGATTGTTGTGCGTAGTACTGGTGTGAGAAAACCAGGATATGCGTGAGTAGGTGAACTGGCCGCCGTGATATAACTGAGAAATTGTTAAAAACGGCGTTAAATATCAATCAATCAATCAATCAATCAATCAATCAATCAATCAATCAATCAATCAATCAATCAATCAATCAATCAATCAATCAATCAGTGTGTTTCCTCTTTTTCTCACACCTACTTCACACAACAATCATCCCGGGTCATCTAACCGTCTCGCTGGTGTAGTGGTAAAGCGTCTGCCTCGGCCGCGTGAGGTTGTGGGTTTGATCCCCTGCCGGGTAATACCAAAGACTTTGCAAAAAGGTAGAAATGGCTACCCTCCTTGGCGCCCAGGGTTTCAGGGTCAGCATTATGACCGACGTCCGAATAAATAGACCAGTTGTACTAGTAACTTACCAAGGAAAGTCATGATATAACTGAAAAATTGTTGAAAGCGGCGTAAATCATGACTACAAGTGGAAAACATTGTGGCAAAAGGAGAAATTGCACGTTTTGTGCAATTTCTTCTTTTGTCACTATGTTTTCAAAAAGCCATCTGCTGCAGATGCGTCAAAATGTATCAATGTATGTGAAGGGGTTATAAACATTTATAAAACTTTTATTGTGCAGCATCTTTTCTCGATACATTTTTTGTAATGAATCCAAATATTACCGAACTGATGACCTCATACAGAGAACTTCTCATACACCCAATATTTTAACCAAAGTTCGAAAAACAATTGAAATTTCCTATGACTACAAGTGGAAAACATTGTGGCAAAAGGAGAAATTGCACGTTTTGTGCAATTTCTTCTTTTGTCACTATGTTTTCAAAAAGCCATCTGCTGCAGAGGCGTCTATATTGAGTAGCATCTTTTCTCGCTACATATTTTGTAATAAATCCAAATATTACCGAACTGATGACCTCATACAGAGAACTTCTCATACACCCAACATTTTAACCAAAATATAAAAAAACAATTGAACCTGTTTGATGGAAAAGGTACACATTTGCATATCCACCTGCTCAGTCTTAACCCTTTCCCTCATACGACAATTCTGCAGCAGACGACTTTGAACGTATTTTGTCAAAACATAGAAAATCTCCATTACTGAATGGATAACCTATGACTAAAAGTGGAAAACATTGTGGCAAAAGGAGAAATTGCACGTTTTGTGCAATTTCTTCTTTTGTCACTATGTTTTCAAAAAGCCGTCTGCTGCAGAGGCGTCTATATGAGGGAAAGGGTTAACAGAATCAGAGATCCGTATTAACAGAATCTACACAAGTTGACAATCTTTAAACAAGCTGATGCACAGAATGATCTGGTTCTAAACTGTTCACAAAAGCTAAATTTTACCTTTACCACTGGGCAGGTTCATTTAACTGTTTATCTGAATCTATAAACATATTTAAACTTTTCTCACATACACCTACTGTTTATCTGAATCTATAAACATATTTAAACTTTTCTCACATACACCTACTGTTTATCTGAATCTATAAACATATTTAAACTTTTCCCAGATAGAACAACAGTTACTGTTTATCTGAATTTATAAAACATATATCTATAAACATAATTATTTGAACTTTTCCCACATATACCAACAGTTACTGTTAACCCTTTCCCTCATAGGACAATTCTGCAGCAGACGACTTTGAACATATTTTGTCAAAAAATAGAAAATCTCTATAATTGAATGGATAACCTATGACTAAAAGTGGAAAACATTGTGGCAAATGGAGAAATTGCTTGTTTTGAGCAATTTCTTCTTTTGTCACTGTTTTCAAAAAGCTGTCTGCTGCAGAGGCGTCAGAAAATGGCTATATGAGGGAAAGGGTTAATCTGAATCTATAAACTTATTAAAACATTTCCCACATACAACATATCTGGGGACAAATGTAGGGAATGGAATCACTATAAATTAAAAAAAACTATATTTATAAAAAAAAAAGCTGAAAACAATGTGGCAAAAAAAAAAAAGCTCATTTATTAGTAATTTCTCCTTTTGCAGCTGTTTTCAAAAGTCACCTTCTTTACATTTCAATGCATTAAAATGCATCACGCAAGTGGAAGAGGGTGCATAGTCATCTGTTTTGAAGACATTGTGGGAAAAGTGGGGAAAAAACGGTAGATTCTTTTCAACACAGAGTTGAAAGCATTTTCTCGTTTGCGAACAATGTTTTCAAAAATCATCTGCAGCATGGGTGTCCAAAATTGCCTTGATGAGGAATTGTATTAACTGATTTGATTCAATTTTTATTCACAGCTTGCAGCAAAGAACAAGCAGTCAGTCAAAGAACACAAAACAGAAGAAAACAGAGCAGAGTTGTGACCTTGACCTTCAATGGCACAGATCTTAATTTCTATGAATATTTTTTTTTTTTTTAGTTAAATGTCAGTTATAATTCCAGAGATGTCAGTTTAGAACTTGTTTATGAAAACACCTTTTATTTTTGTTTCAACACTATTATCTTATGTCAAAATTTCTGAATGATTTTCTTTTTAAAACGTATCTTTTTCTGGAATATGAAATATGTATATCCACTGTAGTTTAATTATTGTACAATGATGTACATGTAGTATAGGGGGTGTTTAATCAATTTTTGATTTTAAGAAATCCATTTTTATTTAGGAATTTAGTAAAATCTAGTGCTTCCCAGGAAACGGTGCTTTCAAATGTACAGAATATTTCATTTACATGGAAAAAGACATCTGGGAACATATCAAATGATTAGGAACAGACAAGATATAAAATCTTGAAAATAAGATATAAAACAAAAATAGACATGAATAAAGATAAAATGAGGAATTGTAAACAGTAGAATTTATGGAACTGTATTATATTATGATGTTTATACTTTGCGCCATCGTCAAGAGGATTTGGATGTTATTCATGAATTTATGATTTCAAGTTTGACAAAGAAAAGATATTCAATCATTTGTATCCAGGGATAATAAGCCTAATTGTTTATGGATATCATACATTCCTAGAAAATCTTGACATATACATCATATAGATATCCCTACAGCAATAATGTGTGCAATTATTTACTCTCTCTCTTTCTCTCACTCTCATTCTCTCTCCCTCACTCACACATAAGCACATGGCTATATATGTCTGTAGTTCATCCTTTGCCTTATGAACAACAGAGATCCAAAACATCATGTTCTTTGCTTGTTAAAGTCTGGGCAGTTATTATATCTTATTTCATTTTGTTCCTTTTCAGAGGTTTGTTTCCTTTTATCACACTTGTTTTTATCTTGTTTACATTTCTACATGTTTATCGTAAAAAATGATAGACAGAATTGCACTACATTCTTTGTTTTATCTTTTAAAGTAAACAATTACAATTCATGTGCATTCAAAGTTCTTACTATTACATGCACCACATGAATATAACACGTTCAGTAGTGTTAAACTGCAACTCTTCTCACCTAAACTTTTACTTTTATTATGTTTTATGTTTTATGTTTTTGTCTTTTACTTGTAAATATCTTGGAATCATACAGTACAATAATTATTGTGTTCAGTTAAGTTATATATGTGTAAACGTTTTATGGGTCATTAGAATTAGGGTCAAGGTCATTCATTCTAACATGCACACATCATTTTGCATGTTGATTAACATGCACATATGTATGTTATGTATTTAAAATTCAATGTTTCTGTGATATTCAATGACTGCCTGTGTAGAAGTTGAACTTTCGTTAAAGACTTTCGTAAAGGTAAAATGCCTCAAAACAAAAAATTGCAAAGTTGTCATTTCATTTATAGACATCTATCAGTTTTTATATTTAACATATGTATGTAGTTTTTCTGTGTCCATTCTACAATATTCTTTGGAATGGATGATAATAACAGAATGTTGAATTCATTGCATGCATTTCTCTAATGGATTTACAAGCCCTCTCTCTCTTTATTTATATTTTTATAGCATTAAAAAGAAAGACAACTTTTAAATCAGTATCATGTTTTTGTTCTCTTTCTTAAACCGATTCAGCACACTTTCTGTGTAAAAATTAACCCTTTTCCTCATATAGATGCATTCTGACGCCTCTGCTGCAGACGGCTTGTTGAAAACATAGTGATAAAAGAAGAAATTGCTCAAAACGAGAAATTTCTCCTTTTGCCACAATGTTTTCCACTTTAAGTCATAGGTTATCCATTCAATTATAGAGATTTTCTATTTTTGGACGAAATATGTTCAAAGTCGTCTGCTGCAGAATTGTTGTATGAGGGAAAGAGGTAAAGCGTTGATGGTACTGTGGTGGTCATTCCCAAGAATATTATTACAGTATGACAAACTGAACCCTCACCACATCAAATACGCAGCAGAAGACTTTGAAAATATTTTTTCAAAAAAATAATTATTGAAAACATTGTGGCAAAAAGAGAAATTACTCATTACAAGCAATTTCTTCTTTAGCCACAATGTTTTAAACATGTGTCTGCTGTACTGGCGTCAGAAAGCTTCTACATGTAGGAAGGGGTTAATTAAAGGTGCGTATAGGCCCCTAAAAGAATTTCCCGCAATACTTCACCAACATACAATTTTAGTCAAGTGTTCTTGTTAAGCGCTAAAGAAACTTGTAAACCATAAAGATTACCTCATAAACCATTTGAAACATACATCAAATCTGAAGCTGCAGACTTCGAAAACATAATAGGCAAACAGAGATTTTTAAATGCAGTTAATGCAATTGGCGATTCCGAAAAGCGGGAATCTGCTTTGGTTACTCAGGGCTACCAAAGCAGCTGCAACTCCAGCTGTAGCAGAAAATGTGCACATAGAACAAAAGGTGAGTATTTAACCCTTTCCAACATACAGCAAATCTGCAGCAACCTGTATACAAAAACGTGAAAAATGTCCATATATGAGTTTAATTATTTAATAGAGTTGAAAACATTCTGGCAAAAGGAGAAATTGCTGCTTTTGAGCAATTTCTTCTTTTGTCACAACGTTTTCAAAAGTCGTCTGCTGCAGATGCGTCTACCAGTGGGAAAGGGTTAATATACTGGCATCTCTAAATTGAACCCTATAAAACCTGAAGGCGAATACCATCGGGGAGGCCTAAATGTGACTTTCAAAACCACATGTAGGGTAGCTGACTCGAACTGTATACAGCAGACCCCCTAAAAATCCCACTGGCTACGTTTTAATCATTTCCTACTGCAGCAGACCACTTTTGTAAACATTGTGACAAAAGGAGAAATTGCCCAAAACAAGCAATTTCACCTTTTGCCACTATGTTTTCAACTTTTTTCAGTAATTATACTGTCATTTATAGAGATTTTCCATGTTTTTGCATCATTGTTTTCAAAGTCGTCTGCTGCAGATTTGTTGTATGTGGGAATGGGTTAAGAACGTCTGTGGCAACTCGGATGTTACAGCACCTTATGCAAATGGAAGTGTAAAATTCTTGATTCCGAACAGGATGTGTGAAAAACTGCTAAATTCCAACTCGGGTTCCAGGCACAACTAGACTGAACGGCATGGTACCTTTTGCAAAACGAAAACCAATATGGGATTTTGCATATGTGTATTTATATGTCTTTGATCTGCATTAAAATTCAGCCAAAATCCTCTTTCAGCAATACCCTCGGCCAAACCTTGGCTCGGTTATGAAAACGGTGGGAATGGCAATCATCATCATCATCATCATCATCATAGTGGAACCATTTTTGGTCGCTTGCCAAGCCCACACAGGCTGCTTGCACATGGCACTTATAAAGATGCTGCCAAATGTGAAAGTACCGACTACGAATATGTATAATAAACCTTTCCCATATATAGACGCCTCTGTAGCGGACGACTTTTTAAAACGTTGTGACAAAAGAAGAAATTGCTCAAAAAGAGCAATTTCTCCTCTTTGACACGGTTTTTAAGTCGATTCAATAAGTATGTCTTCATTTAGGGAGATTTTCCATTTTATTGTTGAGATGTTTTCAAAGTCGTCTGCTGCAAATGTGTTGTATGTGGGAAAGGGATACACTGCTGTACAGCAAGGATGGTAAATAATTTAGTCTCACTCAAAGAGAAAGCTTAATAGGGCCACCTAATTTTTTCCAAACACAATGATGTTGTGTTGTAGAACAGAGAAATAGCAGCAATCCGGAATTGATTTCATTGTATTGTGTGACATATAGGTCAAAGGGAAGTAAGTCATTTGAAAATTGTCCGCCCGGCAAATCGATTTACTTCCCTTTGACCATTACAATAAATTTGTGAAAAGTCGATTCGTAGATTCGTAGCATGGAAATACCGGAATGGACCTATTACAGGAATGGACCGGAATGGACAATGGAAATACCGGAATGGACCTATTTGAAAAGCATGGAAATACCGGAATGGACCTGTTTTATACATTTAACATAGAGTTTATTATTTGATGTTCAATGATGTGCCTTTAAGTACATCTTGGCATGTTAATTTGTGAAATTGGCCCTAAAACATTAGACATTTAAAAAATGAATGTCTAATTAGACATCAGACACTTTTAATATCTAGAAGGCAAGTTAGAAAATTATTATATATTCAAAAATTCATGTCTTATTAGACATCAGACATTTAATTAAACACTCCCAAATTTTAATATATGTACGGCAAATTAAACATTAAAAAAAAAAAAAAAAAAAGGAATGTCTAATTAGACATTAGAATTTAACATTCGCAAAGAATATCTAGAAGATAAAATAGACATTCAAAAAACTAATTTCAAATTGCCTAGTTAGACATTAGACATTCAATAAGACATTCACATTTAGAATATGTACAACCCAAATTCAACATAGGTCATTATACATAGAAAAAACGAATGTCGTATTGCCTAGTTAGTCATTAGACATTCGATAAGTCATTACATTATCACATAAGAAAATCTAGAGTCCAAATTAGACATTGAACATTGTATGTTTCAAAAAACGAATGTCTAGTTGGTTAGTTAGACATTAGACTTTCTATCAGACATTTGATTCGATATTAATGAGACATTTGCAAAATCTAGAAACCAAATTCGTCGAATGTCATTGTACATCCAAAAGACGAATGTCGAATTGCGTAGTTAGACATTCGCAAATTACCCAATTTCTTCGTATGTCATTGTACATGTAAAAAACGAATGTCGAATTGCCTAGTAAGCCACTATACATTCCATAAGACGTTTGCAAATTTAGGAAACAGATCTCATTTTGCGTGATATACCGGCTCTTATATCACGACTTGGAGTTCAGTTTTATAGTAATTAATCACGAAGGCCGAATGATTAATTTATATACACCTGAACAAAATTATACATGCAATAAAACATTAGTCATGCAATAAGACATTCGCAAATAAGAAGATCTAGAGCCTAAAGTAGACGTTGAACATTGAACGTTGAACGTTAAAAAAACGAATGTCTACTTGATGAGTTAGACATTAGTCATTCGATTAGAAATTCACAAATTACAAGATCTAGAACCCAAATTCGACGTAGGTCATTGTACATGGAAAACACGAATGTCTAATTGCCTAGTTAGACATTCAATTAGACATTAACAAATTAGAAGGTTAGAACATTGGCAAGGCAAGTAGCCGCGGAAATTTCTTTCACACATAAAATCCTTTTTGGCAGAGCTACTTACCCGAAATTTCCTCAGCATATACATGAGACATAGAACTCTTAATCAAGATCATATGTTAAAACAACAGTTGAATGTTCATTGTTTTAATCGGCAAATCAGACATTTGGATGTTATTGTCCTCTGCCAAACGTCTATGTTGGGCTCTAGCTATAACATTGCTCAAATGTCTAATCGAATGTCTTACAAGACAAATAGACATACGTTTATTCCATGAACAATGACCTACGTCGAATTAAGGTTCTAATTATTATTATTTGTGAATGTCTAATGTCTAACTAGGCATTTAGACATTCGTTTTTTGTATGTAAAATGTTAAACGTCTACTTTATGTTCTAGATCTTCGAACTTGCGAATGTCTTATTCAATGTCTCATATCTAACAAGGCAATTCGACATTCGTTTTTTACATGTACAATGACCTACGAAGAAATTGGGTTCTAGATATGGTAATTTGCGAATGTCTAATGTCTAACTAGGCAATTCGACATTCGATTTTTGGATGTATAAAGACATTCGACGAATTTGGTTTCTAGATTTTGCAAATGTCTCATCAATATCGAATCTAATGTCTGATAGAAACTTTAGAAAGTCTAATGTCTAACTAACCAATTAAACATTCGTTTTTTGAAACATACAATGTTCAATGTCTATTTTGGACTCTAGATCTAGAAACTTTAGAAAGTCTAATGTCTAACTAACCAATTAAACATTCGTTTTTTGAAACATACAATGTTCAATGTCTATTTTGGACTCTAGATCTTCTTATGTGCTAATGTCTTATCGAATGTCTAATGACTAACTAGACAATACGACATTCGTTATGTTCAATGTATAATGACCTATGTCGAATTTGGGTTGTACATATTCTAATTTGTGAATGTCTAATGTCTAACTAAGTAATTTGAAATAATTGAATGTCTGTTTTATCTTCTAGATATTCTTTAAGAATGTGAAATCCTAATGTCTAATGTATAATTAGACATCCGTGTTTTTTGTTAATGTCTATTGTCTAACGTCTAATTTGCCGATATTAAAATTTGCGAATGTTTAATTGAATGTCTGATGTCTAATAAGACATTTGAGTTTTTGAATATATAATATTTAACTTGCCTTCTAGATATGTGCATATATATAATGTCTAATTAGACATTCATTTTTTAAATGTCTAATGTTTTACGGCTTATGTCAGGCCAACTTAACACATTAACATGTCCAGATGTACTTAAAGGTACACTATTGAAAACCAAATAATAAACTCTATGTTAAATGATTGTATAAATATACAGGTCCATTCCGGTATTTCCATGCTTTCAAATAGGTCCATTCCGGTCCATTCCGGTATTTCCATTGTCCATTCCGGTCCATTTCGGTATTTCCAATGTCCATTCCGGTCCATTTCGGTATTTCCATAAGTCCATTCCGGTATTTCCATACGTCCATTCCGGTCCATTCCTGCCCATTTCGGTCCATTCCGGTATTTCCATGCACCCGTTACTTCCCTTACATCTAATGTCACGTGATACTCATGTGACTGCTGTCTCTATATAGATACTCTAGCATCAAAAATGGCAGACATATCGTGGATATATGTTTTCATCCTATATGTCGGATTTATAGACTGTCATAGTATATATACCGTGGATAATTCCCAAGAAATGGGAAGACAATATGAGGGAATCGGAGGACTGAGTGGGGGAGGGGTAAGTAAGAGAAATCGGGCCCGTCTGTCCAGTGTCACTCAAGCAGGGGGGAAAAAGTGCATGAGTTCTTGGTATGGGACCTACCTATCATCTTCAAATAATATCCAGGGTCGTACCTGTAAAAATGAAGTTTACCCACAGACGAGGTTTTGGGCTCCGGGGATAATTTGAAATCCTACATTGCACTTGGTGCTAGAAAGGCCTTTTAGCATTTAATTTGTTTGTTTGTTTGGAGTTTAACGCCGCTTTCAACAGCTTTGGTCATATCACGGCGGTCAGTGCACCTACCCATGTTTTCCTGGCTTTCCCACACCAGCACTTACACAACATTCTTTCGAAGCCACTGACTACTTTCTCACATAGATCTCTAGAGGTGAGAGGCAATGGAAAACATCGCCCGAAAGAATGATCGCCGCAACCGGGTATCGAACTAGCATTTAATAGTCTCAATATATTGACTTCACATTGTTGCAAATATAAAACTGCATTCCGAGTACAGAAACCTTGACTACTTTAGCATGTACAGAAAAAAACCAATGTATGATCACATGAATATTTATTGCATTGCCAGTAGTGTTTTCGAATTGCATCGGTCTTATTTGAAAGAAAAAAACTTCAACAATCAATATGAAACGATTATATATTCATGCTTCTTACAAGATCTAGCTCTATAAAAAATGTTTAATGGAACAAAGCTGGCTCCGGGTTTATTGAGATTGTCCCAAGACACAGAGTGGCAAATGCTTTCCCTCATATAGACGCTTTCTGACGTCTCTGCAGCAGAAGCCTTTTTGAAAACATGGTGACAAAAGAATAAATTGCTCAAAACGAGCAATTTCTCTGTTTGCCACAATGTTTTCCACTTTAAGTCATAGGTTATCCATTCAATTATAAAGATTTTAAATTTGTTGACAAAATATTTTCAAAGTTGTCTGCTGCAGATTTTGATGTATGAGGGAAAACGGTTAAGCCTTTCCCACATACAACAAATCTGAAGCAGACGACTTTGAAAACAAAGTGACAAAAACCTGAAAAATCTCAATGAAAGATAGCTTAACTGTTAAATAAAATTGAAAACATTGTGGCCAAAGGAGAAATTGCTCACAGAACTATAGTCTCAATATTCTGACTTTACATTATATTGCAATTGAACAGATCGGTTGCAATCAGTCAAATTTTAAATCGTGATAAAAAACAGAAACCTGGACTAGCTACAGAGCTAGCTTTCATAGGGACAGGATAGAGTGTTTGTCTCCGGGACAAGAGGGCCCTAGAGGTTGTAGAGCTACATATTTAAATTATGTTTTTATTTCATATTACATAAACTGAGAAGATGTTAAGAAATATCCGGGGATGAGAAAAATAATAATTTCCAAGTGAGAATTAATTCCCATGGGTTGTTGTCAGTTGTCATAATATATATTTGTGTCATGAAAGCATACAAATGCTTTTTTTATTCAAATATAACGTCATGGCGTCAGTCATTTTCATCATAATATAATTTATATACCAATGAAATTTTAATCTCATGATTTTAACCGCTAATAACAAATGCATGCATGATGCATGCAGACACTGTCAATTGTTACACATATGTTAATATGACTTAGGATAGAATTCCTGTATCAAAAATTCAATTGTAAATAAACTCTTAATAATATTCTATCTTTTTTTAGGCTACTTCCAAACTGCTAGTGAACTATCCACAGAAACAAAGAGATGAAATTTTAGATTATCTTTTCAAGGTAAAATTTATGTTATTAACCTATTATCTTATCTCTTTCATTAGAGGAGAATTATCTTTATTCTCATGTCAATCAAATTTTTGAAGAAATGGCTCAGCCAGTAAAGAAAATTCCCAACTGCAGAAGCATTTGCAGCAGAGTGCATGTGATAAAAGTGTGACCAAAGGAGAAATTGCTCATGATGAGCAAATTTTACCTCCACTGGCTTACAGCTTAAAAAATGATTACATTATCAGCAGGGAATTACTTCAATCCCTTTCTTTAGTAGCTACGTCCCCGGGGTGTAGTAGTAGAGCGTCCTCGGGGTGTAGTAGTAGAGCGTTCACTTTGGGTGTGGGAGGTCGTGGATTTGATCCCCAGAGTTATGGGGTTAGCATTACGTCTGACTGGCTGGTGTCATGATAAATGAATCAGTAGTACTATTAACTTAACCCTTTCCCTCATACGACAATTCTGCATCAGACGACTTTGAACGTATTTTGTCAAAACATAGAAAATCTCCATAATTAAATGGATAACCTATGACAAAAAGTGGAAAACATTGTGGCAAAAGGAGAAATTGCACGTTTTGTGCAATTTCTTCTTTTGTCACTATGTTTTCAAAAAGCTGTCTGCTGCAGAAGCGTCAGAAAGCGTCTATATGAGGGAAAGGGTTAACCAGGTCACGCCGTGATGTAACTGAAAAATTAAAACACCAAACAATCAGGTTCAGAGAGATGTTTTGATTGTAGTTTACTTCATATTAATGTTAGTGCAAGTATCTCTGACAGATTTAACCGTTTCCCACATATAGCAAATCTGCAGCAGACAACTTTGAAAAAATGTGAAAAATCTTTACGAAATATAGTGTAATAATTGAATTAAGTTGAAAACGCTTTGGCAAAAGAAGAAATTGCTCGTTTTGAGCACTTTCTCCTTTTGTCACAGTGTTTTCAAAAGTCGTCTGCTGCTATTGCGTCAGAAAGCGTCTATATGTGGGAAAGATTTAAATGAATGGGCTGTTTCCAGTCTATTCTATTACTGTCTATTATTGTTCTAGAGATATGCCTCTTGGATGTTTAACCCTTTCCCTCATATGACAATTCTGCAGCAGACGACTTTGAACATATTTTGTCAAATAATGGAAAATCTCTATAATTGTATGGATAATCTATGACAAAAAGTGGAAAACATTGTGGCAAAAGGAGAAATTGAACGTTTTGTGCAATTTCTTCTTTTGTCACTATGTTTTCAAAAAGCCGTCTGCTGCAGAGGCGTCAGAAAGCGTCTATATGAGGGAAAGGGTTAACCATTTCACCTTTCTCATTCTTGTTTTATAGTGCTATCTTTTATTTTAACAGCCTAACTATGGCGCATCCTTACATTTGTTGAAAGTAGAAATCGGTGGAGATGCCCAGAGTACAGGTAACTTATATCCTCACCTTGATTAATTAACCCTTTCCCTCATATAGACGCTTTCTGATGCCTCTGCAGCAGACGGCCTTTTGAAGACATAGTGACAAAAGAAGAAATTGCACAAATCGTGTAATTTCTCCTTTTGCCACAATGTTTTCCACTTTTTGCCATAGGTTATCCATTCAACTATGGAGATTTTCTATGTTATGACAAAATAAGTTCAAAGACGTCTGCTACAGAATTGAAAGGGTTAAGTTACAACAAATCTGCAACAGAAGAGTGGGAACTTATAACACAATTCCACAAAAAAAATTGCAGCAGAAGACTTTTATAACTTGGCAAAAATATGGAAAATCTCATTTATCTCATTTATTAATCTTATTAATCTCATATGAATACATAATTTATTAAAAGAGTTGTAAACATTGAGGCAAATGGAGAAATTGCTAATTTTGACAAATTTCTGTGCTTGCTAAAATGTTTTCAAATGTTGCCTGCTTCAGATGCGTCTGCAAGTGAAAAGGCAACAAATCTGCAACAGAAGAGTGGGAACTTATAACACAATTTCACAACAAAAATTGCAGCAGAAGACTTTTATAACTTTTGGCAAAAATATGGAAAATCACATTTATAAATGAATACATAATTTATTAAAAGAGTTGTAAACATTGAGGCAAATGGAGAAATTGCTAATTTTGACAAATTTCTTGCCAAAATGTTTTCAAATGTTGCCTGCTTCAGATGCGTCTGCAAGTGAAAAGGCATTAAAGTTAACCCTTTCCCACATACAACAACTCTGCAGCAGATGACTTTGAAAACATCCACGAAATTTTGGATTAGAAACTCCCTTTAAATGAAAGTGCAATATTTGAAAAGAGTTGAAAACATGGTGACAAAAGGAGAAATACCTTGTTTTGAGCAATTTCTTCTTTTGTCCCCATGTTTTCAAAAAGCATTCTGCTGCAGAGGCATCAGAAAGCATCTATATGAGGGAAAGCGTTAAGATATACTCACACTCTCTTTGGCACATGTCTACAAAATTTGTTTAAAACCAAAAATATAAATAGATCTGGCTTTCAATTCTAAGGTAGAACGTGGCAGCCCAGGCATATTGTTATTTGTAGGCTTTCTTGGTTCCAGTTTTGCCATGTCTCTGCTTATTTATGTTGTACAATTGAGGTGAGTAGAATTGTCTTTTTTTTTGCTGCATTTTCTCCTTATTTCCAAAGAAAAATCATATGTTGTTGGTACTCAAAAGAATCGCCTCAGTAAAACAATACATTTTAGTACCCAAAATGTAGGCTTAACCCTTTTCCACGTACACAAACAAATCTGCAGCAGACGATATTGAAATCAGCGAGGCAAATTTGTTAATAGTATCTTTAAATGAAATAATAATTATTGAATAGACTTGAAAACAGTGTCACAAAAGGTGAAAATGCTAATTTTGAGGAATTTAAACCTTTTGCCAATGTGTTTTCAAAAGCAGAAGACTTTTAAAAACATCGTGACAAAAGGAGAAATTGCTCAAAACAAGCAATTTCACCTTTTGCCACAATGTTTTCATCTTTTTTCAGTAATTATGCCTAAAACTATAGAGATTTTCCATATATTTGAATAGATATTTTTCAAAGTTGTCTGCTGCAGATTTGCTGTATGTGGGAAAGGGTTAAAAGGTGTAATAAGGATATTATATCACGAAATACATTGCCTTATCTTAAGCTCTGTTGTATTGCAGATGGAACGGAAGCATCTCACATGCATTACAGCTGGGACGAGAACTATCAGAGGGGATACGAGTGGTGGTTAATGTTAGAAGCTAAAAAGGTCAGTTTTAACTCTTTAACCCTTTCCCTCATATAGACGCTTTCTGACGCATCGGCAGCAGACAGCTTTTTGAAAACATAATGACAAAAGGAGAAATTGCTCAAAACAAGCAATTTCTCCTTTTGCCACAATGTTTTTCCACTTTTAGTCATAGGTTATCTATTCAATTATAGAGATTTTACATTGTTTGATAAAATATGTTCAAAGTCGTCTGCTGCAGTATTGTCATATGAGGGAAAGGGTTAACCCTTTCCCCCAACTATGCAGCAGATGTTTTTGCAAATATAGAACTTCTTTATAAATGAAAGTTTAGTAATTGAATAGATTTTGAAAATAGTGTGGCAAAAGGAGAAATTGTTCAATAGGAACAATGTCCTCTCTTTCCATATTGTTTTCCAATGATTTCTGCAGCAGATTTTTCAAAAAGCGTCTATGAGAAGGGATTAATCCTCAACCCTCTTTGATACTTTAAAGAGTCATCTGTATCTTTGGAAAAAGATGTTATATCTGGAAAAAATAATGTAAAATTCAGACACAGCATTTAACCCTTTCCTATTTACAACAAATTTGAAGCAGACGGCTTTCAAAACATCTAGGCAAAAATATGGGAAACCTCTATAAATGAAACATGGTGGCATTATGAGCAATTTTTCCTTTTGTCTCCATGTTTGCAAAAGTAGTCTGCTGCAGAAGCGTCAGAAAGTGTCTATATGATGGAAAGGGTTAACCCTTTCCTATATACAATAAATCTGCTAACAAAATTAAAACTTTAAAAATTCAAGTCCAAATTATGGAAAATGTCTTTAAATGATATTTTGCCACAATGATTTCATAAGTGGTCTTCTGCAGAAGCGTCAGAAAAGGTAAAATAGCTGTTTTTTCCCACATATTTTGGCCTAGATATTGTTCTCATTTTGCCACAATGATTTCAAAAGTCATCTTCTGCAGAGGTGTCAGAAAGAGTTAAAAGAAAATTGGAAAAAGGAAAAATAGCTGTTTTTTCCCCACATATTTTGGCCTAGATATTTTTGAAGTGAAGATTTGTTGTACTTGGGAAGTTGTTAACTTTGCAATTTTGTATGTGTTTCATATATATTTCAGAGAAATCCTGATATTCTTCTGTATTGTCTACCCTGGGCTTTCCCCGCTTGGGTGGGTGACGGTACCCAAGACCCATATCATGACATCGAAAAAACTACAGACTATATCATAAAGTTTATCAGCGGCGCATGGAAGCACTATAAACTGCGTATGAATTATGTTGGAGTAAGTATTTTCATAATGCTATTGTTGATTATCTAAACCTATTTTAACCCTTACCACATGGATACTCATTTTGAGGCACCTGTAGCAGACAATTTTTTAACCCTTTCCCTCATACGGCAATTCTACAGCAGACGACTTTGAACGTATTTTGTCAAACAATAGAAAATCTCCATAATTGAATGTGTAACCTATGACAAAAAGTGGAAAACATTGTGGCAAAAGGAGAAATTGCACGTTTTCTGCAATTTCTTCTTTTGTCACTATGTTTTCAAAAAGCCATCTGCTGCAGAGGCGTCAGAAAGCGTCTATATGTGGGAAAGGGTTAAAGAAATTGTTGGAAAAGAATAATTTACCAATACTCCAGGAAGACCGAATGAGCACATCCACGAGAAAACCAACATTATGAACTCTGCGTTATGTATCGACCCAGATAAGGGGATAGATGTAATGATTAATGAATAGTGAAAGGGTTAACCTTTTCCCACCTTCAGATTGCATTTGAAGCAGACAACTTTTGCCACAATGTTTCAATAATGATACTGTCATATATAGAGATTTTTATTATTTTGGCCTATATGTGTTCAAAGTTGTCCTCTGCAGATTTTTTTTATGTGAGGAAATGTTAACCCTTTCCCTCATACGACAATTCTGAAGCAGACAACTTTGAACATATTTTGTCAAAAAATAGAAAATCTCTATAATTGAATGGATGTTTTCAAAAAGCTGTCTGCTGCAGAGGCGTTAGAAAGCATCTATATGAAGGAAATGTTAAACTGCCAAACTGTTAAATTTGTAAGTTTTGTTTGTAAATGCCTTGAATGTACATGTGTATGGAAAATAATGTCGGGAAATAGTTATTATTGTGGTAAAATCTAAAGATGTTGGATAATTATTGTGAAATAAATATTTTTTTTAGATATGGAATGAGAGACGTTATAATGCAAATTATATAAAGGTGAGATATATTCTTTTTTTTTTTAGATCACCTGAGCCGAAGGTTCAAAGTGATCTATTCTGATAACTCTCCGTCCATCGTACATCATCATTAACTTTTAGCTTTAAACAACATCTCTTCCTAAACCACTGGACCAATTTCAACCAAACTTCACTGGAATGATCCTTTGGTGGTCCTCTTTTAAAATTGTTCATTTAGTGACACTGTACATACATGTAATTTGTTCAAGACAAATTGAAATTGAAAATTGAAATTGATTGGTTGAAAAATATAACTCGGGTGATCCATTTGGGGCCATCTTTCCCATATACAGACAACCTTTAACCCTTTCTCACATACAGCAAATTGTTTGCATAAGACTTTGAAAAAATCTAAATAGAAATAAAGAAATCTATATAAACTTTAGTATAACTAGTAACTATTTTCAAAAGTTGTCTGCTGCAGACCCGTCAAAATACCTCTGAATAGAGTTAATACTTCTGCTGCAAACATCATTTCTAATATAGGGAGGATATTTTCCTTGTGCAATGTTTATTAGCTATGTGTATCAAAATTGAACTGTCATAAATAACAAAATCCAGTTATTTAACCCTTTCCCACATATGGGAATTCTACAGCAGACAACTTTGAACATTTGAACATTTTTTGTCAAAAAATAGAAAATCTCTATAATTGAATAGATAACCTATGACTAAAAGTTGAAAACATTGTGTCAAAAGGAGAAATTGCTCGTTTTGAGCAATTTCTTCTTTTGTCACTATTTTCATGAAGCTGTCTGCTGCAGAGGCGTCAGAAAGCGTCTATATATGGGAAAGAGTTAAGATCTTATTGCACTATTGTGACATCTTCACATGAAGATGTACAGGCATAAAACTACTGATGATATGCATATCTTCTTGTCATAATTTGCGTTGAGGGCCGTTTTACATGCTAACAGTGAAGTGACTTCTAAGGTTCTCCGCCGTCCCTCAGTGGAACAGTGTTTAAATGGTCGGCCTTGAGAGCAGGAGACCAAGGTCAGATCATATCAAAGACTATAACAATGGTAGTAGTGGCATCACTCCTTGGCATTCATGGTTGCGGAGAAAGCATTACAACTCATGGGCTGGTGTCAGGATAAGCAGACGGCTTTTTAAAAACATGGTGACAAAAGAAGAAATTGCTCAAAACGAGCAATTTCTCCTTTTGACACAATGTTTTCCCACTTTTAGTCATAGGTTATCCATTCAATTATAGAGATTTTCCAATTTTTGACAAAACATGTTCAAAGTCGTCTGCTATTGAAATGTCATAGAGGGAAAGGGTTAAACCTTTTTACCCATTCACACTTCACACAGACAACATTTGACACCTGCCATTGAACACGACTACCAACAATATAAACTGTCATATAACTGAAATACTCGTGAAAGCAGTATAAAATGCCATTTAACCCACATACAACAAATCTGCAGGAGACGACATTGAAAACATCTAGAGAAAATTTCAATAAGGGAAAGTTTAATTATTGAAAGGAGTTGAAAACATTGTGGCAAAACCAGAAATTGCTTGTTTTTAGCAATTTCTACTTTTGTCACAATATTTTCGAAAGACGTCTGCTGCAGAGGCATCAGAAAGCGTCTGTATGTGGGAAAGGGATAAACAAATAAATCACTGTCCAGAGATGTCGTACAAATGTAGATCGTCTGCTCTTGTTCTTTTTATATAGTTGTTGAGGACGAAGCTAAACAAGGCCAACTTCACAGACGTTCTAATCGTTGCTTCAGATGCATTGTGGGAACCCATTTCAGAAAACATTCTCCTGGACAAGGAACTAGCAGACGCTGTCTATGCTATTGGGTAATCAAAGACAGTTGTGTTTATTATATCCCCAAAAAACAAAGTTTTGGGGGGGTATATAGGAGTCACTGTGTCGGTCGATCGGTCGGTCGGTCGGAAGCCATATTTTGTCCGGACCATATCTTAACAATGCAACATAGGATTTGAACAAAACTTCATAGGATGATACAACACATTGAGAGGAAGTGCAGTGTACAGGAACCATAACTCTATTTTATCTAAATACAGAGTAATTGCCCTTTGTTACTTTTTCTTATTCGTAGTCTTGTCCGGAGCATAACTTAAAAACTAAATGTTGGAATTTAATAAAACTTCATAGGATGATACAACACATTGAGAGGAAGTGCAGTGTACAGGAACCATAACTCTATTTAATCTAAATACAGAGTTATTGCCCTTTGTTATTTTTTCTTGTCCGGAGAATTTCTTAATAACTAACAGATGGAATCTAATAAAACTGCATACAATGGTAGAGCATAATCAGAGGAAGTGCAGTGTACAAGAACCATAACTCTAATTTACATAATTACAGAGTTATTGCCCTTTGTTACTTTTTCTTATTCGTAGAGTCTTGTCCAGAGCATAACTTTAAAACTGATTCTTGGAATTTATTAAAACTTCATAGGATGATACAACACATTGAGAGGAAGTGCAGTGTACAGGAACCATAACTCTATTTAATCTAAATACAGAGTTATTGCCTTTTGTTCCTTTTTCTTGTCTGGAGAATTACTTAATAACTAACAGATGGAATCTAATTAAACTGCATACAATGGTAGAGCATAATCAGAGGAAGTGCAGTGTACAAGAAACATAACTCTACTTTACATAATTACAGAGTTATTGCCCTTTGTTACTTTTTCATATTCGTAGAGTCTTGTCCGGAGCATAACTTAAAAACTAATTGTTGGAATTTAATAAAACTTCATAGGATGATACAACACATTGAGAGGAAGTGCAGTGTACAGAAACCATAACTCTATTTAATCTAAATACAGAGTAATTGCCCTTTGTTACTTTTTCTTGTCCGGAGAATTACTTAATAACTAACAGATGGAATCTAATAAAACTGCATACAATGGTAGAGCATAATCATAATCAGAGGAAGTTCAGTGTACAAGAACCATAACTCTAATTTACATAATTACAGAGTTATTGCCCTTTGTTACTTTTTCTTGTTAAGTTATGGTGTAGGTCAAGGTGCTGTTTTGGGGGTATTTATCATCTTCAGTGATAGTTCTAGTTTAGTAAGATGCCTCCAGAAAATCAGTTGCTTGGAAAGATTGTTGTGTGGATTACTGGTCTGAGAAAACCAGGAAACACATGAGGAGGTGAACTGGCCTCCATGATATGACTGAACAATTGTTGAAATGCCGTTAAACCCCAATCAATCAATCAATCAACCAGAAAATAAGACACTTCAACCATCAGCTTTTTGAAGTCCATATTTCTTTTTAGCTCACCTATGCACGAAGTGCAAGGTGAGCTATTGTGATCACATTTTGTCCGGCGTCCGGCCGTCGTCCGTCGTCCATCGTCAACATTTGAGCTTGTTAACACTCTACGGGCTACATTTTGCATCCAATCTTCATGAAAGTTTATCAGAACGTTCATCTCCATAAAATCTTGGACAAGTTCGAAACTGGGCGATATGAGGTCAAAAACTAGGTCACTAGGTCGAATTGAAGGAAAATCTTGTTAACACTCTGGAGGCCACATTTTCAACTTGAGCATATTGAAACTTTATCAGAATGTTTGTCTTGATGATATGTAGGTCAAGTTCGAACATGGGTCACGTTGGGTCAAAAAGTAGGTCACTAGGTTAAATTGAAGGAAAATCTTGTTAACACTCCAGAGGCCGCAATTTTTGCTGCAGCAGCTTGAAATTTGGTCAGAATGTTTGTCTTAAATATATCTAGGTCAAGTTCAAATATGGGTCATATTGGGTCAGAAACTAGGTCACCAGGCCAAATTGAGGGAAAATCTTGTTTACTCTGTAGAAGCCGCATGTTTTGCTTCAGCGGCTTGATATTTGTTCAGAATATTGAGCTGAATGATATCTAGGCCAAGTTCGAATATGGGTCATGTCGGATCAAAAACTAGGTCACTAGCCTAAATTGAAAGAAAATCTTTTTTACACTTTGGATGCCGCATTTTTTGCTTCAGCAGCTTGAAATTTTGTCAGAATGTTTGTCTTAAAGATATCTAGTTCAAGTTCAAATATGGGTCATATTGGATCAGAAACTAGGTCACTAGGCCAAATTGAGGGAAAATCTTGTTAACTCTGTAAAAGCTGCATTTTTTGCTTCAGCAATTTGAAATTTGGTCAGAATGTTTGTATAAATGATATCTAGGCCAAGTTCGGATATGGGTCATGCCGGGTTAAAAACTAGGTCACTAGACCAAATTGAAGGGTAATCATGTTAACACTCTGGATACTGCATTTTTAATTTCAGCATGATAAAACTTTATCAGAATGTTTTTCTTGATGATATGTAGGCCAAGTTTGAATATGGGTCATGCTGGATCAAAAACTAGGTCACTAGATCAAATTGAAGGGAAATCTTGTGAACACTTTGGATGCCGCATTGTTTGCTTCAGCAGCTTGAAATTTGGTGAGAATGTTTGTCTGAATTATATCTAGGTCAAGTTCAAATATGGGTCATATTAGATCAGAAACTAGGTCAATAAAGGAAAATATTGTTCAAACTCCAGAGGCCGCATTTTTACATTGAGCAAGTTGAAACTTAGTCAGAATGTTGTCTTGATGATATCTAGTCCATGTTGGAATATGGGTCATATCAGGTAAAAAATATAGATCACTAGGCCAAATGAAGGAAAATATTGTTAACACTGTGGAGGTTGCATTCAGAATAATTGTCTTGATGTGTTTTGCATTGCAGTACATTGTATAATTAAGGTGAGCGATCCAGGGCCATCATGGCCCTCTTGTTTAAAATTGTAAAGCTAATTTGTAAGAATGTTTAGCTCACCTGCATACTAAGTACCGGTACTCAAGGTGAGCTTTTGTGATCTTTCCGTGTCAATCGTCCACCATTCATCTGTCCTCTGTGCGTCCATCAACATTTGTCTTTAAATATCTACTCTTCTGTTACCACTTGGCCAATTGAGATGAACCTTCATTGAGCATTCTCTCACTACTGAATTCCTTTACATCTTCTTTATCCATGAAGATTGTTGGTTTCAATGACAACCAAATGAAAAAAATGAAAAACAATTTTTTCAGAAACTACTAGCGATATTAAACAAAAAGTTCTTGGTAACCTTTTTTTCAGATTTTTTGTTAAAGCCATATTCATTCTCTCCTACTGACGCATTTTGACGCAACTTCAGCAGACGACTTTTGAAAACATTATGTCAGAAGAAGAAATTGCTTGATGAGCAATTTCTCCTTTTGACACAATGTTTTCAATTCTATTCTATAATTATTCTTTCGTTAATAGAGATTTCCGTAGTTTTGCCCAGATGATTTCGAAGACGTCTGCTGCATATTTGTTGTATGGGAAATGGTTAACATATTCCTTCAAGCCATGTTGATGATTAAAACATGTTTGTCAGGGGAAAGGGGCATTTTCCCTTATAAAGCCTAGGTGTAAATTGTCTTTAGAAACCAGTGACCCATTTTGGAAATATTTTTAAAGCAAAGTTCCTAAAGAATATGACATTTTTTTGCTTTTTTTTAAGCCATGTTGTTTTGAAAAAAACAAAACAATTACTACCAGGGAATTAAGATTTGGCATTATATGGCTAAAAAGCAAACATCAAAAACTTTATCCTCAAAAACAACAGGCTTAATTTAAGAAAATTTCACAAGACTTTCTTTAACCCTTTCCCTCATTCAACAATTCTGCAGCAGACGACTTTGAAATGTTTTTGTCAACAAATATAAAATATGACGAAAAGTGGAAACATTGTTGTAAAAGGAGAAATTGCTCGTTTTGAGCAATTTCTTCTTTTCTTACCATGTTTTCAAAAAGCCGTCTGCTGCAGAGGCATCAGAAAGTGTCTTTATGAGGGAAAGGGTTAATGCCAACCCCAAAACCATGTTCTTTATATTTTGGTTGAGTTGTAAAAAAGCAATGGAATGACTCACCCAGGGGATGGGGAAATTCTGTTTAAAGAAAATTTTAATTATGATATTCATGGCTTTCTTGTTCCTGATATTTACCCTTTCCCATAGTTGTGCAGACAATTTTAGTAAAAGCAGAAATTGCTCATAATGTTTTCAAGTCTGTTCAATAATTACATTTTCATTTATAGGAATTTCTGTATTTCTGTCGAGATGTTTTCAAAATTATCTGATGCAGAATCTTTTTGTCTAGGCAAATATAATTAAAGTTAATAGAGTACATTATTATTAACGGAGAATAATTATGCATAAATTTTTTTTTATGTCCGGATCGTGAATTTTCCGGATTAACGGCGTCCGGTTTAACGAGGTTCGACTGTATATGAAAACTATATGTGACAATAAGAAAGCACAGATGATTTTGAATTTGACAAGTACATTTTGTTGAGGATTTTGTTTTATATAATTATTTCAGCTTCTTAATTTAATCAGTTTTTTACATGTACTTGTTTAATCATATATTATTTTATCGGTCTCTTTTCAATATAAGAAAAATACACATCAACATTGTAAGGGAAGATAATTATTGTAGTTCTTGGAACTATGAATTTTTTTTATATTTCCAAAAAATAATTAAATTTACAATGAAGCCCCAGTCCAGCAAGCTATTCGGTAATTGCAACATATGGGATTACTTCTGTAAAATCTGAGTGTAATTCTTCATGAACTCTTTTATAGTTTCACAAACTGTAGTACTGCTTGTGAAATGCGTTGATTATTAGATCACCTGGACTATCTGTGTCCTAGGAGAGGTTATGTAATAACATTATCATTGGCATTGTTCAAAGTGGAGTAAGCGTAATGTTTCAGTTTTACATTTTTGAAAAGTTTTGTAAATGCTCCAGCTTTGGCCGGCTATTTAGTCAACCAACTTGTCTTATTTTTACAGAGTTCACTATCCAGGTACAAAGAGTACAGAAACTGCCGTAAACACTGGTAAACCACTCTGGTCCTCCGAGGACTATAGCACATTCAATGACAATGTTGGGGCTGGTTGCTGGGCTAGGGTAAGTGGAGTAACATCAACCTCTTCAACCCCAACCTGAGACTTTTAAAATGGTAGTAGTGGCTGCCCTCCTTAGCGCTCAGGGTTGCGGGGTTAGCATTACGACTGACTAACTGGCTGGTGTCAGGATGAATGGACCCGTAGTAGTACTGGTAACTAACCCAGGAACACTGTGATATAACTGAAAAAATTGTTGAAAGCGGAGTTAAGCACCATACAATCGACCCCAACCTGACACTGACGACTTTAGGAAACATTGTAGAATTTGAACAATTTCTCCTGTTATCCCACAGTCCTTCCAACTGATTGTCAAGATTTCACTTTCAATTATACAATTACATGTACTATCTTGTTTTTTTTTTTCGTTTTAAATTCATATGTTTGGGAACAATGTTTTAAAAGTCATCTGATTTAGACTTCTTGTGCGTTGGAAAAGGTTATAAATTGAGCAGCTTTTGTGCTGTACTAAAACGAAAGGTCAAATATTTAACCCTTTCCCACATATAGACGCTTTCTGATGCCTCTGCAGCAGATGTCTTTTGAAAACAGCGTGACAAAAGGAGAAATTGCTCAAAACGAGCAATTTCTCCTTTTGCCACAATGTTTTCAACTGTATTCAATAGTTACATATTCATTTAAAGAGATTTTCCATATTTTTGTCTAAATGTTTTCTAAAAGTCGTCTGCTGCAGATTTGTTGTATGTGGGAAAGGGGAAAGGGTTAACCCTTTCCCTCATATAAACGCTTTCTGACGCCTCTGCAGCAGACGCCTTTTTGAAAACATTGTGGCAAAAGGAGAAATTGCACGTTTTGGGCAATTTCTCCTTTTGCCACAATGTTTTTCACTTTTTGTCATAGGTTATCCATTCAATTATAGATATATTCTATGTTTTGACAAAATATGTTCAAAGTCGTCTGCTGCAGAATTGTCGTATGAGGGAAAGGGTTAAAACAATTCATTTGTTAGGTCATATATATAAAAAGAAAACAAATGAAAATTTAGATTGAAATATATTTAGACAAAAAAAACATATATACTTTATTATACATTATTGGAAAAGTAGAAATGAGTGCCTAGATTATTATTTTACCACCAACAATTTAAAAGTCATATGAATTAATTCATCAAAAATTGTTTCTGTTACAGAAAAAGTTCATTGAAATTTGTTCTTTCGAAAAGGTACAAGTTTGCATTTGAGATTAGTGTAAGTTCAGATCAGCTTGTTCATCTTCATTTCTATTTGGGAAAAGTCAGAATAATTTGCAAAAAGTGTAGATCTGAATAAGACATGTGAATACACATGCTGATCAGGGTTTACAATAGTTTCAAAGGCCATGTTTGTTCTTTTTTCATGGACAGGCATAAACTTAAATTTTGTTCACCGTAAGATATACATCTATCTTTTCTTTATAGATACTCAATCAGAACTATGTGGTTGGAAACATGACAAGGTAAGTCAAGTACATTATCCCACATTCAGACACATTTTTAACCCTTTCCCTCGTATAGAAGCTTTCTGACGCCTCTGCAGCAGACGGCTTTTTGAAAACATAGTGACAAAATATGAAATTGCTTGAAATTGCTCAAAACAAGCTTTTGCCACAATGTTTCCCACTTTTAGTCATAGGTTATCTATTCAATTATAGTGATTTTCTATTTTTTGACAAAATATGTTCAAAGTTGTCTTCTGCAGAATTGTCGTATTAGAAATCTGCAGCAAACGACTTTCGAAACAATATCGGCAAACATTTGAAAAATCTCTATGAATGACACTTTTATTATTGAATAATGTGGAACACATTGTCTCAAAAGGAGAAATTTCTCATCTTTCGAAATTTCTTCTTTTGTCACAATGTTTTCAAAAGATGTCTGCTGTTTGCTGAAATTTTCATATTTATTTGAAAACATCTAAGGAAAGCTATGATTATTATAATATCTTGAATATTTAAAATATAAAACTTTGTTACACAGTTGAAAGCATTGTGAGAAAGGAGACTTTTTTCTTTTACCAAGAATGTTTCAAAAACTATAATATATCTGTATGGGGGTTAAATAAGCTTTTTCATGGATAAAGGTAAAAGTTGGCTTTTGGGAACAGTGTAGACTCAAATCAGTTTGTGCATTGACACAGTCTGATCAAGTTCACAAAATTGCACATATTACATGCAGTTACATAATCCTGTCAGGAGCTTCTGTCAGTATGATAAGAGTGAGTACATGCACAGACATATGTGAACCTACACTGCTTAGAAATGCCAGTTTGCACCTTGTATTCTGAAATGTTTGGAGTTAGTTCTAGGATTTTATTAACCCTTTCCCACATACAACAAATCAGCAGCAGACGATTTTCTAAACATCTAGGCAAAACATGGTAAATATCTATTAATGCGGATAGAATAAGTGAAAAAAGTTGAAGACAGTGTGACAAAAGGAGAAATTGCTTGTTTTGCAGAGGCGTCAGAGAGCGTCTTTATGTGGGCAAGGGTAAAGCCAAAAGTGCAGTCAGGGTCCCACACTTCTTGTATATTGTTTAGAAAAAAGGTTCGGTGTAAAAATGGATATATTTAAACTGCTTTAACAAGAAGAAGGATGAAAAGAAAGGGAATTGGATGCTTTCTCATTTAAATAAAAGCAATCATTTGAAACTATCTGAGGTTTTGCCTTAAATCATATTATTATTTCAATGGGAATGCATTTGAATATTGCTTGATATACTTTCCTATTTTAGCACTATATCTTGGAATCTGATAGCAAGTTACTATGAAGACTTACCGTATGGTAGAGATGGTCTGATGACAGCTGTCAGTCCCTGGAGTGGAAATTATAGGGTGGAGTCGCCTATATGGATTACCGGTGAGTCATTTATCTATCTGATAAGTCAAGCTGGGATAGGACAGTCGGTCTTGAGTTTGAATACTGACTTGTCCATTGATTTTTAGCTCACCTGTGCACGAAGTGCTCAGGGTGAGTTATTGTGATGGCCTTTTGTCCGGCGTCCGTCGTCCGTCGTCCGTCAACTTTTTCTCCTCAGTAACCATTGGATCAATTGGGATGAAACTTCACAGGAAGCATCCCCACATTGACCTCACCAGAATTCCTTAAAATATTTGGGATCCATGCATAATTCTGGTTTCCATGGCAACGAAATGAAAAAAACTTTAAAAATCTTCTTCTCCAGAACTGGTTGGCAGATTTTCAAATAATTTTGTAGAAATGTTCCTTGGATGACCCTCTATCAGATTCCTTCAAGCCATATTGATTGGTCGAAAAACATGGCCGCCAGGAGGCGGGGCTATTTTGCCTTATATGGCTATAGTGAAAACTTAAAAAATCTTCTACGACGAAAGTGTCAGGCCGATTTTCAAATAATTTTGTAGAAATGTTCCTTGGATGACCCTCTATCAGATTCCTTCAAGCCATGTTGATTGATCGAAAAACATGGCCGCCATGGGGGCGGGGCTATTTTGCCTTATATGGCTATAGTGAAAACTTAAAAAATCTTCTTCTCCCAAACTGGTTGGCAGATTTTCAAATAATTTTGTAGAAATGTTCCTTAAGTGACCCACTATCAGATTCCTTCAAGCCATGTTGAATGGTCGAAAAACATGGCTGCCAGGGGGAGCGGGGCTATTTTGCCTTATATGGCTATAGTGAAAACTTAAAAAATCTTCTCCTCCGAAAGTGTCAGGCAGATTTTCAAATAATTTTGTAGAAATGTTCCTAGGGTGACCCCCTTTCAGATTCCTTCAAGCCAAGTTGATTGGTCGAAAACTATGGCTGCCAGGGGGCGGGGCTTATATAGCTAAAGTGAAAAAAAAAATCAGGTGAGCGATTCCAGGGCCATCATGGCCCTCTTGTTTTAGGGATGTCAGCGATAATCAGTTACTCGGTTTACCGTATGTTATTTGATTAATCGGTTAGTAATTCAAGTAACCGAGTACTCAGAAAAATAGATAAAATATATACACAGTTGTATTTCACCTTTTGTTCTTTTCAAAATTTGTCACATGTATCTGACCAGAGGTTAATTATTCACACCTCGATCAGGAATGTTTACATAACTGTGAAAACGGCCACACTCGATTGAATTGATGACCGTTTGTTATCGAATAATTGTGGCTGATCTTACGATTAATTACAGGACAGTTTGTTTCTTCATTATATGATAATGACTTATTAATGCCATTGGAACAAATTTGAAAAATTCGAATTGTTGTATTTGTAAATTATAGTTTTTTACACATTTCCCCCTGAGTTGGTATTTAAAGATATGCAGCTATGCACCTCTTTCATTCAACATACTATAACTTGTATAACGGTCACTTCGTTAAAATTAATGCTATTGGTACAAATTTGATAAATTCGAATTGTTGTATTTGTAAATTATTTACCAACAGGATTACTGAGTTGGTATTTAAAGATATGCAGCTATGCACCTCTTTCATTCAACATACTATAACTCGTATAACGGTCACTTCGTTAAAAAATAAAATAAAAAAAGTTGGTTGACACGAATGAAAACGCGATAACAACGTTCTAGTCTGATTTATACATATATTGTCTATGAATCTATATGGGTTTTTTTCAATGATTGATGAATGTTATTGTGATTAGCATCATTGTTCTTCCATAAAGAAGTTTGGAGTTAAATGCCATTTTCAATGATATTTATAGTATGTTATGGAAGCCAGTTCACCTACCATATGTTTCCTGTTTTTCTCACACATGTACCTCACAAAACATAGAAACATACACATTAATTATTTAGCCCATTGGTGGAAGACAAATACTGCTATTCACAATGACTCTAGTCAATCATCGGATAGAATGAATGAGCACAATATTGTTATTAGTACAGGAAATTATAAGGGAATAAATCTTGTATCAAACGTTCATTAATAAAAACAGAACTCGATAAGAGGGAGTGAACAGGTCTTATCCCCACAATATTTCTCTTATGACTCAACCAAATTCTTTGTTTTCGGTACTCAAAAGAATTGTCTCACTGAGACAATTCTTATGAGTACCCACAACATAGGGTTTCAATGTCAAATAAGGATTTTAGAACATGAAAAAATCTTGTATCAAACGTTCAATGATAAATAGTTTATATCGTACATCTTTATCAATGAAAATAGATGTCCTATCTTGTAAATGTGAGGATTACATGATAAATAATTATTGACAAACGAAGCTGTGTTTATGGCACTGTTATGACAAAAATATATATTGAAACTTTCTAAAAGTTAATGAACAAATAGATGTCCTATCTTGTAAATGAGGTTACATTATAAATAATTATTGATAAAAGAAGCTTTGACTTTCTAAGTTATGAGAGAAATATGTATTGAAACATAGGTGTTTATGTAATGCATGACATCTTTACACATATCATCTGGAAAACTGTCAATTTCCAATGGGAATTATTACCAACTAGGAAATTATGCTTTTTCTTGTCCCGTATATTTCTATATATATTTGTAATTTATGTAAGTTGAAGGTTTTCATACCATAGAATTAATTACTTTGATTCCAATCCAGCACACACTACATGGTTTGTGAACCCTGGCTGGTATTACTATGGCCATGGCTCTGGGGTTCAGCTGCTGAAAAGTGGGGGAAGTCTTGTGTCTTTTGTGAGCGTCGATAGTACACAACTAACCATGGTCATCGAAACAATGGTGAGTACTGTTTCATTTGTCCTTTTCCCACATACGGCAAATCTGTAGCAGACGACTTTGAAAATGTCTACTTAAAAACATGGAAAATCTATAAAATTGTATGTTTAATTACTGAAAAAAGTTGAAAACATTGTGGCTAAAGGAGAAATTGGTCATGTTGAGCAATTTCTCCTTTTGTCACGACGTTTTCAAAAGTCATCTGCTGCAGATGCATCAAAATGTGTCTATAGGTGGGTGGAAAAGGGTTATCCCTTTTACTTTTGGGATTTTTATGCTGCCTAACTTGGTAGTGATAAACACAGGGATCATTTCTCTGATGTGTGTTTGTCACGCTTTCACTTAACCCTTTCCCACATGCAGCAAATCTGAAGGAGACGACTTTGAAAACATCTGGACAAAAATGTGATAAACCTTCCTAAGTGAAAGTTTAACTATTTAATTAAGTTTATTACAATGTGACAACAGGAGAAATTACTCATTATGATTAATTTCTCTTTTTGTCATTATGTTTTCAAAACTTGTCTGCTGTAGAAGCATCAGAATGTGTTTACATGTGGAAAAGGGTTTATGATGTATTGGCAGTTGATGCCTATGTTCTTTGTAACACTCTTGTTTAACCCTTTCCCACATACAACAAATCTGCAGCAGACGACTTTGTAAACATTTACCTAAAAACATGGAACATCTCCATAAAAGAAAGTATAATAATCAAATAAAATTGAAAACATTGTGGCAAAAGGTGAAATTGCTCATTATGAGCAATTTCACATTTTGCCGCAATGTTTTCAAAGGTCGTCTGCAGCAGTGGCGTCAGAAAGAGTCTGTATGTAGGAAAGGGTTAACTCTTTCCCAAATGCAGAGACATTTTGGCACATATGCAGTTTAACGAATTGTTGTGGCTAAATGAGAAAATGATAATGGATTATACTTCCATTTATTGATAGTTTGGATAGTTTTGCCAAGATACTTTCAAAGTTGTCTGCTGCAGATTTGTTGTATTTGGGAAAAAGTTTTAAAATTTGATAAGATTTGAGATATTGATAAACCACCACATTTGTGACCCAGTTGAGCATGCTTTAGTTTGAGTTTGTTAATGCTTAGGGAATTTTCTACCATTGTAAATCCGGATCAAAATGGACATGTGAGCAATCTGTTCTGGATCTGCACATTTCACCAGTGTGTAAAAGCATGACAGAAACACACAAGTACATGTAGTCTGTTTAGATCAAAATCTATTTTCATTTGTGAACTCCTTACAACACTCATAGCAGAACCACTTTGTTAAATATCACTTTTGTTGTTCACTCAGTGAAAATATCACTTCTGTTGTTCACTCAGTGAAAATATCACTTTTGATGTTCACTCAGTGAAAAGTATTAATTTTGGTGTTCACTTAGTGAAAATATTACTATTGATGTTCACTCAGTATCACGGTTCACTCAGTGAAAATATCACTTTTTGGTGTTCACCCAGTGAAAATATCCCGTTTGGTGTTCACCCTGTGAAAATATCCCTTCAGATGTTCACTCAGTGAAAATATCCATTTTGTTATTCACTGAGTGAAAATATAACTTTTAGTGTTCACTCAGTTAAAATATTTTCAGTGAAAATATAACTTTTATTACTCACTCAGTGAAAAATATCAATTTTGGTGTTCGCTCAATGAAAATATCACTTTTGGTATCCACCAGTGAAAATATCACTTTTGATGTTCACTCAGTGAAAATATAACTTTTAGTGTTCACTCAGTGAAAAATATCAATTTTGGTGTTCACTCAATGAAAATATCACTTTTGGTGTTCACAAGTGAAAATATCACTTTTAGGATTCACTCAGTCAAAATATTACTTTTGATGTATTTTGATAATTGTGATAATCTCTACTCTTTGTAGAGCCATGATCCTTCAAATTGCCTTTATGACAGAGTAAACAGTGAAAATTATCACTGGATAAAACTCGCTGTTTAAAGTAATGTGTTTATCAGGATATAATTCACTGTAAAGCATGACTTGTGATAATCTCTCCTCTTTGTAGAGCCATGATCATTCAAAGTGTGTTTATGACAAGTTGAAATCATGGCCACAAGGGGGGGCGGGGCTATTTTGCCTTATATGGCTATAGTGAATCTTCTCCATGGAAAGTGTTTGGCCGATTTTCAAATAATATTGTAGAAATGTTCCTAGGGTGACCCTCTATCAGATTCTTTCAAGCCATGTTGATTAGTCAAAAAACATGGCCACCAGGGGGCGGGCTGTTTGGAGATTTTATTTTTGCCTAATGGCAGTCGAGCGATACTGGCCCTCTTGAGCCTCTTGTTCAATTATATCACAGCGTTTCCTGGTTAAGTTACCAGTTCTACTGGTCCATTTATCCTGACACCAGCCAGTCAGTCGTAATGCTAACCCTGCGACCCTGAGTGCCTAGTAGGGCAGCCACTACTACCATTTCTAAAGTCTTTGGTATCACCCAACCGGAGATGTTTATAACAGAGTAAACAGTGCAAATTTTCACTGGATAAAACTCGCCGTTTTAAACAATGTGTTTATTAGGATATAATTCACTGTAATGCATGACTTTTGATAATCTCTACTCTTTGTAGAGCCATGGTCATTCATAGTGCCTTTATGGCAGAGTAAACAGTGCAAATAATCACTGGATAAAACTCGCCGTTTTAAACAATGTGTTTATTAAGGATATAATTAACTGAACAGCATATGATAATCTGTCCTCTTTGTAGAGCCATGATCATTCAAAGTGTGTCCGCCCAGCAATGCCACCATATGATGTCTCTCCACAGACTGTCACAATAGAGCTCAAAGGAAATTTTGTAAGTTTTTGTTCTTGTTATTTACTCTTTAACACTTTCCCTCATATAGACACTTTCTGACGCCTGTGCAGTAGACAGCTTTTTAAAAACAAAGTGACAAAAGAAGAAATTGCTCAAAACAAGCAATTTCTCCTTTTGACACAATGTTTTCCACTTTTAGTCATAGGTTATCCATTCAATTATAGAGATTTTCTATTTTTTGACAAAATGTGTTCAAAGTCGTCTGCAGCAGAATTGTCGTATGAGGGAAAGGGTTAAAACAGGGCAATAGGAGACATTTCTCAACATGACCAATTTCTCCTTTTGCCACAATGTTTTCAACTTGATCCAATTATTACGCTTTCATTTATGGATTTTCTATATTTTATACAAAGATGTTTTCAAAGTTGTCTGCTGCATACTTAGTGTATGTTTCCAATGAACTGCTACACATGTATTTAGGATATTAAAACAACTTTAACCCTTTCCCACCTGCAGATACATTTTGTCGCATGTGCAGCAGTCCTGGTTTTAGCTTGACTTTTGAAAAAACGAGAGCTATTGTCATGACCCTGGCATCGGCGGCGTCCGGTTAAGGTTTTTTGTTCAGCTCAGCTGTCAGTCGAGCGTCTGTGCCGTACGCGGTGCTCTTGTTTAAAACATTGTGTAGAAAGTTTCTGTAATTATTTATAGATATTTTCAATATTGTTTCCTATATGTTTTTGAGGTTGTCTGCTGCATGTGTGTTGTATGTGGGAAAGTGTTAAACAGTTTCATTTGTATTTATCAGAAAGCATTGACTAAATTCAATTTCTCAAAAAAAGATAAAATAAGAAAAAATTGACTGTAATTTGTTATTCATATTTAGTACAATCAGAAGACCTTTTAATTAATAATCTGCAATGCATTTATTGTGTAAT
Source organism: Serripes groenlandicus (assembly GCA_031761405.1). Taxonomy (NCBI): domain Eukaryota; kingdom Metazoa; phylum Mollusca; class Bivalvia; order Cardiida; family Cardiidae; genus Serripes; species Serripes groenlandicus. The sequence continues at coordinate 480,620 of JASEVX010000117.1, forward strand.
GCAATTTCTTACCCTGACTGTTTTGATAACATGTTACAGAGCTCTAGATAAGAAGAGTATTTCACATCCCCAAATCCTTATTTGACCCTCAAACCCTATGTTGTAGGTACTCAAAAGAATCGTCTCAGTGAGACGATTCTTTTGAGTACCCACAACATAGGGTTTAGTGGAGTCATAAAAGAGATATGGATGTGAAAAGACCAGTTCACTCCTCCTTTATCTAGTCCTCTGATCTTATTTCCTTCGCAAATGATGCAACCTTATATCAAATGTTGGGATGCTGCAGCTTACTAATAAATATGTACAGATGAGTAACACGGCAGATATCTCATTTCGGATGATACCTTGAAAATTTGTACCTGACTGTTAACCATTTCCCACATACAGTTAATCTGCAGCAGACGACATTGAAAACCTATATTCAAAAACGTGAAAAATCTCCATAAATGAGAGTTAGATTATTAAAAAGTGTTTCTCCTTTTGTCAGTGTTTTCAAAAGTCATCTGCTGCAGAGGCATCAGAAAGCATCTATATGTGGGAAAGGGTTAATAAACAAAGACGCATATTGTTAGATCGATACACTGTATGTTTAACTGAGTTGGACGACTTTGATGACTGCCAACAGTTTGATTGATTGACTGGGGCTTAACGCCGTTTTCAACAATATTTCAGTTATATCACGGCAGCCTACTAATGTGTTCTTAGCTTTCTTGCACCAGTACTCCACACAACATACTTTCCAAGCAACTGGCTGCTTTTCCACATAGACTGTTAGCCCATTGGTGAAAGACGAATGACCCTTGTCACAGTGACTAAGTCAAACGGCGGAATGAATGTTGGCCCAGCTGGGATTCAAACTCACAACGGAGTACATGTATGTGTATTAAAGAGGTCCAAGGTGACAATAAAGTTTGATTTGATAATTAATGGATTTTGACACATATGTTAATCTTTTACGGATTGGGCAGATCCCTTGTTTATATGTGTATTGGAAATAATGGGGAAATGTTTTAAAGCTATTTAATACATTACAGGCCAAGTTATTTCTGCTGGAGGTTTGGTACAGCAAGCTAGGATTTGATGGAAATGAAACAGTATTGATGAAGAAATTATCAAATATTCCAGTAAGTGGTTTGCTTACAGTCAGTCATTCTGTCAAATTATACATTATTGGAAGAGTTTGTACACATATAGATTAAGATAACAATCTTTCCAAAGATTGACAAAGTCATTGAAACCTGAATCAATCATACACTATACACTTAACCCTTTCAATGTTGAATTATTAAAATGGTATTGTCTAGCTTTGCATTTGGAAGAGTTCATAGCCAATTCTTTGAATATCTAGATGAAAATGATAAGTTAACCCTTTCCCACATACAATAAATCTGCAGCAGACGACTTTGAAAACATAGTGACAAAAACCTGAAAAATCTCCAAAAAAGATAGCTTGATTGCTAAATAAAGTTGAAAAGATTGTGGTCAAAGGAGAAATTGCTCATCATGAGCAATTTCACCTTTATCCACAATGTTTTCAAAAGTCGTCCCACTGCTATTGCGTCAAAATGCGTCTGCAGGTGGGAAAGTGTAAAGCAGCCAACTCAGTATAGCGCCTGGTCATATGGTGCTGATGCACTGGTTGCACAGTTTTTACAAAATCAGTTCCAGCAGTCAAATGGATTAATAAATTTTGGAAATAAAGTTTTAAATATTTTATGACATCTACATTGGCCCGGAGACATACTGGCATAACTTCTCTGCCGTCAGTCATTTTACTACACGTTTTCAAATCTTACTTAATAATACTTTTTTTATAGATATTTTCCATTAGTCTTTCCTCATTGTTTTCTGAGTTGTCTGATGCAGATTTTGTCAAATGCAAAATTACTGTCATTGGATTTTTTTGTCTGAATTTTCTTGTAAAAGATCATCAATGGGAAAAGGTACAAATTGACATTTGGGAACAGTGTAGATAAAGATCAACCAGTGCATCAGTGCAATCTGATCAAGATCTACACTGTTCACATGTTACTTACACAAGCTTGTAAGAAGCATATGTCAACTTGTGTAGATTTTTCTTAAAAGACTAAGTAGATGTACAGACTGATCTCAACATACGCTGTTCAGAAATGCCAACTTGTACCTTTTAGCTTGGAATTGCTTGCATTATATATGTTATTCTGTAATATCTGAATATATTTATAGATTTGTTCAAAATGAAAATTATGTCCGTCTGTTTCTTTGAAGTATAATCAAATTATTTAACTGTTTCCCACTTGCAGATGCACTTTAACGCATCTGCAGCAGATGACTTTTGAAAACATTGTAGCCAAAGAAGAAATGGCTTATAATGAAAAATGTTTCCTTTTACCAATCAATATGTCTTCAACTCTTTTCAATAAATATTTGTTTATGTATAGAGAAATTCCATATTTTTGCCTACATGTTTTTAAAGTCGTCTGCTGCAGATTTTTGTTGTATGATCAGGGACGTAGATAAGAGGGATAAGTAACTTAATTATATACTAAAATATCACCCGTGCCGACATTTGTAGCAAGTAAAACTCAAGATATGAAAATAAAAAAAATATTTTCTGAAAGTTTAAACATTCTTCTATTGCAGTAGATAACAATATTTTAATATATTACAGGTTTTGATAATATGTTATCCGTATGAAAAATGTCAGTCTATTAATTTTTGGAAAAAAATAATATAATTCAGAAATCCCAATATCTGTGTCTTTTAAACCAGTCATTGTTCAAAATACAAAGAAATTCCAGTTATTCATTGTATCTCTAACCTTAGTTGAAATGTTAAGCTTTCAGAATATGTACGTTTTGTTTATGTGCCAATTGTGACTTCAAAGTTTTATTTGCTACAAAATGGGAAAATTTTGACAATTTTATTTCTATGTGTGATATTTTAACCAGATAACAGGTGTACAGGTGGAGTTGCCTATCCCTCTTATCTACGTCCCTGGTATGAGGGAAAGAGGTTAATGTACTTATTTCTCTACTCAGGTCATAAATGGGAAGGTTATTTTAAACCTGGGTGTAGATGAAGTGTACACACTGACCACTCTATCACTTGATGCGAGAGGCAATCAGCCTGCAGTACCTGCCGCTAAACCTTTTCCTTTACCGTATGGAGATGATTTTGAAAGTAAGTGAATACAGCAGAGATCTGGAAAATAGGCATATTTCATCTTCTTTAACCCTTTCCCTCATATAGACGCTTTCTGATGCCTCTGCAGCAGACGGCTTTTTGAAAACATAGTAACAAAAGAAGAAATTGCTCAAAACGAGCAATTTCTCCTTTTGCCACAATGTTTTCCACTTTTAGTCATAGGTTATCCATTCAATTATAGAGATTTTCCATTTTTTGACAAAACATGTTCAAAGTCGTCTGCTACTGAAATGTCATATGAGGGAAAGAGTTTAACCTTTTTACCCATTCACACTTCACACAGACAACATTTGACGCCTGCCATTGAACATGACTTTTAAAAACATTGCAATAAAAGGTGAAATTGCTTAAAATAAGCAATTTAACCTTTTATTGCAATATTTTCAAATCTTTTATCAATTTAAATCTTTCAGTTTTCTAGATTGTTTGTCTGATCATTGTAAAGCAGACAAGCTATCTTTGAAAAGTCATGTAAAGTAATGGGTAAACACTTCTAGATGCATTTTAACGCATCTGCAGCAGACGACGTTTGAAAATATTGTGACAAAAGGAGAAATTGCTCATGAGGAGCAATTTCTTCTCTTGTCGCTGTATTTGGGAAAGGGTTAACCCTTTCCCTCATACGCCAATTCTGCAGCAGAAGACTTTGAACATATTTTGTCAAAAAATGGAAAATCTTGTTAATTGAATGGATGACTAAAAGTGGAAAACATTGAGGCAAAAGGAGAAATTGCCTGTTTTGAGCAATTTATTCATTTGTCACTATGTTTTCAAAAAGCTGTCTGCTGCAGAAGCGTCAAAAAGCGTCTATATGAGGGGAAGGGTTAAATGTTTATTTGAACTCTAAACCCTATGGTGTTGAAACTCAATCTAATCATCTCATGGAGACAGGTTTTTTGGTACACACAGAACAGGGTCCAATTGAATTTTCAGTGAGATAATGTGGGAAAAAGATCTGTGTACTCCTCTATTCCACAGATTACATCATAACTAAACCTGTTCTATGAAAGAAACATATTTATATCTTTGAAGAAGAGGGGGTATATAGGAGTCGGGCTGTCGGTTGGAAGCCATATTTTGTCCAGCCCATTTCTTACAAACCACCAGGTGGAATTCAATAAAATTTTACATGAAGTTTCTTTACCAAAAGGAGATGTGCATATCCTAAAGGTCTTACAAATGCATGTTATTTAACACAGTTATGGCCCTTTTACTTATTAAGTTATGGTGTAGGTCAAGGTGCTGTTTTGGGGGTATTTATCATCTTCAGTGATAGTTCTAGTTCCATATGTTTGCAGTCTATGACTTTGGAGAACATTATAGAGAGAAGAGAAATTCCTCTTCAACCTTTAACTGCTCGAACCAATTTTGTGAAGCCTGTGCCTCCAGTCTAGAGCCAGGCCTGCCAGCGCATCCTCACCGTCTAACATTTTTATTATTTTAAACATTGAGGTATACATATGAACAATCTCTATAAATTAAAGTATTATTATGGAAAATAGTTAAAAACATTTTGGCAAAAGGAGAAATTGCTCATGATTGGCCATTGCACCTTTTGCTGTGATGTGCTCAAAAGTGGACTGCTGCAGATGTTCAAAATGTGTCTGCAGGTTGAACTCATGTGAGCAATCCAGGGCCTCATGGCCCTCTTGTTGTCAAATTACTGTTGTACTCTGTTGTGTCGTGTGCCGTGGCAGGGAGACACTTGAGGGTTCACTTCTTCATCGTCTGACATGTGTGTTCCCATTTGATTATTAACCCTTCCCCACATATTATAGACACTTTCGTACGCCTCTGCAATAGACACTTTTTGAAAACATTGTGACAAAAGGAAAAATTGCTCATAACGAGCAATTTCTCCTTTTGTTACAATGTTTTCAACTTTTTCAGTAATTATACCTTCATTTATATTTTCAAAATGGTCTTTTGCAGATTTGTTGTTTGTGGGAAATGGTTTACCCTTTCCCTCATACAACAATTCTGCCACAGACGACTTTGAACATAATTTGCCAAAAAATAGAAAATCTCTATAATTGAATGGATTACCTATGACTAAAAATGGAAGACATTGTGGCAAAAGGAGAAATTGCTTGTTTTGAGCAATTTCTTCTTTTGTCACTATGTTTTCAAAAAGCCGTCTGCTGCAGAGGCGTCAGAAAGCGTTTATATGAGGGAAAGGGTTAAGCATAAGCCAAACATTTCAAATGATTATGTTATTTTTTAAATGAAAAACAACAGACTACGTGGAGTTTGAAGAGCCGTTTAACTTGGCTCAGCAGACGGGCACCTACGAGATAATCAATTCACGCACAGTGCATGGTAATGTTATACGTCAAATGGTCCTCGATTATCCATGCGCCTGGTGTGACGCTGAGAAAGTGGGGAGCTCTCTGAACATCATTGGCAATTCTAGTTGGTATGATAAAGCATGGTTGTGGATGTATATTAATAGTTTATCACACCTTTGTTATTCATTTGTTGACTTTATGAGCCTTTCCATGTGAAAAGGTACATGTTGGAATTTCTGAACAGTGTAGATTCAGGTCAGCTGTTGGATCTGCTTTATCTGATCAGGATGTACACATTTTGACCAAACTTTCTATCAAGATTGATCTTAACTGTTGCCAACTTTATGCAGGGGCAGACTCATATTTCAAGACTTAACCCTTCCCCTCATAGAGACTCTTTCTGACGCCTCTGCAGCAGACGCCTTTTGAAAACAAAGTGACAAAAGAAGAAATTGTTCAAAACGAGCAATTTCTCCTTTTGCCACAACGTTTTCCACTTTTAGTAATAGGTTATCCATTCAATTATAGTGATTTTCTATTTTTTGACAAAATATGTTCAAAGTCGTCTGCTGCAGAATTGTCGTATGAGGGAAAGGGTTAACCCTTTCTGCCTTACAACAAATCTCCAGCAGATGACTTTGAAAAGATCTAGGCAAAAATATGGAAAATCTCAATAAAGGCAAATGTAATTATCAAATATAGTTGAAATCCTTTCGCCACAATGTTTTCAAATGTTGTCTGATGAAGATGTGTCAAAATGTGTCTGCAAGCGGGAAAGGGTTAATGTGTTCCCCCATGCAACATATAGGTAGCAGACAACTTTGAAAACATCCTGTTAGAAATATAGAGAAACTCTAAATATTAAAAATGAAATTTTTGAAAAACGTTGAAAGCATTATGGCAAATGAAGAATTGCTCATCATGTGTTGCAATACTTTTTAAAAAATGTCTGCAGCAGATGCGTCAACATTATGTCTGCATTTGGGAAAGAGTTATAAAATTTAACATTCATGTAGTTGCTTACTTTAATGCAAACACTTTGTGCACTTCTGATGATTTTTCTAATGTTTTGTTTGTTAGTTTTGTGTTAAACTATGCCTTTTATTTAATATTTTCCAACTTCTAACGCATCTGCAACATAAAAAACTTTCAGAAACGTTGCGGCAAAAGGAGTAATTGCTTATTAGTTGCAATTTCTTCTCTTGTCACAATTTAGTTTTAACCCTTTCCCTCATATAGACGCTTTCTGACGCCGTTGTAGCAGACAGCTTTTTGAAAACATAGTGACAAAAGAATAAATTGCTCTAAACGTCAAATTTCATCTTTTGCCACAATGTTTTCCACTTTTAGTCATAGGTTATCCATTCAATTATAGATTTCCTATTTTTTGACAAAATATGTTCAAAGTCTTCTGCTGCAGAATTGTCGTATGGGGGAAAGGGTTATAATTATTTTTAAATAATTATACCTTCATTAACACAAAACTTCTTCCATAGTTTTGCCTTGTTGATTTCAAAGTCATCTACTGTAGATTTGTTGTATGTGGGAAAGGGTTAAGTTCTTTGAACTTGTTATGTTGTGCTCATCCTGATGATTATATATCATCAAGGTAGAGGTCGTTGGGGACTTAAATATCTTTAGAATAAAATCTTCACAAGCAATGAAGATATCAAAGCAGGTGATGTCTCAAAATTCTTTCATCCTTTCCGACTTTCAACAAATCTGCAGCAGATGATTTTGAAAACACCTCAGCCAAAATTTGGAAAATCTCAATCAAAAAGTATGAATATTTATTTGAGTTGGAAACATTGTAGTAAAGGGAGATAATGAGCAATTTTGCCACTTTATTTTCAAAAGTTGTCTGCGCAAGTGGTAAAGGGGTAACCCATACAATTCTGAAAGATCGTCAGAAAATCACTAATCTTTAACCAGATATGTTAGCTTACTGGTATATTCTCTTCTAGTTTTAACAAGTCTGCAGCTGATAACTTATAAATATAGGCTAATATATGAAAATGTCTGTAAATGAAGGTACAATTATTTATTGCAGATGAAATCATTTTGGCAAAAGGAGAAATTGTTCATATAACAAGCAATTTTCAACTTTCGACACAATGCCATCTGCAGCAGACGGCTTTTTGAAAACATAGTGACAAAAGAAGAAATTGCTCATAACAAGCAATTTCTCCTTTTGCCACAATGTTTTCCACTTTAAGTCATAGGTTATCCATTCAATTATAGAGATTTTCCATCTTTTGACAAAATATGTTCCAAGGCGTCTGCTGCAGAATTGTCATATGAGGGGTTAAATTATTAGAAGTCTTCACACCATAGATGCAGATTACTTTTGCTTATTTCTACTTAAACTTGCATCATTATCAACTTCTTTCAAAGGCTTTGATGGTGGGACTGTTACATAATCGCTTTTCCACATAAAACAAATCTGCAGCAGACGACTTTGAAAACATTTAAGCAGTCATTTGATAGACTTGAAATCTTGAGCAATTTCTCCTTTTGCCACCTAGTTTCCAAAAGTTATCGGCTGCAGAAATGTCAAAATGCAAGTGGTTTGTCTGTATCTGAAAAAAGTTAACTTTCTATGATCCTGAACAACTCCCAGAATGCTTTGTATTATTTTGTCTCTTCAGGCTATGCAATTTTTAAGGAACCCTTCAATTTCTCCCCACAAGTTGGGTCATTTGAAGTCCAGTCCACCACTGACCCTGAACATAAACAAGTGTTGAGGCAGATGGTGATTGAAAACCCCATATTTTGGTGCATCTTTATTGATCTTGTTTTCCCCATGGGGCTCCTTGGAGATTTTAGCTGGTAGGAGTTCTCGTTCTTGACCTTGATTAACCCTTATCGAAAAATGCACAAGCATGTTAACCCTTTCCCACATATAGAAACTTTCTGACGCCACACTACAGCAGACAACATTGGAAAACATAGTGGCTAAAGGAGCAATTTTTCCTCTTTAGCTCACCTGAGCACAAAGTGCTCAAGGTGAGTTATTGTGATGGCCTTTTGTCCAGTGTGCATCCATCAACATCTTCTCCTCAGTAACCAGTGGGTCAGTTGGGATGAAAATCACAGAAAGCATCCTCTCAATGACCTCACCAGAATTCCTTCAAATTTTTGGGATCCATGCAGAATTCTGGTTTTCATGGCACAAAACGAAAAAAACTTTGAAATTCTTCTTCTCCCAAACTGATTGGCAAATTTAAAAAAAATTTGTTTCAGTTTCCTTTAACCCTTTCCCTCATACGACAATTCTGCAGCAGACGACTTTGAACATGTTTTGCCAAAAAATAGAAAATCTTTATAATTGAATGGATAACCTATGACTAAAAGTGGAAAACATTGTGGCAAAAGGAGAAATTGTACGTTTTGTGCAATTTCTTCTTTTGTCACTATGTTTTCAAATAGCCGTCTGCTGCAGAGGCGTCAGAAAGCGTCTATATGAGGGAAAGGGTTAAGCCATGTTGATTGGTCGAAAAACATGGCCGCCAGGAGGGCGGGGCTGTTTTGCCTTATATGGCTATAGTGAAAACTTAAAAAATCTTCTCCGAAAGTGTCAGGCTGATTTTCAATTTATTTTGTAGAAATGTTCCTTAAGTGACCCACTATCAGATTCTTTCAAGCCATGTTGATTGGTCGAAAAACATGGCCACCAGGGTGCGGGGCTATTTTGCCTTATATCATAATATGGCTATGGTGAAAACTTAAAAAATCTTCTCCTCCGAAAGTGTTAGGCCGATTTTCAAATATAAATTGTAGAAATGTTTCCAGGGTGACTCTCTATCAGATTCTTTCAAGCCATGTTGATTGGTCAAAAACTATGGCCACCAGGGGGCGGGTCTTATATGGCTTAAGTAGGGAAAAATCAGGTGAGCGATCCAGGGCCATCATGGCCCTCTAGTTTCATAATGTTTTCAACTCTATTCTCTAACTAAATTTATATAGAGAGAGATTTTTCATATTTTTCTATAAATTATTTCAAAATCATCTGCTGCAGATTTGTTGTATGCGGAAAAGGGTTAATACATCTGCAGCAGACTACCACAATAATTTCAACTCTATTATAAAATTAGACTTTCATTTATGGAGATAAATCATATTTGCCCACAAGTGTTTTCAATGTTGTGTGCTGCAGATTTGTTATGTGTGCATGGACATTTTTTTTTTTCCTTTTCAGATATAAACCCTTTCCAATTAGTGAATGGAGTTGAAAACTTTGTTTCAAACATAGAAATAGCTTGTCATTAGCACTTTCTCTTATTGTGTCACCTGCGTAGCATGGTAGGCACTTAGGGATTACTTTTTTTTGTCCGGCAACTGTCTGTCTGTCTGTCCGTCACACTTTTTCGTCACGTTTTCAAATAACTTTTTTTCTACTCAAAGGATTACATTGAAACTTATGACAAATGTTTATATCAATGTGTGTAATTGGTTCACAAAAGGGGGATAATCCTAATATTTTTATATCAGAGTTATTGCCCCTTTTCTGTCAAAAATTAAAATTTTCTGACAAGGCCCCGGCAGGTGACACACGTGCTCCGCGGAGCACTCCATTCTAGTTGCCACAACGATTTCAAAAGTCATTTTCTGCTAATGCATCAAAATGTATCTGCGGGTTGTAAAAACCTGTCCAGATTAAGAGTAAAACTTAATACGATACCATATTTATAATATCAATTGCTTTGAAAACATCTGAATATAAAGTATTAGCAGACATGACAATTGAAAGTATAATTTCTATACAGACTTAACCCTTTCCCTCATACGACAATTCTGCAGCAGACAACTTTGAACGTATTTTGTCAGATGGATAGCCTATGACTAAAAGTGGAAAACATTGTGACAAAAGGAGAAATTGCACGTTCTGTTGGTACACTTTTCGAAGTCGTCTGCTGCAGATTTGCTGTATGAGGGAAAGGGTTAATCTTTTCTGACATAGAACTAATCTGCAACAAGTGACTTTGATAACATCTGAGTAATGATATGGAAAATCTCTATGAATGAAAGTGTGATTGTTGAATGGGGCTTAAAAATCTTTGGCAATAAGAGAAATTGATCATCAACAGCTATTTCCCCTTTTGCCATAATGTTTCCAAAAGCTGGCTGTTGCAGATGCATCAAAATAAAGCTGCATTAGGAATGGGTTAATTTAAGACATTGTCACATGCAAATATAGCAATATATAGCCTCTTATTGTAGCTTTTATTCACTTAAAGTCATTATTTCACTTAAAATGTTAAAAATGTTTCTTTTTAACCATATACCTGTTTGAATAACTCTGAAGTCTGGAAAAAATAGACATTTCTTGTTTTTAGCAAATTCTCCTTTTCCTACACTGTTTTCAAAAGTTATATGCTACTAAAGTGACAAATGTTGTCTGGATAAAGGAAAAAAAATATTTATATAATTCATCCATATTTGCAAGAAAATTGAATGAATTTTTTTATTAATTTACACTTTCCTGAAATTGTACTTTTTTACACATCAAGACATATTTTTGAAAAATTATGACAGAATGTAAAAATTGCACTTTTTTTTTTTGAATTGATAGAGATTTTTAATTAGGTATGTTTTCACAAAATTGGTTTCAAAGGTATATTCTACAGATATTTTGTATGCAGAAAAAGGTTAAATACAGTTTGCATTACAGTATTTACTGTACATACCATTCTATGCAAACTTCAGGGACGTAGATATCTACGTCCCTGGCAAACTGTAGGCATTGCTATTTCATGAGCTGTTTACATGTACCTGGTCTGATATTTTTAGAGCTGTCTGCTTTGATAACATCTGAAGAAAATGCCCGACTTCAGTTATGGGATGCCCTTTCTCAAGCACCTTACTGCAGCAGATACATCCCCTTATCATTTTTCTACATACAAAAAAGTTGCAAAATGAGAAATGGCCCATTTCGTTATGATAAAGTTGACATTTCATGCCTGATTGGCCCCTTGTGTTAATTTTCATGTTTTACTCATACAAGCAATAAGCGTATGCTATATTTAGCATTGTTTATTGTACATGATAACTTCTAACTTATAATGGGCAAATTTGCCTAAAAGCAATAAAATGTTTTGTATTGTATTGTATTGTATTCACAGGACAGATATCTATGCAGAAATTGATACAAGAGTGGGGACAGTCAATGCTACTTCTGGTGTTTTTGTGGCGTCAAGGGTGAATAAAGGGGGCTGTTCAACATTTGAAGCAGAAGGGATATACTTCTTTCTCTTTCCAAAGGATGGATTTATAGAAGTGACTGGAGATCTAGGTAAGAAAAAAAATATTTGAATTCCTATTTTTCTAAAATTGGAGTTTGAGTCTCTAATATGTTATTTTATTCCTTCGCTCGACTTTTCGAAGAAAAGCTAGCTATACTACTCACCTTGGCGTTGGCGTTTTTACTATCATTACCTCCACCAACAGCCAAGAGTGCATAATTCAGTGAAGGTTTTTGTAAGAATTATGACCCTTTTACGACTTATGAAGTACTTTGCTTATAAATAGTATGATAAAGTTCTGTACCACCTAAAAATGTTTTGTTTTATTGGCAAGTACGAAAAAGTCGAGCACGCTGTCCTCTGATGGCTCTTGTTTTCTTATACAGCAAATGAGCTTGAAAACATCTAGGTACAACATTGAAATTATTTAGAAATAAAACATAATAGTTGAAAACAAAGGAAATTGTTTATTAGGGTATGTGGAATTTTTCCTCTTGCCACAATGTTTTCAAAAGTTGTCTGATGCACATTGGAAAGGGTTAAGGTACGAAGTAACACAGTGGGTCATCAACTCAAAAAAAAGTAAAAGAAAAAAAGCATAATTAAGTTCAGAAAATTACATATTTGAAGAGATTGTACAACTGTTTGGATTTGTTGAATGCAAACATCCATGATGGTACCATTGTAAGAACCTTTTTATTTAGTTAATCCTTTCCAACATGCAACAATTCTGCAACAGACTACCTTGAATACATCTAGGTAAACAAATGGAAATTCACTATGTTGAAAGTATTATTATTGAATATGGTTGAAAACATTGTGGCAAAAGAAGACTGCGTATTATGAGCAATTTTTCTTTTTTGTCACAATGTTTTCAAATGTTGTCTGCTTAAGTTGCATTAGAATGGGTATGGAAAGGATTAATTTTTAGCCACAGATGTAAGCTTCGTTAACCCATTCCCTCATATAAACGCTTTCTGACACCTCTGCAGCAGACGGCTTTTTTAAAACATGACGACAAAAGGAGAATTTGCTAAAAAAGAGCAATTTCTCCTTTTGTCACCCTATTATCAACTCTATTTAATGTTTTCGAGTATGTTGCAGATTTGTTGTATGTGTGAAAGGGTTAATGCATGTTTCCATTATTATTGACTTTGACATACAAAGACATGTTATCCATCGAAAGATCTAAGACATGAGATTCATTATATTTTTCTTATTTTCAGCTCGAACACAACAAATTTTAAAACAAGATGTCACTGTTACAGCTGATGGATGGAACAAACTTGGACTACTTTTGAAGGTAAAACAGTTTTGTCCATTATCTTGTTGTCAAAGTTATTCGAACCCTTTCCCACGTTCAACAAATATGCAGCAGATGACTGTATATAATCTAGGCAAAAGTAAGGAAATCTCAACAATTGAAAGTATGATCATTGGATAGGGTTGAAAACTGATAATGAGCATTTTCTTCTTTTTCCTCACTATTTTCAAACTCACCTACTGTGTAGGCGTCAAAATGTGTCTGTATGTGCTATCCTACATATAGCCACATTTTGATACATCTGAAACATACAACTTTTGAAACATTGTAATGTAGTAACCAATTTCTCCTTTTGCCATAATGATTAAAACTCAAAATTCATTTGTAGGGTTTTTCTATGTTTTAACCTAAATGTTTTCAAAGTCCTGTGCTGCAGGTCTGTAGTATGTTTGTAGTATGCTTGAAAGGGTTAGATACTTGTCATGATTGAAATCAATGAAAAAGCAGAGTTGTCAATCTTTGTGTCTTTTCTGAAAAGTATTTTTTAAATCACCATGATACCTTTTGTCAAATTGTACCGACCGTATAAATCTTAACCTTTCAAGGGAAAAATTAGGACAAGATATTATGAAGAATACAATTTTAAACTAGGATAGAAAAATAACATATTTAACCCTTTCCCACATACAACAAATCTGAAACAGATGACTTTGAAAACATCTAGGTAATAACTTAATTATCTATAAATGAAAGTATAATTATTGTATAAAGATGAAAACATTGTAGCAAAAATATTAACAATTTCTGCTTGAATCTCACAACAGAATCTACTTAACCCTTTCCCTCATACAACAATTCTGCAGCAGACGACTTTGAACATAATTTGACAAACAATAGAAAATCTCTATATTTGAATGGATAAGCTATGACTAAGAGTGGAAATCTTGTGTCAAAAGGAGAAATTGCTCATTTTGAGCAATTTCTTCTTTTGTCACTATGTTTTCAAAAAGCTGTCTACTGCAGAGGCGTCAGAAAGCGTCTATATGAGGGAAAGGGTTAAGTTGACAGAATTTATCTTCTAACAAGTTTATATATATAATATGTAAACAGTGTGGATCTTGATCAGACTGTGCAGTTGCACAGATCAATCTGGATCTACACTGATTATGAAAGTCAAATTGTACCTATTCACATGGATGGACATATATAAGTACATTATGGTCAAAGTACATATCTTGCAGACATAATGTTTCTTTTGATTTCAAGTATAGGCAGTGTTATAAAAGCTTTTTCTTGATGAAGATACTATATAGTTGAAAAATAAATGTAATAACAATTTTGGTTCAGAGTTGAAAAAACATTGTGGGAAAATTTGAAATAAGCACAGTCTAAAAAAAAATTCATTTTCCAATTATGACTTCAAAAGTCGTCTCCTGCAAACATGTCAAATATCTTCTGTATCTGGGAAAATCAATTTTTATTGCAGGATGGCTATGCAACAGGAACGCTAAATAATGAAGAAGCATTCCACATTAAATTGCCAGATCGGACTCCGAAGAACGGATTTGTTGCCTTAGGCTCTTCCGAGTATGGTTTAGCAGATTTTGACAATCTTAAAATTACAACAAGCTCACAAGGGGAAACTATATTTAACAAATTAAATGGTGATTCACCTCGGGTTAAAGATAGTGAAAATATATTAGATGTTTTAGATAACAAAGAATCAACTGTAGATAATGATAATTTGTATTTCAAACCGCATAATAATGGGGTTACTTAACTCTTACCCTCATGTAGACGTTTTCTGACGCCTTTGCAGCAGACGACTTTTGAAAACATTGTGGCAAAGGTGAAATTGCTCATTATGAGCAATTTAACCATTTGCCATTATGTTTTCAACTCTGTTTAATAATTAAACGTCATTAATTGAGATTGTTCACATTTTTGAAAAGATGTTTTCAAAGTCGTATGCTACAGATTTGTTGTATGTAGGAAAGGGTTAACCCTGTCCAACATACAACAAATTTGCAGCAGTTGATTCTAAAAACTTTCTGGAAAATAATAAGGTAAATCACAAAAAAACTGTAACTGAAGAATATGTGATAAAAAGGTATATGCTAGGTCTATGCTTTTATAGATAACTCTATGAAACTAATTATATTATCCCCTGCTGAAGAGTTTTGGCAACATCTGTCCATGCTTTATCTAAAGCATTGTGAGATGTGTTCACCTACATCAGGGAATGTTACCCGGAATGTTTTTCTACAATTGCGTTAGGAACACCAGAGTTATAGCCCCTTTGGCAAAGAATACTTGCTTTTTTTGGCTCACCTGAGCACAAGGTGCTGAAGGTGAGTAAACTGTGATTGCCCTTTGTCCAGTGTCTGGCATGTGTCGTCTGGGGTCTGTCTATCAACTTCTTCTCTGTAACCAGTGGGTTGATTTTGATCAAACTTCACAGCAAGCATCCTCTCAAGAGCTCACTAGAATTCCTTCAAATCTTGTAGAGCAATACAAATTCTGGTTTCCATGTTAACCGAAAGAAAATAACTTAAAAAATCAACTCCTCCCAAACTGGTTGGCAGATCTTCAAATAACTGTGTAGTAACTTTGAGTAACCCTCTATCAGATTGATTCAAGCCATATTGATTGATAAAAAAAACATGGCTGCCAGAGGGCTGGGCTGTTTTGCCTTATTTGGCTATATTAGAAACTTTAACAATCTTCTCCTCCGAAAGCAAATACCCGATTTACAAATAATTTTGTAGAAATGTTGCTTAGGAGACCCTCTATCAGATTCCATCAAGCCATGTTGATTGGTCGAAAAAAACATGGTCGTCAGAGCGCGGTGCTGCTTTGCCTTATATAGCCCTAGTGAAAACTTTAAATATTACTGATTTTTAAATAGTTTTGAAGACATGTTCTTTTAGTTACCCTCTATCTGGTTCCTTCAAGCCATGATGATTAGTCAAAAGACATGGCCACCAGGGACTGGGGCTGTTTTACTTTTAATGCCCAGAGTGTAAGATTTAGAAAATAAATATCTGAAAAACTTACTGGTACATACACATCTTTGGTGACTATCAGTTTCCTCATTTCATATTAATTTAACAAATGACAAACAACATTGGGTTGGGTTATTTTGTCTTATGGCAGTGGAGCTATACTGGTCCTCTTCAGCCTTTTGTATTAGCTTACCTGACCGCATGATTGGGTATTTAGCAAGACAACTCAGGTGAGGAATCCAGGGCCATCATGGCCTTCTTGTTTATTACCTCCCTACTACGCAGCCTAGAATAACATTCCTCAGTATTTATACCTTTCCCACATATAGACACATTTTGATGCATCTGCAAATGATTTCACTTGAAAACATTGTGGCAAAAGGAGAATTGCTCATAATTGGATTTTTTTCCTTTTACACACATGGTTCCAACTTGATTCAATAAATATACTTTCATTTGCAAAGATTTTCAAAAATATTATCTAGATATTTTCAAAATTGTCTGCTGCAGATTTGTGGGAAAGGGTTATATAGAATTACTATGTCTTTTCATGAATTGGCATTAAGATTTATACCCCAGTTATTATGTATATATGTACCTTACACTTACCTCATGTTTCGTGTAATTAGTTAATGTTTGTTTGTTTTAGCTCACCTGAGCACGAAGTACTGAGGCGGAGCTTAGATGTTATCTCTTACCATACATTGTTTGTATTTTGTCTATTTATCCATTCATTCACGATTTCCCTTTAAGGGGTTCTTGATGGAGTGTCCTTGGTCAAGGCATATTTTCTAGCTTAGTACAGATATGTTTACCCAGGGATCATGCATTAACCCTTTCCCTCATATAGACGCTTTTTGACACCACTGCAGCAGACAGCTTTTTGAAAACATAGTAAAAAAAGAAGAAATTGCACAAAACGTGCAATTTCTCCTTTTGCCACAATGTTTTCCACTTTTAATCATAGGTTATCCATTCAATTATAGAGGTTTTCCATCTTTTGACAAAATATGTTCAAGGTCGTCTGCTGCAGAATTGTTATATGAGGGAAAGGGTTAAAGAATTGCTGCAGTGATATAACTGAAATAATGTTGAAAATGGCATTATTAAGTCCCTATTCAACAAAGAGACAAATGTTCTTTGGTTGGTTCTTTTTCTAATATTATGGTTAGCGTCGGGGATTTGAAACCGGGTGTCCCGGGTTCGATCCCCATTTGCGGCACGACGGTCATGGTGGAGTGCATATTTTCTAGCCTAGTACTGGTTTGTTTACCCAGGGATCATGAATAAGTGAACTGTCGCCGTGATGTTGAAAGCGGCGTAAAACCCCAATAAAACAAACAAAATTTTCTCATCTTGTATATTTGTCAAAATCCAAAAGTGTTAAGAGCTTTGTTATTTGGTATGCAGCATAGACTACTGGATTGGTTCCCTTGCCCTAATGTTCAATTTTTTCCCTGGATTCAAAAATGTGGGCTTGGGCATATATTTTACTTGGGGAATAGAAAGGATAGTTATTGTATAGATTTCATATAGTATAGATACCTTAGCCTTGCTTTTAATAAGACATATTTCAATGGCTATTATTAAGAACAGAGAAGTGATTCATGCATTTTGCTTGATCAACACAGGTAAAGTACCCATTAATTGTAGTTAACTGGTTGTTTACTGGTAGTTTAAGTTTACTGGTAGTTTACTGGTTAGTTATCGGGACTTCAATCTACATATAAATTATTTTAAATATTCATTTTGAATTCAAAACGAGGCTAAGGTTCTCATTAATCCTTTCCCTCATATAGACGCTTTCTGATGCCTCTATAGCAGACTGCCTTTTGAAAACATGGCGACAAAAGAAGAAATTACTCAAAACAAACAATTGCTCCTTTTGTCACCATGTTTTCGACTCTTATTCAATTGTTATTCTTTCATTTAAAGGGAGATTCAAAAATAAATAATTGGGTATGTTTTCAAAGTATTCTGCTGCAAATTTGTTGTATGAGGGAAAGGGTTAACCTTTTCCCTCTTACGACAATTCTGCAGCAGACGACTTTGAACGTATTTTGTCAAAACATAGAAAATCTCCATAATTGAATGGATAACCTATGACAAAAAGTGGAAAACATTGTGGCAAAAGGAGAAATTGCACGTTTTGTGCAATTTCTTCTTTTGTCACTATGTTTTCAAAAAGCCGCCTGATGCAGAGGCGTCAGAAAGCGTCTATATGAGGGAAAGGGTTAAGAAACATCTGTTCTGTTGAAAGGAGTAACGAACACACCATTCAAACAAGCCAAATGGTTCTTCAGATAATATCAATTTTAACAGGAGTCCAAAATTGAACATTGAGTAATTAGTTTAACCCCTTTTCCTCATCAGCAGACGACTTTGAACGTATTTTGTCAAAAAATAGAAAATCTCCATAATTGAATGGATAACCTATGACAAAAAGTGGAAAACATTGTGGCAAAAGGAGAAATTGCACGTTTTGTGCAATTTCTTTTGTCACTATGTTTTCAAAAAGCCGTCTGCTGCAGAGGCATCAGAAACGTCTATATGAGGGAAAGGGTTAAAGTATCATGTATTATTGTTGTTTATTTGATGATGAATGCATTTAAATGTGCAATTACAAAAGACTCAAATCAGTTATTTTCACAAATATTTATTAGTTAAAAAAATACATTATTTTTACATAAAAGTTGTCTTCCTGTTATTTCTATTCACCATTCAAAAGACATAGCAAAATTGATATTTGAGTGAAAACATGGTCTTATCCAATATTTAGATAGTGATGTTTCAGCCTCTATTTACACTTGGTCAGATATTTTCTGTTTGCACACACTTTGCCCATTACATCCAATTTAAAAAAAACAGTATGAAAATATGACCAACTTCTCAAATTGAGCAATATTTCTATTTTCCACAATGGTTTCAACCCATGCATTAAAATTGTTAAACATACAATACCGTATCATCCTTAGATGTTTCTAAGGCAGACACAAATCATATCATACAAACATGGCTATTATGATTTCTATAAGAAACAGTTTTATGCAAATGGCTTAACCCTTTCCCTCATACCACAATTCTGCAGCAGACGACTTTGAGAAAATCTCCATAATTGAATGGATAACCTATGACTAAAAGTGGAAAACATTGTGGCGAAAGGAGAAATTGCACGTTTTGTGCAATTTCTTCTTTTGTCACTATGTTTTCAAAAAGTCGTCTGCTGCAGAGGCGTCCGAAAGCGTTTATATGAGGGAAACGATTAACTCTTTACCATATACAGCAAATCATCTGCAGACAACTGAAAATATACGGCAAATGTTATTGAAAATCTTTATTACTGAAATTCTAATTATTGAATACAGTTGAAAACATTGTGACAGCCAGCGAAATTGCTCAATATGAGCATTTTCTACTTTTACCACAATGTTTTTAAAAGTATTCCACTGCAAATTCATCAAAATGCGTCTTGATATGGGAAAGGGTAAAAACACAGTACTGCATACATAAAAAAGGAGCTTGAGGATTCTATTCCTTTTGAAATAATTCTCTCGAATCTCAAAACTTGTTTCCATATGTTTAATGACTATAAACAAAATGGCCATTATGTTTGATTATCGTTTACCTTATGATTTTATCTGATGATTAAGACTGACCATCTTTTGTAATTGAAATGATGTTTTAGCATGTTCTGTAAGAAACCTGAGTGAAATTATTTTGAAATTGGTTCATGAAGCGTTGTCGTTTAACACTTCCCCACATACGACATTCCGCAGCAGACGACTTTGAAAAGATAGTGTCAAAAACCTAAAAAATCTCCATAAAAGATAGTTTAATCGTTAAATAAGGTTGAAAACATTGTGGCCAAAGGAGAAATTGCTCATCATGAGCAATTTTACCTTTGGCCACAATGTTTTCAAAAGTCGTATGCTGCTATTGCGTCAAACTGCGTCTGCAGGTGGGAAAGGGTTAAAGATTTATTTATTTTAGCTCACTATGAGCTTTTGTGATCACCCTGTATTCGTTGTCCTTCGCTCGTCGAGTGTCATCAACACTCGCTTGTTGACGCTCGACGAAGCCACATCAATTCTTTACGAAACTTATTCAGAGTGTTTATCTAGGTAATGTCTTGGCCAATGTCGAAAAGTTAAAAACCTAGGTGACTTGGTAAACTTGAAAAACAATCTTGTTGACACTCTAGTGGCCGCATTTTTATCCCAGAATAGTCGTGATGAAATCTAGGCCATGATCAAACACTAGGTCACTTGGCCAACTGGAAATTCATTTGGACACTATAATGGCCGCATTTCAACTCAAGAATGATAAACCTTTTTGTCCGAATGTTGGTCTTGATGATAAACGATTGAATATATCGAGGGCTTGGCGTGAAACGGTTGTAACTAAAAACCTATTTTGAAAACCCTGGTTTAGGGGCAATTTTGACCCCTTTGTAAACAATGCAAATTTAGTGCCATTGCTCAGAAGGAGCAATGGCACCTAAATTTCCATTGTTTACCAAGAAAAATGTTTTAACACTTATAAAGACTTCATGGCGAGGTGATTAACCTTGGTAAAAAAATACTAATTTTAGTTACAACCGTTTCACGCCAAGCCCTCGATATGTTGGGTCAACAACAGACCCGTGGTTCAGATTTTGTTGACACTTAAAAGACGGAAATGTGAACATGTTTTACGTTTGTCTTGATAATTTCTAGGTTTATTCTGAATATATGGGTAATGTCTGGTCGAAAGCTAGACCAGTATGTCAATTTTTAAGAAAACCCTTATAGGTTATCTAGATGCCAGATAATGGTTTGATGATATCGATGGCAAGTTTTGAGTATGACTCAATCCTATTCAGATGCTTGCCAAAATCAACATGAAACTTCTCATTTCCGTCCTGGTAACGCATTCATTCTGAACTTTTGAAAGCACGAATCTTCTCCCTGGTATTTTGCGTGTGTTAAAAAATCCTCGTTGGCACTTTTTGACTGAGGTTTCCATTCTTCTGTGGGTTTTAATGAATTCCTGATGCGCTGTTATGAAAAAATAATACACTGAGGTTTTTACACGAATACATATGAGCCGTTCCACGAGAAAACCATCTGTATGGACTCTGCGTAATATATCGACACAGATCAGCCTGCGCAATCCGCGCAGGCTAATCCGGGCCGACACAGTCCGTCTTATGGGGATAGAGGTGTAGAGTAATGGTTCTTAAAACAGAAAAAAACACATGAGGCGAAAAGTGTCTTTCCGGGTTAGCCTGCCCGGCATGCTTAGGCTGATCTCGGTCGATACTTTACGTCCACAATGTTGGTTTTCTCGTGGAACGGCTAAATTATGGATGGCATTTTGGTAGGGTCTTTGATGTCTCTGCGGTTTTGGATAATGCACTGTTACAACAACGTTAAATTAGTGGGGTAAAAATTCTAGTTGTTTGTCAAAACTTAATTCAAGGTCATTAATATTATATGTAGACGGACTGTGAAGGCTCTGTTGAGACTGCGGATACACTGCAGACTTTCCAGCGTTGATACATTTTGAAAAGTGTTAGATGCGGCGTATATGTGCATGCTTGTCATAATAAAGTACGACTTTTAAATAAAGTCAAGAATACGTCAATAGTGTAGACTGACCGTGAAGGTTCTGGTGAAACCATACGGATGCACAGGCTCGTCCGAGTCATCATATAGACGAGAAGTGGTACAATGGACTCGCGATAACTCGAACATGAAGGGACCAATATATTATTTTGAGTTATCTAGGGTTTCGAACCCTGTAATTATGCATAATTAATTCATTTATGTTTTCAGCTCCGTTATTCATTTAAACACTCGCGTTTTAATTGAGAAAAGTGAGACAGTGATAAAATACTATCGAGAAACAACTAAGCGACAGTTCTGATTGCTAGTATGTCACTACACTGTTTTGATAAATAAAACCCTTTGTGGAAATTGATCCACTTAAAAAGTATATTCGAATTATCCCATTTTCGAGCTATAGCGAACACAATGTTTTGTTGCACCTGGATACATTGAAGACGCATGTGAGCCTGCGCATCCGCACAGGTCCATCAGTCGATACTGTCCATCCGTGGCGTGTGAAACATGGATGTGAATGTAACTTGTGACAGTGCTTGTCTTTCGCGCAAGAAGGTACATCTATAAGTTCACATGTATGTGAACATTGAAGGGTCAGAGCTCTAGATCAGAGGGAGTGAACAGGTATTTTCCCCACACTATTTATCGTATTACTCAACCAAATCCTATGTTGTGGGTACTCAAAAGAATCGTCTCACTGAGACGATTCTTTTGAGTACCTACAGCATAGGGTTTAAATAACAAATAAGGATTTTAGAACATGCGAAATGCCCCTTATCTAGAGATCTGATTCGTACGGTGCCAATTTAATATTCCCGTGTTTGCAAGACACGTAAGTATGTAAAGGGGTAACATTGTGATATGTTATAACCCTGTATTCATGCACACATCTTACACAAAGTTTTAAAAGTAGCAGAAAATATATTTCGTACAATTCATTTCACAGACTAAGTTAATATTCACTTGAAAAAGAATGAGTCAAACATGTAGATGCTTTCTGACGCTTCTGCAGCAGACGCCTTTTGAAAACAATGTGACAAAGGGAGAAATAACTCATTTTGGCACACTGTTATCAACTTTTCAGTAATTATACCTTCATTTATACAGATTTGACGTGTTTTGCCTAGATGTTTTCAAAGTCGTCTGCTGCAGATTTGATGTTTGTGGGAAAGGGTTAAAATACGTATACTTACCTCTGTGAATGGTCCTTTCTGGATAAAACAAAGTTCTCGTATAGCAAATACAGGTAATGGTACCAAAGGTAAAGCTGCAATAATCCAGCCAATCACTTCACCGAGAACTGGATACCGGTAGTCACCGTAGGACGCCGGTTTATATGTCCATAGCAGAAACACTAAACAACACTGTAATAGAGCGGAAAATAGAATAAAGTTTGATCAGTTGATAAGGGTTAAATGCATCTGTGGACACACACTTGAGTCAGAGTCTCTGTAATTGTTTTGTTTGATTGAGATTTTTACGCTGCACGCAACTGCATTACAATTATTTATTACACATTTTAAAAGCTTTTAATCACATCTCGTACAAATGGTAATATACTCAATGATACAATATAGAGATTTCCCAACTTGAGAAAACCTATAACATGCTTTTTGTCTACTGAGCTATATCGCCTTGTGTGCGATATAGCTCACTAGCCGAATTTATTTTCGAAACAACTTCTTTTAAGCTCCGTTTTCACTACTTAACACTTTATTTCCATGATGGACAGTTAAATAATCCACAATTGCACTTTTAAATCCGCAAATAAGAGCTTGAATCGACATTACACATTTATTTCAATCAATGTACACATTTGTCAGTGCGCCCGTAGTGACGTCACTGCAAATCTGGCAGATTAAGTCATTCAGACCTCTCCGCTTCTGAGCTTAAAATAAATGAGCTGCACAGGGGTATTGTCGTTTAAAAACGAAAATTATCGCCGAGTATATAATATATAGTTTAAATAAACATTGTTTTCATGATTTGGGAATTAAATCCCTCGTGAAAGAGATTCTTGCATATAAAAACTCGTGCGCTATGGCGCACTCGTTTTTATATCGCAAGAATCTCTTCCACTTGGGATTTAAATCCCGTATCCTGAAAACAATGTTAATTTAACTCTATTTATTACATTTCTATCCATCAAAGATAAGGATATCTCGGTGAAAGAAAATTCATAATCGTTGATTTATTGTTATTACACACCAGTGTTATAATCTACTACACAATTGCGTATGCGTGCACCTCCCTTTTTTCCATGGCCACGCCTCATCCGAAAATAATGCGCAAAGTAGGTCAAACGACAAACAATATTCCACAGTAAATATACACTATGGTTGAAGACACGTATTTCAAAATTTAATGTATTATAACAATGAAATGTAATAAACAGATTATTCAACTCATTTTTTCAAAGATTAGAATATAATTCACTCGCCGTCTTGTGAATGGGAGGAGCCACTCGTGACTACGTCACTCCCATTCACGAGACGGCTCGTGAATTATATTCTTATCTTTCAAAAAATAAGTTGAATAATCTCTATATAATCACTCATATTATACAACCCTTTCCCCCATATAGCAAATCCGCAGCAGACGTCTTCGTTAACATTTAGGAAAATTATTGGAAATGACTATAAATAAATATATACTTATTGAATGTAGTCTAACACATTATTTTGCAAATGGAGACATTGCGAGCATTTCCCCCCTTTTTGTTATTTCTATTTAATAAAAGTGCTGTATATACGACAAAATGTGTCTGCATGTGGGAAAAAGTTAACTGTTTTTTCCCGACAATTGTCTCCTCTTAAAATGATAGAAAAAAGACACTAAATCACATACATACCAAAAGAAGTGCAGGTGTTATAAAAGCCCAACACCATTTCATGTAAAACGGCAAACCACGACCCAACATCATTTCTATATCGTGACTGTATCGAGTTGTACCTGTCGAGTAATAAACATGCATATTAACAGTTCACCGAAGTACGGTCTTCTGATTTGTTAAATTGAGGCCATCACAACAAGACGACTCCTGATCCGGGCTTAGCAGACGATTTTGAAGCCATTAAGGCCAACATATAGAAACTCTCTATTAAATGAATTTGTAATTATTGAATATAATTGAAATTATATTGGCAAATAGAGAAATTGCTCCTCTCTTTCATCTGGAGGTAGCCGAGCCCCGGTAGTTCAATCGGAAGCGACGCGGGCTGTCAATCCAGGGATTGTGAGTTCGAATCCCGGCTCGGCCAACTTTCTTTCCGAGGATTGACAAAAGTCAATGTGACATGCGTCATTCGTCTTAAACCAATGGGCTAAGTCTATGTGGAAAAGCAGCCAGTTGCTTGGTAAGATTGTTGTGTGGAGTACTGGTGTAAGAAAACCAGGAAATGCATGAGTAGGTGAAATGGCCGCCGTGATATAACTGAGAAATTGTTAAAAACGGCGTTAAACCCTAATCAATCATCTGGAGGTGTATTCAATTGGTCCTTACACACTGAGAACGCGTGGCGCGTACTATTTAAAAGTTGTTATTTGATTGGTAGATTGGGCTAGCACTCGCTCGAGTGCTCGGTGTGTTGGTGTAATTTGAACTTACCGTATATCCAAGCTATAATGATACATTCTAGGAAGCTAAACACGGGACTGACAAGAATAGCAGCATACCAATCTATAAGCTGAAAAATGTACATCCCGCCCTGAAATTAAAATATGTAAATGTAACCATTTTCAACAAACAATGAAGCTGCAACAGAGGACTTTGAAAACAATCGACAAAATATAGAAAATAAAATCCTATACAACCGAAAATATGATTTATTAACCGTGTGATTCATTTCACGATGAATGTCCCCTTTTGCGTATTTTTAAAAGTCGTTTTGATGCAGATGCGTCAAACTACATTTGTATGCTGAAAACGGTTAAACGACTAGGATGCATTAATTACTGAATGATGTACGCTCACCAGAAAGAGATAACTATAAATAATTAACGTAATAAAAAAACACGACTTTAGGAGACGTAGAAAAGGACAATTCGGATCAACTGGTATCCTTTCAAACATACATAAACAATGGCAAACGGGTCTGGCCACAATTTCTCACAACTTAGATACGGCGATCCCATTAATAAGTACGCACATTTTTTATTTTGTCTCTAATTACGACTTCGATTTTTATGTTTATATCTATTTTTTGGAGACAAATATATTCCGGTTAGGCAATGTTTCCGGTGTAAAGTGTCACACGAGCACAACCATATCCAAAGCATGATACCATCGGGCACACGCCCAACACAAAGTCGCCGAAGCCTCACACAAAACCGCCGAAGCTTTAATTGAGCCGTTCCACGAGAAAACCATCATTATGGCTAATCCGGGCTGATACATTTCGTCTCAGGGTGATAGAGGTATAGAGTAATGATTAATCCACAGGAGGCGAAAAGTGTCTGTCCGGACGTACTCATGAAGTATATTTGTGGGGTTATTTCTTTTGTTTGAAACTTGTTTTTTTTTTTAGAAAAAAGGAAACCCTACAAGTACTCTCTCACCAGGACGGGTTGGCATGCTTAGGCTGATCCGGGGCGTTCCTTTACGCAGAGTCCACACTGTTGGTTTTCTCATGGAACGGCTCATATATATCTGTGATTTAACTATTGACTGTTGGAACCGATTGTGTGAAGCCTGTTCAAACCAAGTTAAAGCCAGATCAGCCTTCACATCTGCACCCTCTGGCCAGACGTTGGCTGCCCATAGTGCAACTTATACTATTCTAAAACAGCATTTCATATGATCTGGCTAACCGATGTTCTCCCATGTGAATTATTTCCTAATATTAGTAAATTAGGATAATTCTATCCCCTCTATTAATATATATATATCTTAGAAGTAAATGTAAAATGCTTCTCTTATATGAGTCGCAGCTAGCAAATTGGGGTATAAATGCATCTGCGTACAGTAAAGACATGGGTGAACCAGAGTTGTCTCTTACATACATGGTTTTTTCATAGATGCACATTTTGACAAAAAGCTGTTAGTGTAGACCCGCTAGCTTACATTTATACGATCCCATAACAAAGAATCAATAACACTCCAAATCACTAGAGGCGACTCACTTATTAAAATATTGGTGACCAGCTTGGCGCTATATTTAGTAACAATTCATGTTTGTTTTTTAAGTAACAATATTTGACAACTACAATATTTAGACACCCGTGGTCTTCCTTACCTGGAAGCACATAGGGAGTCCAAGAACAAATCCGGCCATGCATATCACAAGGGTAATAATTTCACGACGTTTCTGTAGTCTCGGGAATAGATCGAGTAGTCCCGCTATAACTGTCTCTGTGGCTGAAAACTGGAGAGAAATAAGGCACGTTTTTATATAAGCCCGTTCATCAGAAATTGTACGAGTTGGCACTTATGAGCTGTGTCGGTTCAGATCAGTCTTTTACATCCGCACAGTCTTATCCGAATCTACGCAAGTTGACTGACGCTTCCTACAGGCTTATTGCAAGTTAGTTGTGGATAGTGTAGATTTTCATCTACACTGTTCACAAATGCCAACTGGTACCTGATCATATAATCCTAATATATTTAGAGCCCTGGTGGATCTGCATATATTGAATACCTTCCCAGTCCGCCTACTTTAATAAGGTCCGTCTCCGTTGTGAAAAGGTTAAACCGTCCGGCAGGGTTCGATCCCCGGTCAGATCATACAGCAGAATATTACAACCTGGTGTTAATTACGTCCTCCTCCTCCTTTGCACTCCTGGGTGCGGGAATATCATTACTAATCAACCAGTGTCCTGAGAAACGCCGTGATATAACTGAAATTACTGTTGAAAACGGCATTAAACATTATTCAAACAAAGAAACAATTTTGTTTTATTGGGGATTAACGCCGCTTTCAACAATATTTCAGTTATATCACGGCGACAGTTCACTTATTCATGATCCTTGGGTAAACAAACCAGTACTAGACTAGAAAACGTGGCTTGCCCAAGGGCACTCCAGCATGACCGTCGTTCCGCGACTGGGGATCGCCGAACCCGGGACACCCGGTTTCAAATCCCCGACGCTAACCACTCGGGCCACGAGTCATAGGTAGAGCTTCTGTTGAATATCAGAATTGTATGCTTCTGTTGAAAATTAGAATTGTATGGCTCTCTAGTTTCACTCATACTAACATTCATTGGATACCAAGTACTGAAATGCAACAATTAAGATCCTTTTTTGCCTGAAACGTTCAATCATATATATCTCAACAAAGAGGCGGAAACAATGAAAAATCATGTAATCTTTTACTGGGGAATTTACATTTTCCAAACAAAACAGTGAAATAAATTACAGTACTTTACAGAAATCCAATTAATAATTATTGGTAATGTCACACGAATTGTGAACCGGGCCATTTTGACCAGTAAAGAAGAGGATCAGCCTGCGACCAATCTAATCGGGTTCTTCGTTGGTCGAAAGTGTACGTTGAACAAACATTCCGAGAAATCCTTTCGAGACTTATAATGACCAACAGTCTGTAGGCGACGTGATCTCCAAATATCAACGTACGGGAACTTTCGACCAGTGTAGAACCAGATCAACCTGCGCAGTCTGATCTTTTCGCAGATTAGTCTTATAAGAAGTATACAATTTCGATTCATATCATGAATGGGCAGGCAGGCATTTTTTTCCACAGGTGTAATACTTCTGTTAATGTTGCTTTTCCTTGAGTACCGCCTTGGTGGTGTATTGTAGAGCGTCCGCCTCGGGATCGGG
Organism: Serripes groenlandicus; assembly: GCA_031761405.1. NCBI lineage: Eukaryota > Metazoa > Mollusca > Bivalvia > Cardiida > Cardiidae > Serripes > Serripes groenlandicus. The sequence goes on from JASEVX010000117.1 coordinate 508,989, forward strand.
AGGTCGCGGGTTCGATCCCCGGCCGGGTCATACCAAATACGTTAAAAATGGTAGTAATGGCTGCCCTCCTATGCGCTCAGGGATGCTGGGTTAGCATTACGACTGACTCGCTGGTGTCAACATATAGGGACCCGTAGTACTGGTAACTTAACGGCGTGATAAAACTGAAAAATTGTTGAAATCGGCGTAAAACCCCAATCAATCAATCACTCCTGGAACACCGCTTATATACATGTATTATATTTGACCGTATCTGTCATTTGTTTCACAGCCAACGGAGGTCAGCTTTCGTATGACCTGACTCATAATATTAATCTAATTAACATATACTTAAAATCCCCGCCAAAAAAAAAACAAGGACACGTGTACCTGACTATCTAAGCCCACTGTAAAAAGCATAATAAAGAACAACACAGCCCAGAGCTGGGGTACTGGTAGACGGGCTAGGGCCTGCGGGTAGGCAATAAATCCTAAACCAGGACCTGAAATGGTTCAAAATCACGATAATAGCAACGACAGGAACTGTTTCTGTCTGAATCTGCGAGGTTTTACGCAGTTGCTACACAAATTGAAAACTACCTAGGAATGATCAAACTTAAATATTGTTAAACGTGGAGAAACAAAATACCATTCAAACAAACAAACCAACGAACAAAGCGAACAAGAATTATATATAAACAAGATGGCCAAGATGGCCCTAAATCGATCACATTATTGATAGTATAGTAGACAATATTTAACTGCAAATATCTATTTCCCCCCTTTTCTGATGCCACCTTGCAGCCCTGTTTTTCAATCAAGAATTTTCGTCTAGTGGCCATGTTTTTCGACCAATCAATATGGCTTGAGCAGTTATTGTAGAGGGTCACTCAAGGAACTCAATGTGTGATGCTGCAGTAACCAAAGTTCTACACATAATGTATGTCTGTGAACACTTTTGAAAGAGAACCAACAAAGTAACATTCCTGTAAAATTTATTTGAAATTGGTCCAATGGAATTGTGGGGTTTGTTATTTGAAACTAAAAGTTAATTTTACCCCTTTTGTGATAACTCCTGGTTTCTATGAGTTTATATACCCAATCAATATGGCTTGAACAAATTAGAGCAGAAGGATCAATGCAGTAAGATTTCTATGCAATTATTTTAAAGGAATTGTTAAATTTTGTCAGTTTGCCCCTTTTCTGATGCAGCCTGGCTGCCATGTTTTTCAACCAATCAATATGGCTTGAATTTTGTAGAGGGTCACCCAAAGATAATTTCTAGCAAATTATATTCGAATCTGACAATCAGATTTAGAGAAGAAGAATTTTAAAGTTTGGACATTTTGCCCCCTTTCTGAATCCGCAGTAGCCAAAGTTCTCCATAGAATTTAAACCTTTGAACAATTTTGAAAGGGGACCATCAAAAGAACATTCCTGTGAAGTATGGTTAAACTTGGTTCAGTAGTTTAGGAGGAGATTGTGTTTAAAGCGAAAAGTTAACGACAGACACAGAGTGATCAGAATAGATCACATTGAGCTTTCGGCTCAGGTGATCTAAAAAATAATTGGGTAACTAGAACTTTGATAAAAACAACAACACTTTTTGTATTCATGTATTGCCATGAAGTTAGATTGTGTTGTGACGTTCATGTATTGCCATAAAGTTAGATATTGTTGTGACGTCCATGTATTGCCATGAAGTTAGATTGTGTTGTGACGTTCATGTATTGCCATAGTGTTATATATTGTTGTGACGTTCATGTATTGCCATAAAGTTAGATATTGTTGTGTGTTAACGTATTGCCATGAAGTTAGATAGTGTTGTGACGTTCATGTATTGCCATGAAGTTAGATAGTTTTGTGACGTTCATGTATTGCCATAGTGTTAGATTTTGTTGTGACGTTCATGTATTGCCGTGGTTTTAGATATTGTTGTGACGTTCATGTATTGCCATAGTGTTAGATAGTGTTGTGACGTTCATGTATTGACATGTAGTTAGATAGTGTTGTCACGTCCATGTATTGTCATAGTGTTAGATAGTGTTGTGACGTTCATGTATTGCCATAAAGTTAGATAGTGTTGTTACGTTCATGTATTGCCATAAAGTTAGATAGTGCTGTGACGTACATGTATTGCCATAGTGTTAGATAGTGTTGTGACGTACAAAACCAGGCGGGATTAGATGGATGAGTCACCCGTAAGATGTTTAACAAAATAAGTATATAAATAATATGAGCCGCGTATATATTTTATGAGCCTTGTTGCATCTGCAAATATTGTAGACTCGAGTGAGTCCGTGCATCCACACAGTCTCATTAGAGCCTACACTGCCCACCTGTATGCTATATAAACCTAACTGTGTCTTCTGACGATAATCCTGACCTTTCCCTCATACGACAATTCTGCAGCAGACGACTTTGAACGTATTTTGTCAAAACATAGAAAATCTCCATAATTGAATGGATAACCTATGACAAAAAGTGGAAAACATTGTGGCAAAAGGAGAAATTGCACGTTTTGTGCACGTTTTGTGCAATTTCTTCTTTTGTCACTATGTTTTCAAAAAGCCGTCTGCTGCAGAGGCGTCAGAAAGCGTCTATGTGAGGGAAAGGGTAAGTCCCACTAGTTTTACGTCAGTATAGCATTACACGATGTCAAACGGGAGTCTCAATAACACCCCCACATTCTATGACGCAGCTCATATGGATCTATGAAAAAGGTCAGTATCAGGTCAAATTCGTCGAGTTATACCTGATTTGACGATGTAATCGATAGGTAGCTGAAGTTCATTGGCTATATATCCTAGAATGGTGAACACAACCAACCCGCTGAATACACTCGTGCCTTCACTCGCAAACGATATGATCAGTGAATCCCTGGAAATGTAAAAAGGAAAAAGGGCGTTTCCGATATTTTGTTAATAACCCCTTCCCGAAACAAACGATGTTTGCCACACTTTAACAGACTATAATTGTAGCATTGTAGGGAAAATTAAGAATGTTCTAGTTTTCCCAAAATAATTTATATTTTGTATCAGATATACAATTTTCGAGTCACCTCTCAGATGGGTTTATCAGCAGACCTCTCTTAAAATATCAATTAGATTAACGACTAATTAACACTTTTCGACCTGCCAGACGCAACTTTGCGCATTTGCAGCTTAAGATATTTTAAAACATTGTTTGCAAAAGGAGAAATCGCTCAAAGTCGTCTGCAAAGATTTGTTGAATGTGGAGAAAATTAAAAATTTCGCACAAGTGCGTTGCATATAAAGATTGGCATACGAAAATCATAAAAAACGTTCAATTAAGAAACTGATGGTAGACCGTTTAACTTAACATACTGGAGGGTTATTGTTTGATAAGAGGATTTGCAGGTTCAGTAGGCCATACTTGTACAGATTGAGCCAGAACATGACTGGCTAATATTATGTATTAGAGGATACATCAAATTAGCCTGTCTATGGGAATAGATACAAATTGGTTTGTGTACACAGTCCAGAACCACATCAGCATGTGCATCCATTCTCCTCTGTTTTCAATAATTAAACTTTCAGTTCAGAAATTTCCCATATTCTTCACTTCTATATTAAAAAGTCGTCTGATTCATACGTATTGTATCAGGGAAAGGGTTAAGAAACATAAAACACATTGTGAATACAAAATACAAATGAACGTACCTGAGACAGTTAGCATTAAACTTGTTATAGCTTGCCATTGTTATCAAAGGGCCCCATCCTGGCCCCAACGAGTAAAACACCTGTAAGAGGGCCTCTAACCATACCTGTATTTAATGGGTGAAAATATTTATGTAATCTAAAGCTTTGTTTTGATTTGTTTAAAAGAACACATAATTTCACAACAAAACAATGATAAATCCGTCTGAATATTTCTGTTATACCTCGAATTGTAAGTAAAAATTAAATAGAAACCTGTTACAGAATTAGAGTAAGGACTTAACGCGAAATCTGTTACGAAACTGAAAGAAAAGATTGACTGCACAATCTGTTACATAATTTGAAGTTTGATTAAACAAGGTATCTGTTACTGAATTGGAAATGTTAAAATCGAAGCCTGGTACAAGAATGGAAGCAATTAATTTAAACGCAGTATGTTACGGAATTGAAAGTGAATATTAAACACTAAACCAAAACTATAAAAGTTAAATCCGTGCTCAGAATTTGTGCTCAAGTATCTGATTGGTCAGAAGAAAATTCGTTCTCTAAATTGATCAATCAGAATCCTTATTTGGAGCATGGAGTTGATTTCTGAGCATTGAGAACGTTTTCAGACTTTTATAGTTGTGAATCCTATACCGGAATTATAAGTAAACATTACATTGCCAATCTGTTACATAATTAGAAGTAAATATCAAACGCGTAATCTTTTACGAAAACGTAGTAAAGATTAAAGCACAATCTGTTACAGAATTGGATATAAAGATTTTACGCGCAACCTGTTACAGAATTGGAAGTAACTATTAACCGCATATTTTTTACAGAATTGGAAGTAAAGATTAGACGCGAAACCTGTCACAAACTTGGGAGAAAAGATTAAACGCGAAGATTAAACGCGAAACCTGTTGCGACCTCATTGACATTAATGGTTTAGCTTATATCTATTGCAAAACCTGCAATTTAATACAGAAGTGAAAGTCAAGAACCAATACACACTGAACAAAAATGATTCTGTTATTTATTAGTTTGGATAAAAAAAAAAGTGTTTTTATTATTAATGATTACTCAATCAAGCGAAAAGCAACATTCGATTCCATAGACTATGTCTCTTTATTTTTGTATTCAGATAATCTTGCAAATATACAAAGGCAGCATATATACCAGCAGTTAGTCAAGGAAACTAGCTTAGATAATATAACAGGTATAACAGTTAGGACAACTATGAGACCATACTTTTGAGTACCCACGGCATACGGTTTAAAGGACAACTACATATGTAATAACACGAGAAGCGCCTCTTACTTAGATCCTAAGGTAGGATCTCCTCAATCACGGCTCATACTGAAATACATATGTGTTCAGGAATCGGCATTGGTTGAGTGGTTAGCGTCGGGAACAGGGGCGTTCCGTCTTCAATCCACGCTCGCTTGGTAGTGTGCATAATGTCAATTCAAATTGCCAAGCATAGTTCTGGTTTGCCACTTATGGGTCATGACAATATGTTAAGTCGTTGTGTTATAATTGTTATACTGTTAACCCTTTCCCTCATATAGACGCTTTCTGACGCATCTGCAGCAGACGGCTTTTGAAAACATAGTGACAAAAGAAGAAATTGCTCAAAACGAGCAATTTCTCCTTTTGACACAATGTTTACCACTTTTAGTCATAGGTTATCCATTCAATTATAGAGATTTTCTATGTTTTTTGACAAAATATGTTCAAAGTCGTCTGCCGCAGAACTTGTCGTATAAGGGAAAGGGTTAAAGTGGCATGAAACCCCACTAAATGTAATGACATACCCGTATATTCATCATCTTCTGGATGTCAGGTTTTAGATAATAAACAATACCATCCATCGATCCCTCGAGCGTCAGACCTTTTATAAGGAAGATCGTCAACAACACATACGGTAGCGTCGCCGTAACATACACAACCTGAAATACACACAACTGATCTGAGCCACGTCTGGTCTTTCGTAGTATTATTGCATGCGATAACCAACAGTTCTAGGCATTTGAGAACAGTGTAGATCCAGAACAGCCAGCGCATCCATGTACAGTCTGGTCTGGCTCTACACCTTTTGGCAATGAGTCATTAATCCTTTCCCTCATAGGACAAATATGCAGAGATGACTTTGAACATATTTTGTCAAAAAAATAGAAAATCTCTATATTGAACGGATAACCTATGACTAAAAGTGGAAAACATTGTGGCAAAAGGAGAAATTGCTCGTTTTGAGCAATTTCTTCTTTTGTCACTATGATTTCAAAAAGCCGTCTGCTGCAGATGGCGTCAGAAAGCGTCTATATGAGGTAGAGAGTTAATTAAAGGGTTCAATATTTGTTGGTAAAACGGTATCCATTCCGATCCTTAGCATGGCTGCGCAGGTATATGTTTTTCCTCACACGTAATAATTACACTAAGGTTGGTTTTCCTAGAGCATCGCTTATTTATCCTTTGTATATCTTGTTTAGTAATTTTCATTTTTTGGTAGTTTTCTTATTTTTTCCGAGCTTCTTACTTAGATCCAATCTGACTAAAACCAGACATAAACGTCGCTGCATACGTAAACGGTCCTATACATCTGATGCCTGACTATAACATGTCGGTTAGATTGACCTTTGCGTCAACCAATCAAACTGTCGCCTACAAAATGGTTAGGTATCAACAAGGGAGTTAACTCATATCGATAAACGAAATAAAAAAGCGCCGATGGCCTAATGTTAAGAAGGTATTTAACAATTTTGATAGCAGAACCGACCGCTGTTTAATGTTTCGTGCGATTTCATTAGACAGAAAAACGAGAACCTGCTCATGATTATTTAAATATTTATGTTCACTTCGAGACGACCTTTTATGTGGTGTCGTCAGATTGAATATACGTACATCGCAGTATTTCGGTTTGATTTTACAAGATTGACTCAGAGCTGTTTCCTTATGTTGCTGCATCAATGGTTATGAAATATCATTCGAAGCTGTATTTCGAGGGCTTGGCGTGAAACGGTTGTAACTAAAATTGGTAAGTTTTTACCAAGGTTAATCACCTCGCCATAACGTCTTTATAAGCGTTAAATCATTTTTCTTGGTAAACAGTGGAAATTTAGGTGCCATTGCTCAGAACGAGCAATGGCACCTAAATTTCCATTGTTTACAAAAGGGTCAAAATTGCCCCTAAACCAGGGTTTTCAAAATAGGTTTTAAGTTACAACTGTTTCACGCCATTAAGTTACAACTGTTTCACGCCAAGCCCTCGAAGAGGCATGCCCTTCATTCACGCTAGTAGTAGTAAATGAGTGGCGAACACTATTGACCAAGATAAGATTGCACAAAAGTACCGGCTGACCTGTGAATGCAATGTTTTGTAGTGGTGTTTAAGGTAATGCATTGCAGGATAAATAAATGCTGTTTCAAGTCGCATATATCAGAATGTCCTTCGATATCCACATGCACATGTATAGTGGCAGCAATTATTTGGACATTTGTCCTAATTTTAGAGTAATATATGGTCAATATACATGTATGTGTTAATATCTGTATAAGCAGGCATTACTTGTCAATACTTTTTTAGGTCAATATATGTTTGTTGATATCTGTAGTAGGGGCGTAGCTTGGCAATAATCAATGTGTAGGCCGTCTCGTGAGAAAATCAACATTGTGGACTCTGCGTAAAGTATCGATCCGGATCAGCCTAAGCATGCCACACAGGCGTACCCGGATATACACTTTTCGCCTCCTGTGGACTTTCTGTTTCAGGAATCACTACTCTATCTATCCCCCCTTAGCCGGAATGTGTCGGCCGGATCAGTCTGCGCGGACAGCGCAGGCTGATCTGGTCGATACATTACGCAGATGTGTATCGCCGCAGCTGCATTTTGGGGCATTTTTAGAAAAAAATGTGTAGGCACATGCCTACAGTGCCTTAAGGGAGCTACGCCCCTGTGTATAAGCAGGATTGACTTTGATACTTTCTCTACTTGTTTAGAGTAATATGTGGTAGACACATTAGTCTGATCTTTATTTCAATATAGACGAAGATCAACCTGTACGGTCCAGTTTAATTTGAATATGGAAATTTGATTCATGTTTTGCTGTTGATTATTCGCAGTGAATGTTACCTTGCCGATTGACCGGACGCCTTTTATAATACAAAGATAAACCACGGTCCAGGCCAAAAATAAACACAGAGGTAGGTGCCATGGCATCGAACCCGCGACCTCGAGACCGGAGGACATCTGTAACACATTGTGTCTGAAATAAGAAATGATAATATGTGCATGAGTACATTTCAAATAAAGGCCACCATTTGTTTCAAGTCACATTTACTCAATTACACAGAAGACAGAATACAAATGAATATTAATTTTAAGAACGTCCCTAATGGGGTCAGCGATTTCCGTGTTTAGAGATCGGTTTGTTCTTTGGGTTACCCGGTCATTTCTATCGGAAGGCGGAGGGACAGAATAAAGGATATCAGAAGGAGTATAGTGGTCCCTACATGTTGACACGATAGAACGCAACGGTTGTGTGTAGTGGGTTAAAGCATCTGCTTCGGAACGGGAGATCAATGTTCGATCCCCTGTCGGGTCATACCAAATACTTTAGAAGCGGTAGTAGTGTCTTCCATCCGTTGCGTGTAGGGTAGTGGAGCATTATTGACTGATGCGCTTGTGTCAGGATATGCTTGCCAGCAGTACTGGGAATTGACCCAGGAAACACCATAGTGTGACTAAAATACCGTGGAAAGCGATGTCAAACACCAAACAGGAATCTACCGTGGTCGAGTAGTTAGCGTCGGGGATTTGAAACCAGGGGTCTCGGGTTCGATCCCAAGTCGCGGCACTACGGTCATGGTGGAGTGCCCTTGGATCAAGGCACATTTTCTAGCCTAGTACAGGTTTGTTTAGCCAGGGATCATGACTTAGTGAACTGTCGCCGTGATATTACTGAAATAATATTGAAAGCGGCGTAAAACCCCCATAAAACAAAACAAACACCAACACAAAATTGAAAACAAACAAACAGACTACAATGAAATAAAAGGAATCATCGTTCCATGTTTTTCTGATAATAACATGTATGATTGTAATGTCTATTTTAGCCACCTAAACTGTACAGTGCGCGAACAGGCCGCACACACGGCTTCACGCTCCGCTGCGTAGCACCGAAATGACACGCTTTTCCACGACGCATAGCGTGACATTGCGGGGACAAAATTCGTGCCAGTGTCAGGGTGGCTTAACAAGCAAATAAAGTATTTTCTATTTTGGTTTTCTTATTCAATATAAACTTGAACTTTATTTCGCCCAATTGTCCACGTAATGTCGGTAAACCTATATTCACTGTACGATGAATTGACTCTTTCCCTCATGCAGACGCTTTCTGACGCCTCTGCAGCAGACGTTTTTTTGAAAACATAGTGACAAAAGAAGAAATTACTCAAAACGAGTAATTTCTCATTTTGCCACAATGTTTTCCACTGTTTGTCATAGGTTATCCATTCAATTATAGAGATTTTCTATTTTTTGACAACATATGTTCAAAGTCGTCTGCTGAAGAATTGTCGTATGAGGGAAAGGATTAAGTGTTTCCCTAACTAAGTCGGTCAAGTTCTTGGACCACACCCGTGAATTAATGTACAAGCTTAGTCCGAAAAACACTTTTCGTGTTACAGAGTTGTGACTAAAGCAAACTGTACCAAATGTACAAAACAAGAACGCAGTTATTTGCCGTTACATTTTATTTTCAAATGGCATGAATTTGGCATTCATTTATCGTGGGAAAAAATGAATGTTGCGCTGACAAGGTCTAACTTTGAAACAAACACTTGTCGAATGTAACTTGAATGTTTAACCCTTTTCCATAAGTATGCAGACGTACATGAATATTGTTGAGATTGACCTTGAACAAACGCTTGTCGACTGTAACTTGAATGTTTAACCCTTTCCCATAATTATGACTAAAAGTGGAAAACATTGTGGCAAAAGGAGAAATTGCTCGTTTTGAGCAATTTCTCCTTTTGTCACCATGTTTTCAAAAAGCCGTCTGCTGCATAGGCGTAAGATCGCGTCTATATGAGGGAAAGGGTTAACGCTTACCCTGAAACTTCCGATAGTTGAAGCTTCTACACCAGAAGACTTAAGTACAAAACATTGTGAAAAGACGTACACCTTTCTCCTTTTACCGCAAAGCTTCCAACCCCATAGCTAAAGAAGTTATTTTCTATTGTTACAGTTGTTACTAATTTTCATCCGGAAATTTCATAGTAGACGACTCTTAACCAATTTCCAATATGTAGACGCATGTTGATCCGGCGACAGCAGACGATTTGGGGTAAACATTGAGGCAATATGAGAACTTGCTCATGATGAGCAATTTCAACTTTTGTCATAATGGCTTCAACCCTATTCAATAATATAGTTTTTTTTGCCTAGATGTAAAGCTCTAGATAAGAAAGTATTTCACATACCTAAAACCTTATATGACCCTAAAACCCTATGATGTGGGTACTCAAAAGAATCGTATCACTGAGACGGTTATTTTGAGTACCCACAACATAGGGTTTAGTTTAGTCCTAACAGAGATATTGTTTGGAAAATATATGTTTACTCCCCCTTTATCTAGTCGTCTGCTAGCTGTATTCATAGTCGTCTGTTACAGATAGTGTGTTTTTATGCGGGAAAGGGTTAAGAAAGAACTGAAAGATGATCAACACTTACTGCCAGAATTCCTCCTCCGATGAAAAGGTATACCTGATATCAAAACCTGTATCATTCTGTACCGTTACGTTATTTTCTACTCCGGTAAAGTTTATAGGTTGGCCCTGCAAATAATTTTAAAAAAAAGATCAAGAGAAGAAAAAGCGCAATAAAATAATAATAATTATAGTATTAATAATAATAACAAGAGAAAGTTGATGCAAGGCATCAGTGTCGCCGGAAAAGACTGCATTGATTTATTTATGTATTCTTGACTTTCCTTAGTCAATTCAATCATTAGGAACGCAGTAATGAAAACATTTGCTTATAAATTTTATATACATACCTATACATTAGGGTATCTATAAAAAATTAACGAAATGTGTACACATTTATCTGGCTTAAATTTAATTTTGCTGTTGTTACTTATTTAAATAATAGTATTCATTCATATAATTTCAATGTTTGTCAATCTTATTCGAATCACAAGGTAAATATCCTGGTATTGCTTTAAAGGGAGGTAATTTGAAGAAAACAAAAGTCTTCAAAAGGAGAAATATATCAGCATTACCGTCTACAGTTTAAATTGTTCTATTGTTTGTGGATTTAAAAATGTTCTTTTTTTCTTATTTCTACATGTACAACGAAATATTGCGGCTTCTCTTTGACGCTTTGCGTCAAACATTCGTCTTGTACTTGTCTAAAATAAAATAATATCACTCGCTTTTTCATATCGAAATGCGCATGCGCGAAAATCGATGTTAAAGGTCACGAAACTACACAACAGAATAGGGTCTATATTTAGCTTAGAAACAGTTCCTACTTTAGATATTCATGGATTAACATTATTAAATGAATTCTACACAAATCAAGACATCTCTTTGAACATGAAAACAACATTTAGTAAGTTAAAATTGCTATTAAAAGGAGAATCCGAAATTGACCTCAATGATGACACATAAGAGTCTGCATTAGGGGGTGTTGGTTCACGTCTTGAAGGGACCACTTTTGTCTTCGTAAATAAGACAAAAAACTTAAATGCGAGTGAAATAAAAAAAACTGCAAACATTAAAAAATCGGAATATTTATTTCATTTTAGATGTGTCATTTATTAGTGTTCGTAAACAACCACAATTGTAATATGTTCAAATCATCTAGATTTGTTTCTTTCTAATAATAAGCCGCCCTCCCATGTGATTTCCGAAAAGCTATTAAAAATAGAAGTCGCGGGCTTCTGCCCGGCGACTAATAATAATGATAATAATAAAAATAATAGTAAAAATTGATTTATGACGATACTACTACTAAAACAGTTACTATTAAATATATAATGATATTAATAATGATTACAAGAGAAAGTTGATGCAAGGCATCAATGTCGCCGGAAAAGTCTGCACCAATCCGTTCCCATATACAGCAAATATGCTGACTGCAACTTACAAACATCCAAGCAACAAAAGTAGAAACGTTTACAAATGAAAATATTATTATTGAATACAGTTGAAAACATTGATGCAAAAAGAGAAGTAGCTCATTATGACCAATTTCCCCGATTGTCACAATGCTTTCAAACGTCGTACGTTGCAAAGGCGTCAAAATATGTCTACATGTAGGACAGGGGTTAATTTATACAATGTATCTGGATTATTAAATTTAATGAAACTCTTAAGTTTGCTCTGTAATTTGTTTTCTGCATAATCTACATTTGATTCCATGCTAATTTAAGAGCAATCTGCGTATAAAAGTTGAACCATTTGTCGGGCAACTTGATTGTTCGGATATTGCTAGGGTCAGTCCTTGTTTAACACTTCCGCTTCTCCACCTACAGACACGTGTGTACACATATCGTAGTATACGCATTTTGTAAACATTGTGGCAAAAGAAGAAATTGATCTATTAATCAACTTGTTTTCCAAAAAGAATAATTTCATTTAAGGACATTTTCCTTATTTTAGCATAGATGTTTTCAAATTCATCTGCTGCAGATGTGTGTTATTCAGGAAAAGGTTAACCCTTTCCCTCATATAGACGCTTTATGACGCCTCTGCAGCAGACGGCTGTTTGAAAACATAGTTACAAAAGAAGAAATTGCACAGAACGTGCAATTTCTCCTTTTGCCACAATGTTTTCCACTTTTAGTCATAGGTTATCCATTCACTTATTGAGATTTTCTATGTTTTGACAAAATACGTTCAAAGTCGTCTGCTGCAGAATTGCCGTATGAGGGAACGGGTTAAACGGAGAAATCAGGAACTAGATTAGACACAGTCCATTAATTTTACTACTTATAGATACATGCATTTACATTAAATTAATTCTACACAAATCAAGACATCTCTTTGGATTTTAAAAGAACGTTCAGTAACCATTAACATGAGGAATCGACGTTATTTAATGCTGATGTGGTAATGATACTTTAGTATTAGCGTTTGCTGCAAGTCTAATCGGGGACGATAAATTATCGGTATCACCATTAATTAAACCAGGAATGTCGAGTATACACTGAAATACTTGGTTAATCAACAACAGCATTATAATATTTGAAATATGAATTTCTTTTCAAACGTATCATAACTTTGTGTTTTTAAACAATCGCAACTGCAATATATTCTAAGCATTTACATTTGGTTTATCCTTATAACAACTCGTCATCTGAAAAACGAATACATATAAAGTTGCCGGCTTCTACCGGCGACTAATGATTATACAGTTTGAGATGCTGCTGCTGATAATGATGATGCAGATTTGTTTGTAGACGGAAAGGGTTAAACTTACCCTTACGCTACAGTTTAACGTAATCCACCAACCGCTAGACGGAAAGGATTAAACTTACCCTAAATTACCCTAACGCTACAGTTTAACGTGTTCCACCAACCGTCAGACGGAAAGGGTTAAACTTACCCTAACTTACCCTAACGCTACAGTTTAACGTATTCCACCAACCGCTAGACGTAAAGGATTAAACTTACCCTAACTTACCCTAACGCTACAGTTTAACGTATTCCACCAACCGCTAGACGTAAAGGATTAAACTTACCCTAACTTACCCTAACGCTACAGTTTAACGTATTCCACCAACCGTCAGACGGAAAGGATTAAACTTACCCTAACTTACCCTAACGCTACAGTTTAACGTATTCCACCAACCGCTAGACGGAAAGGATTAAACTTACCCTAACTTACCCTAACGCTACAGTTTAACGTATTCCACCAACCGTCAGACGGAAAGGGTTAAACTTACACTAACTTACCCTAACGCTACAGTTTAACGTATTCCACCAACCGTCAGACGGAAAGGGTTAAACTTACCCTAACTTACACTAACGCTACAGTTTAACGTATTCCACCTACCGTCAGACGGAAAGGATTAAACTTACCCTAACTTACCCTAACGCTACAGTTTAACGTATTCCACCAACCGCTAGACGGAAAGGATTAAACTTACCCTAACTTACCCTAACGCTACAGTTTAACGTATATCACCAACCGTCAGACGGAAAGGGTTAAACTTACCCTAACTTACCCTAACGCTACAGTTTAACGTATTCCACCAACCGTCAGACGGAAAGGATTAAACTTACCCTAACTTACCCTAACGCTACAGTTTAACGTATTCCACCAACCGTCAGACGGAAAGGGTTAAACTTACCCTAACGCTACAGTTTAACGTATTCCACCAACCGTCAGACGGAAAGGGTTAAACTTACCCTAACTTACCCTAACGCTACAGTTTAACGTATTCCACCAACCGTCAGACGGAAAGGGTTAAACTTACCCTTACGCTACAGTTTAACGTATTCCACCAACCGCTAGACTGAAAGGGTTAAACTTACCCTAACTTACCCTAACGCTACAGTTTAACGTATTCCACCAACCGTCAGACGGAAAGGGTTAAACTTACCCTAACTTACCCTAACGCTACAGTTTAACGTATTCCACCAACCGCTAGACTGAAAGGGTTAAACTTACCCTAACTTACCCTAACGCTACAGTTTAACGTATTCCACCAACCGTCAGACGGAAAGGATTAAACTTACCCTAACTTACCCTAACGCTACAGTTTAACGTATTCCACCAACCGTCAGACGGAAAGGGTTAAACTTACCCTAACTTACCCTAACGCTACAGTTTAACGTATTCCACCAACCGTCAGACGGAAAGGGTTAAACTTACCATAACTTACCCTAACGCTACAGTTTAACGTATTCCACCAACCGTCAGACGGAAAGGGTTAAACTTACCATAACTTACCCTAACGCTACAGTTTAACGTATTCCACCAACCGCTAGACTGAAAGGGTTAAACTTACCCTAACGCTGCAGTTTAACGTATTCCACCAACCGCCACAGCTACTCCAGGGCAATGTTTCTGTGAACGAGTTGCCAAGGTAGTAGAGTGTCCACGCCATAATCATGTTGTAATACAAGGCAAATGTGCTGATCGCGATCAGCATGCCGAGCCCCATACCTGTATGTAAAATAGTTATATGTACAGTCCAACCTGTGTTTAAAGACCACCCATGGGATGAGACCAATCTGGTCTTTGTCCACGTGTGGTCTTTAATTACAGGCTCATTTATGAAGAAAATGAATTATTGAGAAATTAGAAGTTAGTCGCTATAGACAAGGAATTGCTAAACAAAGGTGGTCTTTAGCACAGTTTTGATTGCATATTTATATTAAAGAAGTCGAGCTGCGACAATTCGTTCTGTCACGATAAGGGTTGTGCATTTAGATGTCGAGAGTTGGAATCTCGGGTTTATAATTCATTCTTTCCTATTATTACAGCAATTAATAGTGTCTACACACGTTAGTTTGATTCGTCTTCAACCAATGGGCTAAAATAAGGTTGTCAGCTACATTGGAATGATGTACTGTTCAGAGTTGGTGGGGAAAAAGCCAAGACACATACAAATTATGAGTAGATGATCTTACCACCGTGATACTGGTGAAAATAATGTATGTAAAGCAATGAAAATAAGTGTTCAAATTATTCATCTAACTTATATGGGGAAATATACATTTTTATCACATAAAGCCCTCTCTGGGAGTGTAAAAATGCCATTACATAAATATCATATGACACTACACAAATATCATATGCCACTACTAGTTTGGTTTCCATTCTTACGCTCAAGTCTTTGTTACAACGCGGAAACCAAACTATGAAAATGACGTCACGTCACGGTTTGACGTTATAACGTTAGTCACTTTGGCACCAAAACCGGCACATTTCACGTACATTGTTTCGAAATACGCCTCATAAATCACTTTATGTGATAAATAGAATATCTCATTCGTGTTTATTTATTATCACATTTAATAAAGTCGTTAACTAAGCTGAACACGACGCTCGCCAAGGCTAGGTGGTATATCATCTTAGTAAACTCGTTTAATAAAAGTGATAATAAATAAACACTCATGAAATATCCTCTATTTATCACATAAAACCCTCTCTGGGAGTATCAAAATCCCATTACATAAATATCATATGTCAATACTAGTTTGTTTTCCAGTCGTATGCTCAAGTCTTTGTTACAACACGGAAATGGCATCACGATAGCGGTTTGACGTTATAACGAAAGTCACTTTGGCGCTAAAACCGGCAAATTTCATGTAGAAATATTTTTAGAAATACGCCTCAACAATCACTTTATGTGATAAATAGAATATCTCATTCGTGTTTATTTATTATCACTTTTAATGAATTCGTTAAATAATCTGAATATCACGCTCGCGAAGGCTCGCGGCATGTCATCTTAGTAAACTCTTTTAATAAAAGTGATAATAAATAAACACTCATGAAATATCCTCTACTTAATACGTTTCTACAAGAATACATACCTTTGAAGAGTGGACAGATGCTCCATACATGTAGACTGCTCTTTCCCATGAACTGACCAATTGAGATTTCTAGGAAGACCAATGGAACACCACATGTGATCAGACATATCACAAACGGAATCAGAAAGGCTCCTATAAAGAGAACATTAGAGTTTGTTTGTGCACTTTTTCATGCCGTTTTTAGCAAGGGGCTCTTTATAGCCAATTTCTAAAGTAGGCGAATTCCAAAGACACTCATCGAAATCTAGACTGGAAACAGTCCCGTTTGTTTAAGTCTTATTATACTATCGGCAATGAATTACTTCAAATATCTCTTTCTACATTACTGAGCACAATTTAGGGTTCAAAGAGATGTCATGGATTTACTGATCCCAAAAGTTTAACAAGAACACTTAACAATAGCACTTTGTTATGTTCATATATTGAATGATATAGGAGATGAACGTAAAATAATGTACACACAGTCTACTGATATACATACATTTGATACAAATTATCTAATTATTCGCAGCTGCTAACTAACTGGGTAGTTCCTGTTTATCACACCAACTGGTTTACATTGGATTTTAGCAGTTATTTGATTAGCAATTAACACATAAACATGTCATTTCAAAATCAAATGAAGGTCTCTGCATAACAATTGAAAAATATATTGAGTGTCCATTTCTAATATGAAAGCTAAAATAAAATCATCTACATTTTCTACGGCGTGATATAACTGAAATATTGTTAAAAAATACGTAAAGCATCAAACAAGCAAAATAATCATTTCCTAATAGTGTTTCACCAAGCATACATGTAGGTGAACAATTAAATGCAATGCTTTTTAATTTATTTCAAATCCCAACATTTTGAAGGAGTTGGTTGCAGAGGTGTCAAAGGACGTTTGCACCAATGATTTGGGGGAATCAAAGAGACAAAAATGAAAAATAAAATTATAATATTGAGGAAACTGCGGACAATGTAGAATATAAAGGAATCTGCGGACAATATAGAACATAGAGGAAACTTTAGACAATTTGGAACATAGATGAAACTGCAGACAATATGTAATGTGAAAGAATCTGCGACAATAAATAACATAGAAGAAACTGCGGACAATATAGAACATGGAGGAAATGTAAATGGATAAAATTGAACAAGTTCAAATGTATATTAAAATTATTTTGCATTGGCAATTACGTTGAAAACAGCCAATCAGACATTGATTGCAATTCTGTCAATTGGCCAAATTAAATGTATTTCTATCATCATATTGAAAAGAAGAACAGGATGAACAAGATCACGCAACGGACGACAATTGCAGTTTCAAACTGTCAATTAGTCTACAATCCAATAACAAGATTATAAAAGGCATTATAATCCAGTTAAAAATTTGAAAAACGTCATTGAGATTAATTGTAATCAACAACCAAATGTGTCTGTTGGGTAGTCCATTGTGCTAACCACTGGACTGTCAATCCAGAGATCAGGGCTTCAAATCCCGGTCCGGGTTCTGGAAATTTAAATGTATCCCACTCAACTAGAGGTCAAGTACTGGTCCTTTCCAGGAAGGATAACATCGCGTGTATCGGTGCTATAAACCATGCTATACACCAGGCACGTAAAAGAACCAATGTTATTTTGCGGTATTTCACCCTTGTATCTAATTGTGTCTGCTCGCCAAAAAGTTAATTGATGATATTGCACGCATAGTAATTGTCCGTGCTCTCTAACAAAGGTATGACTGTTTCCGGTAACGCTTTAATTACGTCAGCGTTTGGTCTCGTGATGTTGCTGACGTCAACAACAACTTAAAAACCACTTAAGTCATTTCCTGAAATGCCTCCAAAGTGGGCCCCATTGTTGTTGGGGATATAAGTCCTGCCCTCGTTGCGACCATGGTCTTCAACGGATAGAACAAATGAACAATCTGAGGAGGGTGTTAACCAGGTAAAATTTGTGAAAACTTGGGAAAATAAAATCCGCATCCTGGCAGCCATTTTTGTCAACGTTTCGGAAAAAATATGAAGGCTGCTGGTAGTCCAATAGCCCAACTTTTGGACGAGGATATTTTTTAAATGTTATTATAATATGGATGCAGCATCGTCCTGGATTCTAAGGCACAATTCTTAGACTAGAACCGGAAAGTTTCACAAGAATAATAAATACGTGCAATTTCATTGCGAAGTAACTGAAATAGTCCTGACACAGGCGTACACAGTAGTGCTTCATGAAAACAAACCTAAAATAAAAACTGCTTTTTATCAGTTTCTTAAAACATTCTATACCTTTTGGGCGAATATAGACCAACGCTCAAAATGTATGCAATATAAAGATCCGTATATGAGCCGTCCCACGAGAAAACCAACATTGTGGACTCGGCGTTAAGTATCGCCCCGGATCAGCCTAAGCATGCCGTGCAGGCAAACCCGGACAGACACTTTTTGCCTCCTGTGGACTTTCTGTTTCAGGAATCATTACTCTAAACCTCTATCCCCCCTTAGACGGAATGTGTCATTCCAGATTAGCCTGCGCAGACTGCGCAGGCTGATCTGGGTCGATACATTACGCAGAGTCCATAATGTTCTTTTCTCGTGGAACGGCTCATATAATTTCTATATGAACATAGCCCACGTTGTTAACCTCGTTCCACCTCAGTCATGTTACATTGTCAGAATAATCAGATCGTTCTGATTTTAATCTCCATACTTTGAGACGAAAAACAGACAGCTGATAAGCAAGGTTAATGACCGATGTTCACGCCAGTAAAACAAACAGTATTCTCAGAAAAGTCATGTCCGTAATGCATAGTTACCCGATAAGAAAGTTAAAGAGTTGTATGCCTTGAAACTATCTGGCAACTTGCTTGGAAACAAAAAAATTGGCATTGGATTGAAAAGGTGGAATTGGTCGCTGTGGAAAAGTTCTCATTTCATCATAATGTTTTCATTTCTTCTGCTGCAGACAGATCGTCTGTAGCAGAGGTAGGGGAAAATGATAAATGTTAATTTACATTGCTTATATTTTGATTAAACATTGTGCGTTCGGAAACGGTGTCATATTAACAGACGACAGCTGCAAATGCATTTAATGTCTATCAGTGGCGTTGTCTATTAAGGACAAGGGTTTTAACATCAGACTGTATATGCAAAATTGTGTCCAGTTCGTATGTTTGCCAACTTTATTTCAAATAACACGTGTGTTATTTGCATTAACCCATATTCCTTCTGTACTCATAAAATTCTGTTTTCAACTCGAAATTTGTTACTTAAGGTAAGCACAGCAGATGATTCTGAAAATGTACTTGCTATAAAGGAAAGAGGAAATGAATAACATTTTAAATACTTTCAAAAGTCGTCTTTTGCAAATGAGTCAAACTGCGCCTGTGGGAAAAGGTACAAAGTGACTTTTTTTAATAAATAGTGAATAACCAGATGTGTCTGTCGGAAAAGGTACACAGTGTTTGTGAATAGTGTCTAACCAGATGTGCCTGTGGGAAAAGGTACACAGTGACTTTTGTGAGTAGTGTCTAACAAGATGTGCCTGTGGGAAAAGTAACTTTTGTGGATAGTGTATAACCAGATACACCTCTGGGAAAAGGTACAAAGTGACTTTTGTGAGTAGTGTCTAACCACATGTGCCTGTGGGAAAAGGTACAAAGTGACTTTTGTGAATAGTGTATAACCAGATGTGCCTGTGGGAAAAGGTACAAAGTGACGTTTGTGAGTAGTGTCTAACAAGAAAGATGTGCCTGTGTGAAAAGGTACAAAGTGACTTTTGTGAGAAGTGTATAACCAGATGTGCCTGTTGGAAAAGGTACAAAGTGATTTTTGTGAATAGTGTATAGCCAGATGTGCCTGTGGGAAAAGGTACAAAGTGACTTTTGTGAGACGTGTCTTACCAGATGTGCCTGTGTATCCGCAGTCTGATTATCCCTTTCCCAATATAAGACAAAATAGCAGCAGACGACTTTTGAAAACATTGTGCCCAAAGGTGAAATTGCTCAGATGAGCAATTTATCCTTTGGCCACAATGTTTTCATTTTTTTTTTAACAATTAAGCTATCTTTTATTGAGATTTTTTTAGGTTTTTGTCAATATGTTTTTTCAAAGTCGTCTGCTGCAGAATTGTTGTATGTGGGGAAGGGTTACACTCTATAAAACGGGACAGATGTTCAGACTTGAATTAAACCTACAGACGAAGAGATATATGGAGGGGATTCGCGTAGCAAAATTAAGTAAAATGTCTCCTTATGCGACGATGTTTCCAACTCTACCCGATAATCACACATTCATTTTTTATTTGTTTGGAACAAACAAATTTAGAGAGCTATAATTCTGAAGCCATACGTCTTATGGAGAATTCCCTATATTTCATACGCGTGAAAGTAGTACTCAATACTTGCTCTTACTTTTCAAATTTATCACGATTTTTGAAATAATGATATATTTATATCGTCTTTGTTTTCTTATGTGGTTCTTATATTCAAAGAGAATTTGGAAATAAAATGAGACATTGTATTTTAAAACATGAACGCGGAGAGATTTATAAATCTCAATGAGTGAAGGGGGGGGGGGGGGGGGGGGGGGGGGGGGGGGGGGGGGGGTCTAAAGTGCGGACGCGATCTGCGGACAAATACATTATAGAGGGAAAATGCGGACAAATGCAATATAGAGGGAAAATGCGGACGCTATATAATATAGAGCAAATCTGCGGACGCTATGATTTGTTGTAAAAAATGTTTAATTAAAGATGGGCAAATGTGTATAATTTGTTACATATGATCATATCCGGGGTTTTCTTTGTAAATATATAATGTGTTTGATTGCTTTTATCAGTGATATAGATTAAACCAAAAATCGAGATCATGCTGAAATGGAATCTCTTTGTAAAGTGTTTT
>JASEVX010000117.1:530267-607767 GCA_031761405.1 Serripes groenlandicus
GATAAATATCTGACTACACAATAAATACTATTGAATCTAAATAGAGACTGATTTTGTAAGTATCTTCAATCTTCTAATTGGTGAACAGTAGAGAGCCTAATTAGACTAAGTGGATGTGCAGGGTGAGTCTGGCTCCACTGCAGCAAATGCTGTAAGGTTGGTTAATTGCAGAGACACTGCTCAAATTTCTTTTTATTTCATGACTATTTCATTAATTAATTGTCATTTCAAAAAACTTGGAAATTTCCCATTCCCAATAAAGACACCCCATGATCAGTACTGTACATTTTTAAACCTTTTCCCACATACAACAAATCTATGGCAGACGACTTTAAAAACATAGTGCAAAATCCTGAAAAATCTCCATAAAAGATAGCTTAATTGTTAAAAAAGTTGAAAACATTGTGGACAAAGGAGAAATTGCTCATCTTGAGCATTTTCACCTTTGACCACAATGTTTTCAAAAGTCTTCTGCTTCTGTTATTGCGTCAAAATGTGTCTGCAGGAGTAAAAGGGTTAAAACAACAATATTACAGCATTAATGTAGATCTCCTCCAATCAGTGGGGTCATGACTGACAAATTAATTGTCAATTCTACCCTTTTCAACTCATACAAAACAGATCTGCAGCAGAAGACTTTTGTAACATCTTGTTAAACAAGTCCAATAACTTAATGTAGGTAAATACATTGTAGCAATAGCAGAAATTGCTCAAGATGTGCAAAATCTCCTTTTATTACATTTTTGTTTAAAAGTCGTCAACTGAAGGTATGCCTCACAATGTGTCTGCAAGTAGGAAAGGGTTAACCCTTTTCTCTCATATGACAATTCTGCAGCAGACGACTTTGAATCATTTTGTCAAAAAATGGAGAATCTCTATAATTGAATGGATAACCTAGGACTAAAAGTGGAAACATTGTGGCAAAAAGGAGGAAAATTGCTTGTTTGAGCAATTTCTTCTTTTGTCACTATGTTTTCAAAAAAGCCGTCTGCTGCAGAGGCGTCTATATGTGGGAAAGGGTTAAATGAAGTTAAATGATGAATTCTAAAAAAAAAAATGTTTTTTATTAATATATATTTTGTACATGTACTTACTGTTTTATCAAGGACTGAAACTGATTAACTGATATTTCTCAATTAACCATCGAAAAGCATGTAATAAAATATTGGGTAAACGTGTAAAATCTTGAAACCTGCATTTAAAGCAATATATTATTAGTCAGTGGCATATACAATTATTTTCTGATTATTATTAGCAAGTGCTAGCTGTGTATGATATGTGATTACCTTTTGTTCAGTGGCAAGCAAGGAAGACTTCCCAAAATATCTATATATATACAAACAACATGCTATAAACAAACAAAACTCTATAATTTTATGAATTATGATGCAGGCAAACTTTAAACTAATTAAGGGGAGTTAACTCTGGGTTTGGTGCCTTGAGCAATCTTGCTAAAGTATCAAGCTTGGTGGAGATCGGACAAGGATTGCTTACTGATAATCCAATACAGCAAATCATTAGCTGATGACTTTGGAAACATCTTGGCAAAAACAATTAACCCTTTCCCTCATACGACAATTCTGCAGCAGACGACTTTGAACGTATTTTGTCAAAACATAGAAAATCTCCATAATTAAATGGATGACCTATGACAAAAAGTGGAAAACATTGTGGCAAAAGGAGAAATTGCACGTTTTGTGCAATTTCTTCTTTTGACACTATGTTTTTAAAACGCCGTCTGCTGCAGAGGCGTCAGAAAGCATCTATATGAGGGAAAGGGTTAAAAAAATAATGAACAGAGTTGAAAAACTTGTAAGAAATGAATAAATTGCCCATCATGAGAAATTTCTCAATTTATCACAAAGTTATCAGGAGTTATCTGCTGGGAATTGGTCAAAATGTATGAACTTGTGGGAAAGGGTTCTTAATTCCTTCATATGGGAATCTTATCTTCTGAGTACTCATAAGTATAAACTCACCACAAAGCTTTAGCACATTTGTTGTATGTAACACAAGAAATTATAAAACGATCCTCATGCATGACTATAAATTCCAACAAAACTTTGCTTCCATGCCAGTGACTAACAAAAATAAATTTTGGACAAAATGAGCCGTGCTCAAGAAAGACAAACTTAAGCTTTATTGCAAGTGTAGCTTAACCCTCATACAACAGATCTGCAGCAAATTAGGAAAAATCTTTATAAATGAAAGCATTATTATGTGAAATACATGTAGTTGAAAAAATGTTTTCAAAAGTGAACTGCTGAAAGAGTTAGGGGGCATTCTCATGTATCTAAGAAATCTTTAACCAAAAGAAAATTCTTTAATATAGTTAAAGACATTGTAGCAAAAGGGGAAATTGCTCATTATGAGCCATTTTTACTTTTGACACAATGTTTTCAAAAATCGTCTGTTGGAGAGGCATCAGAAGGTGTGTATATATGTGGCAAAAGGTTAAGATCTGACTGTGCATCCATTCTATTGGCAAACATTGTATAACCAGATCAACCTGTTTGGAAGTTTAGTTTGATCTGAATCTACATTTACCGCAAATGCTCCATGGCAGGAATTGGTGTAGTACAACGACTCAGAAATTGTTATCATGATTTATTCTTCTTTCTGTAACCGTTCATTAGTTCTCCTTATACAGAAGACTTGTTGTTCCTTTGCAGAAGATAATTTTTGGAAAACATTATGGAAAAATAGCAATTGTAAATTTAGCAACTTATTCTTAAATTACATACAGTTACAATTGTTTTGGTCTGAACATATGCTATCGTAAAACAAGCAATTTCTCCCCTTCATCAATTGTTTTTAATCTGTAACATCTTCTGAATATTTGAAAGAAGGGCACGATGAAATATCCTATGAGGTAATATTTTGTACTGCTCACCTTTGTCCCGAGTTTGAGTTTCCCATCAGTTTCTTCCTCTCTACAATTAGTTTATGACTCAAACCAGGCTCTGCTTCAAACTTAGCTTTTATCTCACTAGACACCTATAAATACAAAACAGGCACTTTAATATTACTAGACAACTTTATAAATACAAGACAAGAACTTTTGTTTTACTAGACAAATATATAAATATGAAACAGGCCCTTTAATATTACTAGACAACTATATAAATATAAATATAAATATGAAACAGGCCCTTTAATATTACTAGATAACTATATAAATACAAGACAAGAACTTTTGTTTTACTAGACAACTATATAAATATGAAACAGGCCCTTTAATATTACTAGACAACTATACAAATATGAAACAGGCCCTTTAAAGAAATACGCTCGGCTGAAAAAAACTCGCTTTGAATTGAAAAATATTGACTTAATGAACATTTATTTACTATGCATTTCATTAACATACAACTAAAAATGAAGATATTACTATTTAAAGATGACTATTTGTGCTGATCGGTGCGCATCATGAGCGCGGCCATTGTTTACATATCGCAATGTCTCGAGACTTTCTGAAAAGAATCGTGACGTCATTTACCCACTATGTCCCAAACAAAACATACAAGTAGAGTTAGCTAATGAACGACTGCGGTACTATAAAGGGAATACAAAATATACTTTTTCGTAAGAAAATTAACCCCGGAAGTTTACAAACCTTAACTTCAATTATTCAAAATGAAATTCCAAGCATTACATTATATTATTACTAGCTCTATATAAAGTGTTATAGTAAATAGTATCCAACCATAGTAGGTTGATAGAAAACACGAACTTGACTCGTGTAATATATATCAGCCAATTAAATATATGTGTGTTAACATTTATTTATAAAATAATTTCATTCGTTTATATATTTGACAGTTGTTTGTTATGATTTCAAAGCTCGTAAGACATAATAAGCCGTCGTTTTTGTAGAAACAATAAAATTTCCGGTAGTGGTCGGACGCTACTGTAATAGGATCTGTCGGCGAATCTTTTGAGCAGACATAATTCGATTCCCTTCCTACATACTCTGAAGTTGACGGTTCAATTTTCCATAGTATTCATCTGCTGCAGATTTGGTGTATGTTGAAAAGGGAGAATTGAAATTGTTAATTTTGACAAAATTTCCAAAAAGATTTTTGTTGTAAAACTTTTATATTATATATTGAAGAAACGTTTTCAAACCTGCTTAAATATCCCTTTTAATTCCAAATGAAATCGTCCAATTTCTAAAATCGTTACTTGTTTTTAGTTGAATGTATTTTACCACAATTCATTACCTCCAAATACAAGACACGGGAAAGTTTATGAAGAATGAATACAGCATAGCTTTGGAATTTTACACAAATGAGCCACGTCACACACAAATCGCAATTCGGAGGTCATATTGTGAATTGCAAATAAGATCAAATTGCATATTTGTATGGTCGGTTTTTCGTCAGGATGCGTCTGCAGAGGCTTACTGTACAGCTCAAAAGCAAAAACAATTTTCGGCCATGCCTATCAAGACTTTCTTACATCGGCACTCCACACAACACTACAATCTCTATGACAGCAAATACATGTATAAATAAAGTTGTAAACGTTGTGACAAAAGGCGTAATTCACAGATTAATCGAAAATTAAAAACATTGTACCGTTCTTTATTGAAAACCAATTAAAGGTCATAAAACCCAATCATATTTCCTGTAGCAATCAGACACTACTTATGCTCTACCAACAAAGCACCGCCGAGGCTTTGATGCGCTGATCAGAAGCAGCAGCCGATTAGGGGTAATAAACAGCAAGTCAACTAATTAGTGATTGATGCCTTTTGACACATTGTTTCCTTCTTAATTTCTATATGATGCCATACAGGTTGTACTGTTGTAATAAAGACATTATACACATGGGAAGGTGAACACGGCCACCGTGACATGATTGAAAATTGTTGAAATAGTGTCAAAATCTAATCAACTATAACAGTTTTGTACACAGTTTTGCCTAGATGGTTTGGTGCAGATTTGCCGTATGTGGGAAAGGGTTTATTGTCCAAACTGTCCATTATGTTTTATTTGCACCCCATTCCGTTTTATATCAAATGTTGTGTTTGCTTTTTAATTGTGAATCACACTGTAAGTTTCTAGGGAAGATTCATGAACAAAAAAATACCACACAAATATGCAATTTGATCTTATTATGAAATTAACACTGAAACTATCCAAATGCGGAATTTGTGATGACGCGGTTCATTTGAGTAAAATCATGACGCGCTATGACGTTAGCATTTCCCATAGGCTCTCCCAAAATTCGGTGTTAAAATCTGTGACCTTTTGTGTTTCTGAAATTGGACGTTTTTATTTGGATTATAAGGGATTTCTACGCAGGTTTGTGAGAAATTATTTTACAATTCACTCTTTAACAAACAAATAAATCTTTTGAAAGTTTGGTCAAATATAAAAAAATGAATTTACCCTTTTATTGAACACGTCGACCATTTTCTTGTTGAAGACACGTTTGTAGCAGACGACTTTTGAAAAACATCGTGAATAAAGGAGACATTGCTCAAAATTAGCAGTTTCTCCTTTTACCGTAATGTTTTCAACATTACGTTTTCAAATGTTTGCAATGATTATACTTTATAGAATTTCCTAATTTCTAATGTCTTTGACACATGCCAAGGTCGTGTTTTTGTTTACCTTCCATCGCCTTTTTTTACCTGATAAATTAAATTAACGGCAATTACGTTCTCAAACTTCTCAAATTATCTAATTACGGAAGTTAAAATAAACATTCAAAGCAAACTGTAATCAATTATAACACGGATAAATTTACCGCCCGCCCCACTATGATGAATTAATAATCTAAAACAGCATACATGTATACAATATTTACACCATTAAACTTCAAAAAGTGGTCCTTCCTCATAATCGGCCTTTTTGTACCAGACATTTTGGGAAATTGGCCTTTCTTTCTGGACCTATAATCAGCCTTTTTGGACTGGCTTTTACGCATTCGGCCAATTTTGACCTATACCTAAGATAAGATAGCGATCTGAAAATTTAGTAATCCATACGGTGCTAATCGGAAGTGGGTAACTGATGTCACAGGAAGTTGATTATAAGCAAAGATGGCGGCGCCCATAGGCGATCGATACCGACGTGAAAACACAAACTTTAAAAGCATATATCTTGGTAGTGCAAACATGTAAAAAAAAAGTAACTAGAGATTGCTTTTTTGAAAAAGCGCTTGTCTCCCCATTTGTGTGGTCATAGGGGAGGAAAAGAAATGATGGAGATGAATTTTTTAGTTTTGGACTGGAGATGAAGCAACAGTGACAATCCTCAGTTATTGAGCGGAAATCATTTTTCAGCTGAGGGTTACCATGACCTTGACCTTTGACCTACTGACATCAAAATCAATAGGGGTCATCTACAGGTTAGGACCAAGCTGCACACCAAGTATGAAGTTCCTGGGTATAAGCGTTCTTGAGTTATTGAGTAAAACACATTTTTCAGCTGAAGGTTACTGTGACCTTCGACATTTGACCTTGTGACCTCAAAATCAAACAAATTCAATAAAGGTCATTTACTGGTTAGGACCAACCTGCACACCTTTATGAAGTTCCTCAACATAAGCATTCTTTAGTTATTGAGAGGAAACCATTTTTCAGCTGAAGGTTACCATGACCTTGACCTTTAAGCTAGTGACCTCAAAATCAGTAGGGGGCATCTACTGGTGGTGACCAACCTGCACACCAAGTATTAACTTCCATGGCCACAGCATTCTACAGTTATTAAGCAAAAACAATGTTTCAGCTCATTGTCACTGTGACCTTTCAGCTCAAGGTCACTGTGACCTTGACGTTGACCTCAAAATTAATAGGGTCTTCTACTGGGCATGGCCAACCTGCATAACAAGTATAGAGTTCCTCGGCCCAAGCGTTCTTCAGTTATTGAGCGGAAACCATTTTTTACCTCACAAGGTCACCATGACCTTGACCTTTGACCTTCTGACATCAAAATCAATAGGAGTCATCTACAGGTCATGACCAACCTGCATACCAAGTATGAAGATCCTATGCCCAAGCGTTCTTCAGTTATTGAGCAGAAACAAGTGTGACGGATGTGACCTTGACCACTGTGACCTTGACCTTTGACCTAGTGACCTTAAAATTAATAGGGGTCATTTGCTGGTGGTGACCAACCTGCACATCAAGTATGAAGTTCCTGGGCCCAAGCAAAAACTATTTATCAGCTCATTGTCACTGTGACCTTTCAAGCTCATGGTCACTGTGACCTTGACTTTAGACGTACTGACCTCAAAATCAATAGGGGTCTTCTACTAGGCATGGCCAACCTGCATACCAAGTATGGAGTTCCTGAGCCAAAACGTTCTTCAGTTATTGAGCGGAAACCATATTTTACCTCACAAGGTCACCATGACCTTGACCTTTGACCTTCTGTTATCAAAATCAATAGGGATCAGCTACTGGTCATGACCAACCTGCATACCAAGTATGAAGTTCCTACGCCCAAGCGTTCTTCAGTTATTGAGCGGAAACAAGTGTGACAGACGGAAGGGCGGAAGGACGGAAGGACGGAAGGACGGACGGAACGGGCAAAAACAATATGTCACCCCCATGTAATGGGGGAGACATAATTACATCAAAATGATACATTACTGTAGTGCTATTTAGTCATATAGTTTAAATTTCAGCCGAGCGTATTCCTTTAATATTACTAGACAACTATATAAATATGAAACAGGCCCTTTAATATTACTAGACAACTATATAAATACAAGACAATAACTTTTGTTTTACTAGACAACTATATAAATACAAAACAAGAACTTTCATCTCATTAAACACCTAAAAATACAAATCAAAAACTTTTATATTCCTAGACCACGATATAGATACAAAACAAGCACTTTTATCTCAATTGACACCATAATAAATACAAAACAAATACTATAATATTACTAGACAGCTTTGTAAATACACACACAAAAAACATTAGACACATATATAAATACAAAACAAGTACTTTTATATTACTTGACAACTATATGAATACAAAACTAAAACTGTGAATGAACTCACAAAAGGATACCCCCGTCCCGCACTTAAGATATATTTCCGACCAGGATAATCTTACTTCATGCACATCCTCAGGTTGTGTACTGCAACTGTGTAAAGTTTCATCAGAATCAGTTTAGCCGTTAAGGAGAAGTTGCGCTTACAAGACATATGGACAGACAGACAGACGGATGGACAGGGTGATTCCTATATACTCACCCCCCCCCCCCCCAAAAAAAAAACTTGTTTGTGGGGGGTATAACAAGAACTTTTATATTACTAAACACATATTTAATTACAGGCCAAATACTTTTATATTACTAGACAACTATATAAATACAAAACAAGAACTTTTATCTTACTAAATAGCTTTAAAATACAACACAAGAACATTTATCTTAATAAACATCCATATAAATACAAAACAAATACTTTTATATTACTAGACAACTACATGAATACAAAACAAAATAATTTTTACATTACTAGACACCTACACAAATCCAAACAAGAACGTTTTTTTATCTCAGAAGGCATCTTTATGAATCCAAACAAGAACATTTTATCTTAAAAGATACCTCTATCAATACAAAACAAGAATAACAAGTAATTTCGCTGAATTGATATCCCCCGCCAATGATGGCTTGTTTGTGATTGAAGGCCTTTATGTTGAATGTGCAATTGACCTGCAAAATTATTTCAACTTATTCACACAAGAACATGGGGTATGAACAGAAATTGAGACAGATAAACATATTCTTCCTGAAAGAATAAAATAACGACACTGGTTTTATAAACAACTTTATTAAACTAAGAGTATGAATTAAAGACATTTTTTCATAATTAAATCCCAAAGGAAATAGTGAAAACAAGTTTTTGCTACTTTAACCAACGGTGACACAAGTGCAATAGCTCTCTTTATTCCCTTTATTCAATTTTTGTCCTTAAATCAACGGCAATAACTCTAAAGAAAATTGACCAATCCAAAAAAACAATGGACGGGCATCATCCCAGTATGTTGGTTCATATTTATTTCAAGTTTCATGAAATTCTACAAGCTAGTTACTGAGAAATGGCTGCGGACGTGGATTTTTCAATATATCAAGGGCAATAACTCTAAGGAAAATTGACCAATCCAAAAAAACAATGGACGGGCATCATCCCAGTATGTTGGTTCATATTTATTTCAAATTTCATGAAATTCTACTAGCTAGTTACTGAGAAATGGCTGTGGACGTAGATTTTTCAATATATCAAGGGCAATAACTCTAAGGAAAATTGACCAATCCAAAAAAACAATGGACGGGCATCATCCCAGTATGCTGGTTCATATTTATTTCAAGTTTCATGAAATTCTACCAGCTAGTTACTGAGAAATGGGTGCGGACGAACGTGACGGACGCACGCACACACGGACGGACAACGCCATTTCAATATCTCCCTCCCTGAAATCAGGCGGGGGATAATTATCTTACTAGACACCTTTTTAAATTACAAAACAAGAACATTTATCTTACTAGACACCTTTATAAATACAAAACAAGAATATTGATCTTACTAGATACCTTTATATATGCAAAAAAGAACATTTATCTTACAAGATACCTTTATAAATCATTGTCCATGATTAACTTCTTAAATCATTCTGAATTGGGATTCCAAATCTTAGACTCTTTGGTTTTTACCAGACTTATTTTTTATTTCCAAAAAGCATTCAATGACTAACTATGTAATGAAAGAAACCAAGAAAAAAAAATAGGGAAAATTTAATCACCACTGTCTGCCTTCAAACATTATGAATTTTGGTCATCTCATATTTTAGACTATTTTAAAATCATGACAAGAATTAATAACACCTTTGTACTTGCCAGACATTTAATTTGTTTTATGTGGCTCAAAGTAAAATACAAAGCAACATATCGCTACTGAAACATCATATTCCTTATTTATTAACCATTTCCCTCATACAGTCATACTACAATTCTGCAGCAGACACCATTGAACATATTTTGTCAAAAAGTAGAAAATCTCTTTAATTGAATGGATAACCTATCACTAAAAGTGGAAAACATTGTGGCAAAAGGAGAAACTGCTCAATTTGAGCAATTTCTTCTTTTGTCCCTATGTTTTCAAAAAGCTGTCTGCTGCAAAGGCGTCAAAAAGCGTCTTTATGAGGGAAAAGGAGTTACAATATTACTTTTTTCCATGTGACATACTATTTTCAAAGCCATCTGCAGGAAATTGTGTCAAAATGCATTTAGCATGTGGAAAACAGGTTAGCTTGACAACTGTTGATCAAATTAACCTACTTTACAGTTGCCAGATTGACATACATTTACTTACCTTTTGAAATATGCTGTATAAGGTTTTAACCCCTGCTTTCACAGGAACATAAGGGTCAAGAAGAACCTCATGGAGACCTGGATGGGGAACCAAAGCTAATTTAGAGATGACAGAGGTCAACTGTAAGTTTATCGGGTAACTCTGAAATATATCAAACCAACAATGGCATAATCTTGAAAGGTGAAAGTATTTCCTAATTCCATGTCCAAAAATGAGTGTAATTCAGTCAAAACCTGATGCTGAATTATTGGACTTGTTCTGCAAGGTCATGTGATGACATCCAATAAGATGCTTGTGAAAAAAGGTATTGCATGCAAAACTTTAACCTAATTTTATAGATCCCAAAAGGGCCATAACTTATGTCAAAATGTGCTGTAGAGTTATGGGACTTTGTCCTTCAAGGTCATTTTATGACGTCTAAAGAATATGTGTGACATTTCAAAGCAATAGCATCTGTGGTTTGTTACAGAAAGTGTGGCATGTAAAACTTTAACTTAATGTTATGTAGAGTTATGGGAATTGTCCTGCAAGGTCATTTTATTTCACGCAATGAGACTTCATATATGAGGTTTCATAGAAATAGCATCTGTGGTTTGAAGGCGTTGCATGCAAAACTTTAACCAAATTTTCTAAGTCCCTAAAGGGGCATAATTCAGTCAAAATGTTATGAAGAGTTATGAGACTTGTCCTGCATGGTCATATGATCATAACTCCAATAAGTATGTGAAGTTCGAAAGCAAAAGCATCTGAGATTTTTGAGAAAAGTCTTTGCATGCAAAACTCTAACCAAATGCCGACGGAAAAGTGAATGCAATAGGCCTCCTTATTCTTCCAATAGTTAAGCTAAAAACCATGTTTAAAATTGAGCACACTCCAAAGCTAAGCAGGATGGAGTTATTTTCCTTGTATTGTGTTATTCTACCAATTATCCTATTTTTTCTAGGCAACTAGCTACCTTCACACATAAACATGATATGTGTTTTTGTTAATCCTTTTCTTCAAATATACACTTAGGATCTGTTTCATTTACCTCAGGGAATCTCCCCATAATCTTTATTAACTTCCTAGAGTTAAAATTACTACATTCATGGATTGAAATAAAGACGGGTCTTACAGCTGAACAATTACTTTTTGTGATAATTTCAAGTTTTTAGTGCATACAATTAATACCTTCGCTTGAAATTTTGTAAGGCCTGCCTAATGTAAAAAATTGCGAAAAAAGCATTGATATCACAAATGATGTGTCACAGATGTGTTATCAACCTGTACATGTCTGTTTATAGCCCGTTTCAGGTTTAGAACACAATTTACTTAACCCTTTTCCTCATAAAGACGCTTTCTGACGCCTCTGCAGTAGACGGCTATTTGAAAACATAGTGACAAAAGAAGAAATTGCACAAAACGTGCAATTTCTCCTTTTGCCACAATGTTTTCCACTTTTTGTCATAGGTTATCCGTTCAATTATGGAGATTTTCTATGTTTTGACAAAATACGTTCAAAGTCGTCTGCTGCAGAATTGTCGTATGAGGGAAAGGGTTAAAGGTTGTAAGTCAATCAGAAATAAGCAGTTATACAGTAATTTTATTATGACTTTTGTCAATTTTAAGTTTTAACTTTTTTATTCTACATTGGTTGCATTTTTTGCAAAAAAAAAAGCTTTTAGCTTGTATATCAATCGTTCTTGATGTATGCTCCCTTGAGAATAAACCACACTCGTGCCTATTGAGTGAGAATATCCAAAAGGCAGAATCTGCTCAACATGGGATTCAACCAGGGAGCTTAGGTATGAGAGGCTGACACTCCACCACCTCCTTATCAAAGCCAGGATTCAACCTTTACCTTCACTGACTAAGCTATTGCAGCTAGACTAAATCCACTCCGCTGTGGCCTAGTGGTTAGTGTCGGGGATTTGGAACCGGGCATCCAGGGTTCGAACCCCAGTCGAAGCACTGTGGTTAAGGTGGAGTGCTCTTGGGCAAGGGACATTTCCTAGCCTAGTACCGGTTTGTTTACCAAGGGATCATTAATAAGTGAACTGTTGCTGTGATATAAATGAAATAATGTTGAAAACGGTGTAAAACCTAAACAAAACCAAAACTAAGTCCACTATGCTTACCTGGTCTAAGATATGGGATAATTTGTCATGTAACATATGGAGAAAAGATCCCTCATAGAAGTCCTGTTTCTCCGTTGGTAGAGGGCCACTAGATGTAGGATATCCCCAGTTTTTAGTTACATCTAGCATCAAGGTGTACTGGAATTTAATTAGAGAGTAAAACAGTTAATGGGATAACTGTTAAACATGAACAGATATTCATAAAACTTTAATGCTAACACTTTCTCAGTATTTGCATATGCAATAATCTACAAAAAGAGGGATGTATGTGAAAGGGTTTGCAATATGCAGTATGGGATTCATAAAATCAATGCTGTCATTGTGACAAAACAACATTGTTTGCAACGTTTGCTTTATAATATAAATACAAGAGGGCCATGAGACCCTGGATTGCACATAAAGAGAAGCCATGTTATTATAGATCATATCATCGAAATCATTTCAACAATATTAGTAGAGTGTCACCCAAGGAACATTTGTGCCAAATTATTTTTAAATCTGGCCTATGATTTTGGACAATAAGGTTTTTAAAGTTATACTATATATCATGTAAGGAAAATAAGCCTCGTTTTCAAGGAATATTCATGCAGATTTATTTTAAAACGAGGCCAGTATTTTTGGAAAGAAGACTTTTATAGTTTTTACTATATCACTATATAAGGAAAACAAGCCCTGACTCACGGGATTTTTTTTTATAAAAAGACTTGGAAGAGAGTCAGTCACCAAAGAAACATCTTTTGGACAAGAAGATTTTTAAAGTTTTAGCATTTTCCTTCTTTTCTGATAATGCAGTGACCAAAGTTATGAATTTAATTTAATTCTTTGCACAAATTTTAAAGAGAACCACCAGGGAACATTCCTGTAAAGGATGGCTCCTATGGACCTAGTGGTTTTAAGAGGAGATATTGTTTAAAGAATTTGTTCATGACGATGGATGACAGACAAAGAGAGATCACAATAGCTAAACCGAAGCACTTTGTGCTCAGTGCTCAGGTATACTAAAAACCTCTAGATTTTAACAGTAAACCTGGCAATTTTGTTGTGCAGCCATAATCACTCTGCCTTCAATAATATATTACAGACAATCTGGGATGAAGATTAACACTGTGACTTTTCATTTTTGTGAAAGCATATATACAATATCTTGAACATTTCACCTGTTTTAAACATCTATAAAATAACTGTAGAACATAATTTATTAACTGTTTAGTGATTAAAAATCTTGATTTTCCGCTGGAGGTGTAGAATGTGCGTGTATTGAGTACTTACTGGAATTGTGTTTCAATAATTTCAGCATTAAACCTTTCCCAACTATAGACACATTTTGACGCATCTGCAGCAATTTCTCTTTTTGCCACAGTGTTTTCAACTTTTTTTTAGTAATTATACCTACAATTATCGTGATTTTCCATATTTTTGAGTAGATATTTTCAAAGTCGTCTGCAGCAGATTTGTTGTATGTGGGAAACGGTTAGTGAATGACTCATTGAGTAGTAGCATTATGTCACCAACCTGTCTGTGGGCATCACGAAGGTACATATCATAACCACTGTCAGCTGTCTGGTAACTGGACTTTAACTCCTCAGGTAGTATAGACAGGAAACTGAATCAAAACATATGGAAAAACATGTGTAATGGCCTAACTTCTCAGGTAATATAGACAGGAAACTGAATCAAAACATATGAGACACATGAGTAATGGCCTAACTTCTCAGGTAGTATAGACAGGAAACTGAATCAAAACATATGAAACATGTGTGTAATGGCCTAACTTCTCAGGTAGTATGACAGGAAACTGAATCAAAACATATGAAACATGTGTGTAATGGCCTAACTTCTCAGGTAGTATAGACAGGAAACAGAATCAAAACATATGCAACATGTGTGTAATGGCCTAACTTCTCAGGTAGTATGACAGGAAACTGAATCAAAACATATGAAACACGTGAGTAATGGCCTAACTTCTCAGGTAGTATAGACAGAAAACTGAATCAAAACATATGAAACACATGAGTAATAGCCTAACTTCTCAGGTAGTATAGACAGAAAACTGAATCAAAACATATGAAACACGTGAGTAATAGCCTAACTTCTCGGGTAGTATAGACAGAAAACTGAATCAAAACATATGAAACATGTGTGTAATAGCCTAACTTCTCAGGTAGTATAGACAGGAAACAGAATCAAAACATATGAAACATGTGTGTAATGGCCTAACTTCTCAGGTAGTATAGACAGAAAACTGAATCAAAACATATGAAACACGTGTGTAATAGCCTAACTTCTCAGGTAGTATAGACAGGAAACAGAATCAAAACATATGAAACATGTGTGTAATGGCCTAACTTCTCATGTAGTATGACAGGAAACTGAATCAAAACATATGAAACATGTGTGTAATGGCCTAACTTCTCAGGTAGTATAGACAGGAAACTGAATCAAAACATATGAAACATGTGTGTAATGGCCTAACTTCTCAGGTAGTATAGACAAGAAACTGAATCAAAACATATGAAACATGTGTGTAATGGCCAAACTTCTCAGGTAGTATAGACAGGAAACAGAATCAAAACATATGAAACATGTGTGTAATGGCCTAACTTCTCAGGTAGTATAGACAGGAAACTGAATCAAAACATATGAAACATGTGTGTAATGGCCTAACTTCTCAGGTAGTATAGACAGGAAACTGAATCAAAACATATGAAAAAACCATGTGAAACACGTGAGTAATGGCCTAACTTCTCAGGTAGTATAGACAGAAAACTGAATCAAAACATATGAAACACGTGAGTAATAGCCTAACTTCTCAGGTAGTATAGACAGAAAACTGAATCAAAACATATGAAACACGTGAGTAATAGCCTAACTTCTCAGGTAGTATGACAAGAAACTGAATCAAAACATATGAAACTAGAATGGAGTGCTCCGCAGAGCATGTGTGACACCTGCACCTGCTCATTGAAAGTGTGACGGACAGACAGACAGACGCCAGACAAAAAAAAATGAATCCCTAAGTGCCTACCATGCTACGCAGGGGGACACAAAAACCATGTGTAAAGGCCTAAATAAGATAGATCATTTGCCACAATGTTTTGAAAGTTTGCTGCTGATGCGCTAAATTACATCTGTATATTGAAGAGAGCTAACAGCCCATAGTAATGCTCATTTAACACTTTCCAACATACAATAAATCTGCAGCAGATGACTTTGAAAATATCATGTCCAAAATATAGAAAATCTCTTTAACCCTTTCCCTCATATGACAGTTCTGCAGCAGACGACTTTGAATATATTTTGACAAAAAATAGAAAATCTCTCAAATTGAAAGGATAACCTACATGTATGACTTAAAGTGGAAAACATTGTGGCAAAAGGAGATATTGCTCGTTTTGAGCAATTTCTTCTTTTGTCACTATGTTTTCAAAAAGCCGTCTGCTGCAGGTGTCAGAAGGCGTCTATGAGGGAAAGGGATAAATGATAGTATTATTATAGAATTGTCGAAATCATTGTGACAAATGGAGAAATTGCTCATTATGAGCAATTTTTCAATTTGCCACTATGATTTCAAAAGTTGTCTGATTCAGAGGTGACAGAAAGTTTCTACATGAGGGAAAGGGTAAACACCATTCATATCTCATACACTACAACCTTACATAATACAGGTGCAGATTGAAATTTATTTTCCACTGTAAGATATCTGAAAACATTGTATCAAAATAACTGAGAAACTGCCCAGAAAAATCAAGTTCTCCTTTTATCACTTTGTTTTTAATTCTTTTTAATAAGTATACATTTAATTGGAGTTTTTTCATAGTTTTGCCAGGATGTTTACAAAGTGATCTGCTGCAGGTTTGCTGTATATGGGACAGGTTTAAAACCTATAATGTGGGTTCTCAAAAAAAAGGATTATAATTCTGAAGCTGAGTGTTGGACATGCTTTTCTCCCTTTAAGTTACTGTATGCTTGAATAATTGTAGATGGGTATTTTTCCTCCTTTCTGATGATTTGAACAATTTTCGAAAAGGTCAACAAAAGGAATATTCCTTTGACATTTCGAACTTGTTTTGTTTTAAGCTCACCTGAGCATAAAGTGAACTTTTGTGATCAACATCTGTCATCGTGAACACAAGAGAGAACTAATGATATACTAATACCTGTTCACAATCTTATGCACTTCTGTCTTGGAATAAACAGGACTAAAACGCAGTTTATCAGGTGTCCTGTCGTCTTTTTCTGAAGAAGATATGATTATAAAAGATATATTCCCCTTATAAGGGATACAATATACTAGGGATGGCAGCAAATAATCGGTTACCCGGTTAACCGTATGTTTTTCGATGTTTTCGACCTGACATGACTCATATTCGAACTTGGCCTAGCTATTACTTAGACAAATATTCTGACAAAGTTTCAACATGCTCAAGCCAAAAATGTGGCTTCCAGAGTGTTAACAAGATTTTCCTTAAATTTGGCATTGTGACCTAGTTTTTGACCCAACATGACCCATATTCGAAATTTACCTAGATAGCACTAAGTCAAATTTTCCGACATAGTTTCAACATGCTCAAGCCAGAAATGTGGCTTCTAGAGTGTAAACAAGATTTTCCTTAAATTTAGCCGAGTGACCTAGTTTTTGACCGGACATGACCCATATTCGAACTTGGCCTAGATATTAAGATTTTCCTTCAATATGGCCTAGTGACCTAGTTTTTGACAAAACGTGCAATTTCTCCTTTTGCCACAATGTTTACCACTTTTTGTCATAGGTTATCCATTCAATTAATGAGATTTTCTATTTTTTGACAAAATATGGTCAAAGTCATCTGCTGCAGAATTGTTGTATGAGGGAAAGGGTTAAACACATTCTCTGCCAGCTAAAAAGGCTTTCTCTGCCGTACCATACACTGAATCTTTTATACTAGACATACATTTTATAAATTGTTTGGTGTTATTATCAACTTTTGACATCATTTCTGTGAGGCAATCCAAAATTGTGAATGAAAATTAACAAAAATTTGGTACAAAAAGATGTCACAGCATATAATGTGTTGTTTTTTTGTTCAATTAATCAACCTCAAAATATCTTATCATTATAACTGAAGGGACCAGTTAACTGTTTCCCACATGCAGATACACTTTTATGCATCTGAGGTCAAATTGATATAATTGAATGGATAACCTATGACTAAAAATGGAAACATTGTAGCAAAAGGAGAAATTGCTTGTTTTGAGCAATTTCTTTATTTGTCACTATGTTTTCAAAAAGCTGTCTGCTGCAGAGGCATCAGAATGCATCTATATGAGGGAAAGGGCTATTCAACAATTGAGCCTGTACATGCAAAAAGAAACAAGTTTGGAAGGTTCAGATCACAATGTTCATCTGCATTCAAAATATACACAAGACAAACACTTCTAACAAGCTTGTGTGGGAAATATATGTAATAATGAAAAGGTATATCTTGATCAGAATGTGTGGATGCAAAGGCTGACCCAGATCTACACTGTTCACAAAATGCTCTTTGTACATTTTTCCATGGATGCAATTAGACTTTCATTTATAAAAACAATTGAGAGTGTCCTTACTTTTTTCACATACATTTTCACAACTTGTCTGCTCCATAGTAAGTGGCACAGAGTAAAGGAATATTACCTTGGATATTGATGTTGGTTATTGGAGGAGTATTTTGGTCATCTTCGGATAACTGTTGCCCAAAAATACTTTCTTTATCATTTGATCTCATTTCTAGTACAGTATTGCCTGATGTATTAGATTCTTGATGAGATCCATTTTCTGTATCACAGTTATTGGTGTTTTTATTCATTTCATGATCATGAGATTCAGCTTCTTTCTGAGATTCAGCCTCGTTTTGGATTTCACCCTCTTTCTGAGATTCAGTCTCATTTTGGATCTCATCCTCTTTCTGAGATTCAGCCTCATTTTGAATTTCACCCTCTTTCTGAGATTCAGCCTCACTTTGAAATTCACCTTCTTTCTGACATTCAGTTTCATTTTGAATTTCATCCTCTTTCTGAGATTCAGCCTCATTTTTAATTTCATCCTCTTTCTGAGATTCAACCCTGTTTTGAAGCTCAACCTCATTCTGAGTTTCAATCTCAATGTCTCTTTGAGAATCAGCTATACTTTGAAATTCAGAGATAATTTCTACTTCTTTCAAGTTCTGTTTGCTGTCACTGATATCATCCTTTGTTTTACAGTAATGTCTTCCTTCAAGATTTCGTATGACTAAATTGTGTAGTATATGTTCATCATCTTTTTGAAGTAGTGTGTCAAACAGCTGTAGAGCAACTAAACAAATCTGAAAGGCAAGAAAACATGCAGCTCCATTATTTCCAACTTAAAAAAGTCTGTAGACCAAGAAGACAATTTAAAAATATCTTGGTAAAAATCAATTAATAAAAGAAAGAATTTTGAATAAAACATTTAAGCAAAAGAAGAAATTGCTAACAGTTATGACGCCTGATGTAGATGTTTCAAAATGAATCTGTATGGGTGTAAAAGAGCTAACTAGAATGACAGAAAACCATCATGGATGCTTTAACAATTTCCCAGATACTGATGCGTTTTGATAATATTTAAAAACTTAATCTTTTCCATTTACAACAAGTCTGCAGCAGTTGACTTTGAATACATCTTAGCTTGACATATGGAAATCTTTATAAGTGAAGGTATAGATATTAAAAACATTGTGACAAAAGTCGTCTGCTGCAAATGTATCAAAATGCATATGCAACTGTATCAAAATGCATATGCAATTGTATCAAAGTTTCGTTTCCAATTTTCAAGATGTTATTTCTGTTGTTGTCTGATCTTTTTAAAATTGATGACTTTAAAAAAAAACCAAGGCCCATTGTTGCAGCTCTTACAATGAATTAGAAGTAATATCACAATAAAATTTACAAAATAGACATAAATATTGTTATCTATTTTTAAAACACAATACGTTGGTCACTTTAATATTAAAGTAACACATTTTGACGCATATGTAGCAGACAACTGGGCGTCTGCTGCAGTTGTATCAACGTTATAAGAGGGATATTGAGTAGCAAAAACAGGAATACTCAATCTTATATAGGCCTCCGTAACATATTAACCAAATCTCACCTCTTCTGAGACATTATTGCACCTTTCAATTAATCTTGATCGTAGGCTACAAGCATCTGATCCTTTCACTTCTGGTTTTCTATCTTCTCCCATTACAAATAGAGCGAACTCTGGAAAATATCAAGTTTGGGTTTTTTCCTAGTTGTTGAAACAATATTGTTTAGCTTTTCATCTTCATAATCCTTGTTATCATTATTATCAATTAATAGTGGTAGTAGTAGTAGTAATAGTAGTATTAGACACATTTATTTTATATTAACCCTTTCCCTCATATAGACGCTTTCTGACGCCTCTGCAGCAGACAACTTTTTAAAAACATAATGACAAAAGAAGAAATTGCTCAAGACGAGCAATTTCTCCTTTTGACACAATGTTTTCCACTTTTAGTCATAGGTTATCCATTCAATTATAGAGATTTTCTATTTTTGACAAAATATGTTCCAAGTCGTCTGCTGCAGAATTGTCGTATGAGGGAAAGGGTTAAAAGTGGAAACACTTTTTAAGCAACCAGTCAGATATTGGCCAAGTCTGGTACACTTTTCACCTTTTGCACAAAGGTCAAATTATCAAACATCATGTTCAATACATCACCTATACATGCGCATAGGCTATAAACTCACATAATAGTAGTATTCATTGTCGTAAGTTAGAGACACACAATAATTTCAAGATAAAACCCGGGTTTTCTACAGAATATTTGACAGTAGAATAACCCAGACACAGATGTAATTGGTATATTCATAGATAGTTCCTATAATTTGATTTCTTCGTGTTTTGTCATTTTTTCAGCTTTAACTATCATCATGAGCAATTTCTAATTTTGCAACAATGTATTTAACTCTATTCAATAAGTGTAGGTTCAATTTATTGAGATTTTCATTATTTTTGCCTTGATGTGTTAACCCTTTTCCTCATATAGACGCTTTCTGATGCCTCTGCAGCAGACGGCTTTTTGAAAACATAGTGACAAAAGAAGAAATTGCTCAAAACGAGCAATTTCTCATTTTGCCACAATGTTTTCCACTTGTAGTCATAGGTTATCCATTCAATTATGGAGATTTTCTATGTTTTGACAAAATACGTCCACTGCAGATTTGCCGTATGAGGGAAAGGGTTAACTGTCGTCCACTGCAGATTTGTTGTATGTGGGAAAGGTTGATTGATTGATTGGGGTTTAACGCCGTTTTTAATGTGGGAAAGGAATATGGTCTTTAGTATGACACAACCATGCATCGAACCCTGGTTTCTTGCTCTCGAGGTTGACACTCTAACCACTTCACCATCGAAGGGGGATAATCCAATATTAGTACCAACCTGATAAGAGTCTTTGTGAACACACTGTCCTGAAACACCTCGTCAAGTAGGCCATGGAGGTTACAGCACCAGATTCTGACCTGTTGGTGCAAAAAGGTTTGATTGTATAGTATTTTATCCCACTTTTATTTTTAACAGTTTTTCTGTTATATCCTGGCATTTCCAGTCTAAAATACCAAGACTTCTGGTAATCATGCCACAACCCTGCAAGCCAAGGAGCAATTACTACCATTTTTAAAGTCTTTGGTATAAGCCAGTGTCCGACAAATTTTAGATTTGTGTGGTACAAGATTTGAAAGCTGGTAGCCCGAATTATCGCGGATGCTTTTTGTTTCTTCTCCTGTACAAAGATAGTATTAAGAGCACACCATGTACATGATTTAAAGGTAGTGACCAATTAAAATAACATGACTGTGTTGCAAAAGACCTGAAGTGCAGCA
Source organism: Serripes groenlandicus (assembly GCA_031761405.1). NCBI lineage: Eukaryota > Metazoa > Mollusca > Bivalvia > Cardiida > Cardiidae > Serripes > Serripes groenlandicus. Next base: position 551,613 of record JASEVX010000117.1, read on the forward strand.
TTCAGTTTAAAAAAAAGATGAAATTTGGAAAAGTTGCTTTTAGGTGGAGCTTGACAAATAGGAGAAATTTGGTACTAAGTTTTTCAAGATTATTTTACACTAGGTTATTTGAAATATTCTGCATAAAATGTATGTATTTTATCCATATTTACAAAAGATTCAAAAGCTATGTTTAAGAGCATTAAACAGAAATGTTTAAACTTGAGACCAAAAAATCAAATGATGCAATATAACTCTTCAAATGGAAGATAAAAAAAAAAAGGTCACCGTTTTAGGTCCCTCACCGAAACAGGGCATACAATACGAGTGTCAGTTTTATAAAGAAAGACTCAATGTTATTAACAAAATATTAGGTTCAATGTAGTTATTAAATCATAAAATATTGTCAAAAACAATGACAGACAACAAAACGTTAAATTTGTTTCATGTGTTACGGTATTACATGTATTCACAGCATAGCTGCCATTTTGATAATTGTGCAATGTTTATCATGGTTCCCTACTGAGAATAAGAAATCGATAAACAGCGTTGAATGTAAACATCGGGGTCCTCTCTCTTACACTATCGGCTATTATTACAATCGAGAATGATCGGGGTCATGAACGTCATTGACCAAATTTCTCATTTCATCCAATGAAATCGCAATTATTAAGTCATATGCTTTTTTTCCCCGCTAGTTATGCTAATTCATTTTGGTAAAACAAAGCTGTGATTGGGCAATTATTATTCTCGGGGAATCATTTATAGATTTCATTCCAAACATTTTCTTTGATATTACTAGTGTCCCTGATATTACGAATACTATGACAATCATGAAGGTATTTCATATTTGATAAACTGCAAGATAAGATCTAGAAGTCGTTGTTGTGTTAATATTTGGATCAAATTGATTTTATTAACTTCTGCATGGTGAAGATCTTTCTGAACCGGTTTGCACCAGTTTGCAAACATCGCATACCGAAAGTAGAAATAGTGATCAAAATTAATTGCATTGGTTATTCGCTAGCTTTCATTTGAAAATGACAGTAGCCCGAGCAATTATTGTTGTAGCCCGCGGGCTCCGGGCAATGCATTTGTCGGACACTGTATAAGCCGACTTGGGATTAAACACCGGCGTCTTACTCTCCCAAAGCAGACAGTCTAACAACCAGTACCCGAAATAGACTGTACTGGCATAACAAGAGCTGTCGGAGGACAGCGCGCTCTACTATATGCCGCTTATTCACATAAAGCACTATTTCATTATATTGCACTTAAGTACTATTAACCCTTTCCCTCATACGGTAATTCTGCAGCAGACGACTTTGAACGTATTTTGTCAAAACATAGAAAATCTCCATAATTGAATGGATAACCTATGACAAAAAGTGGAAAACATTGTGGCAATATTTTCTAAGTAATTCGAGGGCCATTACTCCATATTTAGGATACAATGGAGTTATCTAACCTAATTGTACGATGGTCCTTAACAAATGTGTGAAGTATGAAGTGATTTGAATTATGAAACTTTAACGTGAGATAAACGCAAATGTTAAAACTGACCAAGTCCAAAAATAGCAAAACCTTAAAAAAAGGTTTACCAAATGTTTGACATCATGCAAAACCCGTTTGATATGTTGAAGAATTATATTTGATAAATGAATGATCACAATTAGAAAGGAATGTAACCAAAAATTATGAATTTATCTAAAATTCTCAAAATCAAACAAAAATCATGTGATTTATTCCCCAAAAGTCACACTCAGCATCTTCAACATACAATGTGAAGAAAGGTATTATATGTAATTATATTCCAAATATGAAAGCCCTAACACAAGTACTTATTGAGAAAAATTAAAAAATTAAATGAAAATGCCAACTTGCCCTAAAACTTTAACCACTCAAAATCATGTATTTTGCCGCAAAAAGAAGGTCACACTCAGCATCTTCAGCATACAATATGAAGAAATGAATTAGATGTAATTATATTCCAAATATGAAAGCCCTAGCATAAGTTCTTATTGAGAAAAAACAATTTAAAAAAAATTCCAACTTGCACTAAAACTTTAACCACCCAAAATCATGTTTTTTACCCCAAAAAGAAGGTCACACTCAGCATCTTCAGCATTCAATGTGAAGAAAGGTATAAGATGTAACTACATTCCAAATATTAAAGCCATAGCACAAATACTTATTGAGAAAAATTAAAATAAAAAAAAAATAAATAAAAAAAAAGTTCCAACTTGCCCTAAAACTTTAACCACCGAAAATCAGGTTTTTTACCCCAAAAAGAAGGTCACGCTCAGCAGTTTCAGCATTCAATGTAAAGAAAGGTATAAGATGTAAATACATTCCAAGTATTAAAGCCGTAGCACAAATACTTATTGAGAAAAATTAAACAAGAGGTGAGGCCCAAGAGGGCCAGTATCGCTCCACGGCCATAAGGCAAAAATCAAATCTCCAAACAGCCCTGCCCCCTAGTGGCCATATTTTTTACCAACCACCATGGCTTAAAGGAATCTTGTACAGTGTCACCCAAGGAATGTTTCTGCAAAATTATTTGAAAATTGGCCCGACACTTTCGGATGCCAACTTGCCCTAAAACTTTAACCACCCGAAATCACGTCTTGTACCCCAAAAAGAAGGTCACACTCCGAATCTTCAGCATACAATATGAAGACAGGTATTAGATGTAATTATATTCCAAATATAAAAGCCCTAGCATAAGTAATTATTGAGAAAAAAAAAAATACAAAAAAAAATCCAACTTGCCCTAAAACTTTAACCACCGAAAATCATGTTTTTTACCTCAAAAAGAAGGTCACACTCAGTACCTTTAACATTCAATGTGAAGAAAGGTATAAGATGTAACTATATTCCAAATATTAAAGCCCTAGCACAAATACTTATGAATGAAAATGCCGACTTGCCCTAAAACTTTAACCGGACGCCGACGGAGACGCCGACGCTGGGGCGAGTAGTAAAGCTCTCATATTCTTCGAATAGTCGAGCTAAAAAAGGAATTAAGTGTTCAGAGCTGTAGACGAGTTGTGCATATTGTGCTTTAATAATATTATTATTTGACCATAATGCTCTATGTTGTAGATACTCAAAAGAATATAGGGTAGACGTGTTTAAAACACTGAAGTAAATATAATGGAAAATCTCTATAAATGAAACTATAAATATTGAATAGTATTGAAAACTTGTGAGAAAAGAAGAATCGCTCACTTTGAGAAATTTCTTCTATTGCTATAATTGTTCGTCTACTACAGATATCTTTTTTCGTCAGCATGTGGAAAAGGATTGATCGTTTATCTGATATATTGTAGATCTATAAAAAATTGTTTATTAAGATGTCTCCTGCAGATGCATCAAATGCGTATGCATGTGGGAAAGGCGGGTTACATAATAATATTTTGTAACTTTGTATTATTTCAAATTATATCTTACATTTGTAATAATGCAGGTTTGAAGTATGGCAAGAGAAACTTCTGATGCACTGTTCGAGCCAATGCCTCAGCAATAATGGGATTGGCAATCGTGGACAGTTGATCACAGAAATCGAGCCAAGACAGGAAGGAGATGAGATGACGTTTCCCAGCAAAGGTCTGTTTGTCTTCACGTTCTGTTATAATGTCCATCCTGTATTAATAGGCAGAGTTGTAGATTAGATAAGTATTTCATGTTATTAAATGATTAATCAATTCTTTTAACCCTTTGCTTCATATAGACTCTTTCTGACGCCTCTGCTGCAGACAGCTATTTGAAAACATAGTGACAAAAGAAGAAATTGCACAAAACGTGCAATTTCTCCTTTTGCCACAATGTTTTAACTTTTAGTCATAGGCTATCCATTCAATTAGAGATTTTCTACTTTTTTACAAAATATGTTCAAAGTCGTCTGCTGCAGAATTGTCGTATGAGGGAAAGGGTTAAAGCCTAGTGGTTTTTTTAATTGTTTTTTTTTAGGTTTGAGGCTGTTTCTTATGGTTTTTCAGTTATATCACAGCAAAAGAACACATATCCATGATTCATCATACATGGGTTACAAACGACTACTTGGTTATAAAATGTGCCTTACACAGGCACTCCACCAGCATGAGCGTTGATAGAATCCGGGATGCCGACTCTCAAATTCCCCATATTAACCACTCGGCCATGAGGGAAACCGTAGAACCCAATATTGCATGTACTCAAAAGAATTGTCTCACTTAGTCATTTCTTTGGAGTACCCACAAAATACATTAAAATGAGTAATAAGTGAGATATTGTGGTATAAAGACTCTTCCTTATCTCTGCATCTGGATATGCATAAAAAATCATAACTAGTTTAAAACATACATAAAAGAAACACATGTCACCTACCAAGTAGTCATGATTGAGAGACAGAGAATGGATCACAATATGTGCTCATGCATGTTGTAAGGAAGGGTTAAGGCAAAATTACAGCAAATCTATATTAATCATAATAAATGTTTATAAATGCCTTTCTCCTATTGTCACATTGTTTTCAGTAGAGATTAATCATCTAAAGCATCAAAATGCATCTGCATGTGTGAAAAGGGTTAAACATGATAAACAATTACCCCCATTTGGCCTGAACAAACTCTAGATCAACAGGATTGATAGATTCTGGCAGCTTTGAGTAGGTATCAATGAGGCGTTGTGTCAGATCATCACAAAAACATGTACTGTTTATCATACAGTGAGCTGCAACAGGCTCCGGAAGACTAGAACACAGTATGAGACCCTCACATGCTTTAACAGCAACTCGGCTATCCTGAAACAGGTAAATACAGGGTGCATTCATAGCCTGGAATTCGTCCCACAAGTTAAAATATTATTACAATATCAGCATTCAATTAATTCAATCTCTGTATCTATATAAACTCAAGAGCATTATCAAGACATGCTGCTTCCAGATTATAATCAAGATTTTCCATAAATTTGGCCTCGTGAACTAGTCTTCGACCTGATATGACCCATATTCCAACTTGGCCTAGATACTTGAAGACAAACTTTCTGAGTGTTAAGAAGATTTTAATTCAATTTGGACTAGAGACCTATTTTTTGACCTCACATGTCCCAGTTTCGAACCTGGCTAAGATTTAATGGAGATGTTTGTTCTGATAACATTTTATGAGGATTGGATGAAAAAGGTTGCATGTAGAGTATTCACAAGGCAATTGTTGACGACAGAAAATGGACAAAACGTTATCACAATAGCTGACCGTGAGCACTCAAATTAATTGTCTCATTGAGATGATACATGTACTTTTGAATTGCTTTAACATCCAGTTTGAGTGAATGGTATAGAGTTTATTTACCTTTGATACTGGAATTTTACCTAGAGCGAGATTTACACTTGTTTAATAAATAAGTCGAGGGTGTCATGCAAAACTGTTGTAACTACATCTTGTAACAATATGTAGTAACAACAGTTCTGCATGAAGCCATCAAAGTGCTTCTGTACAGGTTGATTATAAGAAGGTAATATCAAGAGGGAGGAGAAATCTCATATTAAATGTTTAATGATATGTTGTATAGTGGTCTATCCCATAGATAGACAATATGTAGTTATGTTTTTGTATAGGGGGGTACCTCCTTGCTATAGAGTTAGCTTTAATAGCGACGTAGTAGAGTGTTCCCCTACGGGCCAAAAGGTCCCAAGTTCGAGCCCTGTTTGGGTCTGGCTCTTTCAGCTGGGTTACAGATATATTAATCATATATGTTAACATATACGACCCATGTATCTGACATCATTTAATAGCATGCAAGTGACTGATTATACATCCATGGGAATTAGTTTTCACTAGGAAATAATGTTGTTTCTCCTCCGGGATATTTCTTTAAATCTTTGCAGATATTGTGGGGAAAACATAAGTTTACTGTTTCCAAAATCCAGGCATTTGTTCACCCTTTTCTACTTACCTCACTGTGTGATAGATTGAGCAGGGTGGTGACTAGATGAAACTCTTGGTTGAGCTTATTTTCTGAGACAGGTTCATCTCGTATAGGTACACTGGTACTCAAACTCACAGATTGACTAGGTTTGGGCATCTGTAATGGATCGGAAATATCAGTAAACTCTCTCCCTCACAAACAACAAATCGGCAAAAGAAGATCATAGACCATTTTAGCAAAGATCTCTACAAATAAAAGCATAATCATGGAATCAAACGCATTTTGATGCTACAGCTAGGTCAAACAAATACATGCAACTCCATTTAAAACAGAAATTTTATTCTGGGTAATATCTACACCCATGGAACAAATAAATGCAACTATTAGGTTAGATTATCAGGGATTCAAGTAATATATTTTAATTTATAGATATTTTCCAAAGTTTAGCAAAAGATGTTGTGTTCAAAGTTGTCTGCTGCAAGTTTCTTGTGGGTGAGAAAATTGAATCTTAAAAGTAAATGTATTTTAACAGGTAAGAGTTTACATCACGTTATTGTCTTTTCTCATCCACTATTATTTCTATAAATCTTAACAGTAGATGCATTAATAAGAGCTGTCCATAGGACAGCGTGCCTAATTTATTCACCACTTATTAGTTTATTTGCTCATCAATGTTTACATAACAAAGAAAGCAGGGTTCACGCTGGGCTTCGCAAACGGCGCATGAAATAAGAAAGTGGTGCCAGAAAATAAGATTCGGCGAAAATGGCTGGCGCCAACCTATTTTACCTATTTTACATCAACTTTCGATCGAAACGAGTCGGCCATTGATGAAAGATGGTTTCCCACTATCACAGGTGTGATGGTTAGGAAAGATTTTTAAAATTTCAATGCAATCAGTACATCATTTAGTTACTGCGATATGGTCTCTTATTTAGTTAGACACAAACCTTTAACCATAATTTCAAAGTAAAAAAAGGGCATTTTATGAAAGGTAGTGTTATTTACATAGGTGTGATGGATGGAAAGTCTTGAAGAAAGTTTCAATACAATACATCGAGTAGTATCTGAGCTATGGTGTAAAATACTTACTGGCATGCAAAACTTTAACAAAGGTGTGATACAGACACCAGAGTGAGTACCATAGCTCTCATAGTCTCAAAAAGGAGCTAAAATGTAATATTGCAGGTTATAATCAAGACCATAATATTGTCATTTGTAATAAATTACCTCAAGGAAGAAGTTCACAAGATATGGATCTGCTTTAATTTTGGCACAAACAGTACATAAAAACTGGATTTCTTCAATTTCTGTTGGAGCTGCCTTCACTTCTCCACAGGTTTTCACCATTCTCTGTAGGTAAAAAGGTTAGATTAATTCATCTTTTGTATGACGGTTTAACACTGGTTTATCTGCAGGCTCATTTTGATGCAATTGCAGCAGATGACTTTTGAAAACACAAAATGAGAAATTTCTCCATTTGCCACAATATTTCCAACTCCATTCAATAATTGCACTTGCATTATAAAGATGTTGTAGTATTTTGTCAAGCCATCTGCTGTATAACTCCTGGATTGACAGCCGGCGTCGCTACCGACTGAGCTACCGGTGCTCGGCGTGTCTGCATGTAGGAAAGGCTTAAAACTGATCCGAACTAAAAAATAGTTGGAAACATTATTAAAGAAAAACACTAAATACTCTTACAATTACTTCAAAAAATGTAACCCTTTCCCTTTATTTAGACACAACACACTTCTGAAAATACATGTATTGTGAAAAAATCTGGATACAATAATACTTCATTTATAAACATTTTCAATAACTAGATACTTTCGAAGTTGTCTGCTGCAGATTCGTTGTATTTGGGAATGGGTTACAGCTTCCAGTACGGAAGCCAGTGTTTGATACCCAGTAAGGTCATTCCGAAGACTTTACAAATGGCATTCCTACTTATTGCTCAGTGTTATGGGGATAGCATTACAACTGAATGATCCATGTGTCAGAATAAAGAATCCATTTATTACTTGTAGTAGTGGTAAATTATAAAGGTTTGATTGATTGATTGATTTGGGTTTTTAACGCCGTTTAAAAAAAAAAAAAATCATATCGAGGCGGCTTGTGCACCTACTCATGTGTTTCCTAGCTTTCTCACACCAGTACTCCACACAACATTACTTCCAATCTACTGGCTGCTTTTCCACATAGACTGGAAGCACATTGGTGAAAGACGAATGATGCTTGTCACAGTGACTTTTGTCAAATGTCAGAAAGAATGTTGGCAGAGCTTGGATTCAGACTCACAACCCCTGTATTGACAGCCCGCGTCGATACCGACTGACCTACGGGGACTCAGCTAAATTATAAAGGAATCACAAAGGTATAACTGAAATATAGCTGAAAATGATATAAAACACCAAGGAAACAAACCTGTACGGCCCTATATACATTAACATGTGCAAGGATAGGCTTCTTCACTCTGGAAAGTAACTTAGTGAAGAAAGACAAAACCATCTGCTTCATACCAGGAGGGTACTGAAAACAACACAAGAATACTTTACATCATGTAGTCACTAGCAGCAATGTTCCAGGAAAACAAATCTGAGGGAAATTGCCAGCAGCTTAGATCTAGATCATCTGATCTGTATGCTAATAAGTAAAAGAAGCATTTAAGAAGCCTCTTCCATGCAGTGTACATTTAGATCAGATAGTATGACACTATGTCACAGTCTTTTAGCAATTATGTTTTAATCCAATAAATTACATGAACTTCATTTCGTATCAGCTATTTTGAATTATGAAATCATGAATCTTCAAGTTATATTGAATTAATTTTTGGTGTTCATGTGAAAATTTACTTATGTAAATGTATGTTTGTAAATGATGAGATACATGTTTTGTTTAAGTCAAAAAAGATATCTATCAATCTATCATATTCATCTCTCAGTATTTTGTATCTCAAAACAAGTAAACTCAGTAGAACCAAATTGTCATTTGTAATATTATGTAACTTTTCCTTGATGCATACTACTTTAAAGTTTTGATGTATCTGCAATAGAAGACTTTTAAATACATTTTTGGAAATGGAATAATTGCTCAAGATTAACAATTTCTCCATTTCCCATATTTTCTATTTTTATTTAAATGTTATAGACATTTTTTCCTACAATGATTTCAACGCAGACAATTAGTAAAAAATATCCTGTCAAGTAAACAATTTTCACTTTCCAACATACATCTAATTTGCATGAGACAACTTTTAAACAAAATTATGGAAAAATGACAATAATTGAATGACCTTGAAAAAAATGTGTGAAATTGTTCATTATGAGCAATTTAACCTTTTGCCACATTGTTTTAAAAAGACGTCTGCTGCACATGACTCAAAATGCGTCTACGTGTGAAAAAGGTTTATACCAACTATAAAAAGAACATACATCAGTTCTACCCAATGAGTACAATGTTTCTAGAAGTTTATGCTGTAGTAAATACTCCAGACAAGGGCCATACATTCCCCCTTCCACTTCCAGGTCCTCTTGCTGTAGTATGACCAACATCTGTTCTAAATGGGCAGGTATTGACGTCTGCTCTACTGGAACCTTTTCACCTAAAAGATAATCATATGTTCCTGCTATTCTTTAACATTTACTCACTTTTAGAAGATACCTGACACCTCTGCAGCAGATGAATTTGAAAACATTGTTGCAAAATTAGAAATTTCTTGTAATGTTTTGAACAATTTCTTCATTTACCACAATGTTTTAAACACATTTTTAAATGATAATACTCTCGTGTATAGATCTTTTTTTACATTTGGCCTTAAAATAATTTCACAGTCGTCTGCTGCAGATGTGTTGTAAAGACTTTTAAAGATTTTATAAATCCTTTTTTCAAAATGAAAAACAATATTGAAGACATCTAGACAAAAGAAATAACAAGAGGGCCCGGATGGCCCTAAATCAATCAGCTGTGTGATGTTATAGTAGGCAAATGTGCCTAACTTCTAATGTCAGTGAACATTTTATAAGAGTTCAAGTAGACACTGTTGACAAAACAGAATATCAGAAAAGGATTTTTGTTATAAGGCATTCTAAATGAGCTGCAGAAAGCTGAAAACAACAAGTTATGCAACAAAAATGATATGGATAGCTAGCCCAAGCCCATGTTACTTGATGTAAGCCATGATTTTCAACCTATCAATTTTTGTAAAATGATATTTTCTCCAGTCCTTACCCCAAGTTTTCAAATCTGAACCAAAACTACACTTCTTAAAATGATCAAGCAGATGGTAGATCAGAACAAAACTTTACTAACCTTTATTATCAATAAAAAATCCAGTAACAGCTTTCCAATGACACACAAACTCTTCTTGTAAGGACAATTGCGGGGCCAGCTGAATTGTAAAAACAAAATTATCATCATTAACACTCTCTCACATACAGAATATCTAAAGCAGGTGATTTTTAAAGCATTGTGACAAAAAGTGTCAAAAATCTCTGTAAATGAAAGTATTACCAAAATTTGAATTTAGTTGTATAGACAACATTGTGGTAAAGGTTAGGTTACTGATTATTTTGAGCTTCAAACCCTATGTCCAAGTGCCAAGGAACAATCTCAGTGGGTATCCATAACTGTGACAACATAGGGTCTTATTTACTATTTTCATCAGATGACAAATCTGCAGCAGATGGCTTTAATAGCATCTAAACACAACTACGGAAAATATCTATAAATGAAAGTTAAACTTTAGAATATAGTTGAAAGGGTTAATGGGGTGTCGTAAGGAGATATTGCAGCACCAACATGTGTGTTATCATCATGATCTCCATATAGACAGCTGTAGTACTGTGTGACATTGTTACAATGGATTAGTAAGTCTTGGTGAAATTAAATTAAATGTATAAAACCTTTACCCACATACATTGAATCTGCAGCAGACAACTTAAATTTGGAAACATATGGGCAGAAATATCATTAATATGGAATCTTTAAATATAATGTGAACATTTTCTTATTTTGCCTCAAATATGTCAAAAGTCTTCTGCTTCAGATGTGCTGTCTATATACCTCATCAAACAGTCTGTGTTTTTGTCAATGCTCCAAATAGTGATCTCACTAATATAAATATTTCAAAAAAGCTCCAAGTAGTCCTGTCAATAATCTCAATATTTTGACATATTGCAACTTGTGGATGCTAAGACCAAGAGTCAAATATGAAATTACATTTTAGAATAGAAACCTGTACTCTGCTTCTTTCAACACTTCCTTGTAAAAAATTTGAAGGGATATTAACCCTTTCAAACGTGCAGACGCTTTCTTTTTTTGAAACAGTCCTGCAGTAGACAACTTGAAAAGCAGTAGACAAATTGAAAACTTATTTACTTAAATGTGGCTAAAGGAGAAATTGCCCATATTGAGCAACCAACTTCTCAGGTTTTGCCACAATGTTTTAATATTCATTCAATTATCATATTTCCTTTTTTCGAAATTATCAAAATGTTTTCAAAGACCAAATCTGAAGATTTCTTGTATGCGTTAATTGGCGAAATGAAGGGAGTCAGTAACACCGTACAGTCAAGTAACCCTTAGCGGATCACTTTAATGTTCAAGACACGCTAACTAATTTATTAAGACAAAATTGTTGTGTATAAATTGGCAGGTAAGTACTTTATGGTATTATTTAGATACACAATAAAAAATGTTGCTTGTCAGACTTCAAATTCATCCGTATCATCTAAATGCCTGATGCAAGGGTTTACGTGACCCAGTTATTTCTACCTTGTTTTGAAGAGAACATATGTTTTTCACGGCAACAGCTATCGATCTTAATTATGTAAGTTATTTATTTTGACATTTTATGAAAGACAAATACATACACCTATTAAAATGTAACCAATCATTCTCATTTGTCTTTGCATGTTTACACTTAAGCGATTAAAGAATAGTTAGGTAAGTTACCATTAGCGGATCGCCATTTTGTTTCCATGACTGAGTCTGAGGGGTTTTCTCAAAATGTTATTTTCGACAATTTAGCCATTCCAAAAGATGCTAGTGATTAAATCGGAAATCTATCAATACAAATCTGCAGTTAGATAAAATATAACTTGTACAATAACAGCAGAAGTTTTGACAGCTAAAATGTTGCTTGAGATGATCCCCATGATTTTACTTGTGGACTGTAAACAAAACAGTTTCGAAACATTGACCGTTTCTTTTACGCACTACGTTGTTTTGTTACTGATCCGTTAAGGGCAACTTGACTGTACCCTCTATATTTCGGTAATTTCTTACACTAGTTATTTAACTTAAATACTTAGAAATCAAGTACTTAAGTCATTCCGATAAAAAATAAGGGTTTAACTTTAATTGTTTACGTGGAGCATGCATTCTTAATTATCATTGATTATCACACTTCAAACATCAAATGCAATAATATTAATTGCCAAACTCATGTAGTTAATATTCTATCATATAACCTTTTATAACGTGAAATAAATACGCAAAGTGAAGATATAATATTGAGACTATGTCTTATCGGTTATTGCCGTATCAAGTGTTTTTGTATCACGAACTATCAATATAATATACTTACTGCATCGACTGCATGTTGCAGGATGCTTGTGAATCTCGAAAACATCGCCTTTTTCATTGGAAATGATTCTGTTTGAACGGGATAAGAGTTAAGTTAGTTTTGTTGACATCTTTTTCCGTCAGTCGTATTTACACAGGAAGTACTTGTCATAGTGTATGAAGACTGGTTCTCTGATTCTATCATCCTTTGAATACAATAGTATCAGAAACAGGATACCGATATAACAGGATACAGGCTAAATTTGAGAAATATTGTTACGGAAATATTTTATCGTCTTCTCGCTTTTTTTAAATGAGTTTTTAATTGAAAACTAAAAACAGTAGATTTGATTTGAAACAGCGTCAAATTGTTTTCCTTAACATGGTTTACAACTTCCGATTTAGTCAAATATATTTCTAAGGCTTCAAAAAACCTTAATATTGAAAAAATGCTGACATCTTCCAATAGGCCAACTGGAAAAGAAAAAGAAAAATCAAAAGGAAAAAAGTATTGGCTGCGCTACAAGAACCCCTTAATATAAGTTCAAGGCTAAACAAAGAACAAAAAGAAATCCTTTTTACAAGGTTCAGTTCCAGTGAGTGTTCACTCGAGATAACCCCAACCGTATGCCGGACAAAGGTCCAAACCCACATTCATCAATGCCAAACTCCAGGTGTTACTATACTACTATGTTACTTAGATCCACACAAAGCCAGAGGCACAGACTCCCTATCGACATAAATTCTGAAGATTGCATCAGATGAATCGCTCAAAAACTCTTTAAAATATTTCAGATCTGTTTGGATGCGGGCACCATGTATCTTATGACTGGAGAGAAACTCAGATTGTTCCTCTTCGAAGTTTAGGAAAGTCGACAAACAGATTGCCTCTAAATATCGCCCCAAACTCCCTGACAGCCATCATTTGTAAATTGCTTGAGCATATCGAGGGCTTGGCGTGAAACGGTTGTAACTAAAATGGGTCATTTTTTACCAAGGTTAATCACCTCGCCATGAAGTCTTTATAAGCATTAAATAATTTTTCTTGGTAAGCAATGGAAATTTAGGTGCCATTGCTCCTGACAGCCATCATTTGTAAATTGCTTGAGCATATCGAGGGCTTGGCGTGAAACGGTTGTAACTAAAATGGGTCATTTTTTACCAAGGTTAATCACCTCGCCATGAAGTCTTTATAAGCATTAAATAATTTTTCTTGGTAAGCAATGGAAATTTAGGTGCCATTGCTCGTTCTGAGCAATGGCACCTTAATTTGCATTGTTTACAAAGGGGTCAAAATTGCCCCTAAACCAGGGTTTTCAAAATAGGTTTTTAGTTACGCCAAGCCCTCGATATAGTTCAAAGCAAGATCATCGCCAACTTCGTATTGAAAAACATCCTAAGCAGTGTCCAATCTACAGGAGGGGGATCGTGCTAATTCTCACATTGTTTGGAATATTTCCCCCTAAATTTAAATACTGTACAGACATATTAGGTCAGACAAAAATGCAGAATTTAGCTCTTCGGGTTGACATCAGCTCGAAGGAGAAATGGAAGGAGCAGTGGTAAATGGGTTTTCATCCCGGCGGAGAAATATCATGGCATCCATACCTGCACCTACAGCCGTTTCGGACGTAGACGGAAATATACTTGACATGGTCACACCCTCGCGGCAGTAGATAGTATATATAGTATATTGGCGTACACAATAGCCAAGAATTGTCATGGAAGACCCACGCAAGCATGTGAAACCCCTTGGTTTCTTCGTAGAAATCTCTAAAACTACACAAGAACCAAAAACGCACGAAAATACAATGCACTGGATATGTTTCAATCAACGAATCAATAAAATGTTCCTCTGACATGATTGCTAGCTGTTTCTAAAATGAAGCACAATTATAAGAAAACAATCGTTTTTATACCTCTACATTGTCATTCAAGTTTTACAATACACTGGTCCAGGGTGACTGGTCATTCCATGTATTGAACACACGTCATTACCATGTAATTCATACTGCCAGGTTATGAACATATATATACTCCAGATCGTTCAACGTCATGGGGCAAGGTTTGTTACCAACAACTACAGAGATGTAACATCCATACTACAAATAATACCCTGGCTGGTAGATAATTGCAGATAGACGTCGCAACCACAGACGTCTGCTTTTGTTCAAGACCAAGGATCGTCTTATTCACACAAGTAAAAACATTGCTGCAAAAAGTTTTCCGAAATCATTTAACAGTTGGATAGATGAGAATCAAATAGAAGAAAAATGACTGAACGTTTCGTGTTTATTCAAGACAACGACAGCATCGACATTTATAAAGACAATACACCGTGCAAGTTTAAAGTACAATTAAGAGTCCCATCGAATTTTGAAGGTTATTAGAAAGTGGCTTTATGTGAAATTAGTTTACAAAGAAACAGAAAAGTCAAGAAGAAACAAGAGGCCCAAGAGGGCCAGTATCGCTCCACGGCCATAAGGCAAAAATAAAATCTCCAAACAGCCCTGCCCCCTGGTGGCTATTTTTTTTTACCAACCACCATGGCTTAAAGGAATGTTTCTGTAAAATTATTTGAAAATCGGCCTGACACTTTCGGAGGTGAGGATATTTTAAGTTTTTACTATAGCCATATAAGGCAAAATAGCCCCACCCCCTGGCAGCCATATTTTTCAACCAATCAACATGGCTTGAAGGAATCTGATAGAGGGTAAGCCTAGAAATATTTCTACAAAATTATTTGAATATCAGCCAAACACTTTCGGAGGAGAAGATTTTTTAAGTTTTCACTTTGTTCATATAAGGCAAAATAGCCCCACCCTCTGGCTGCCATGTTTTTCGATCAATCAACATGGCTTGAAGGAATCTGATAGAGGGTCACCCAATGAACATTTCTACAAAATTATTTGAAAATCGGCTGAACACTTTCGGAGAAGAAGATTTTTTAAGTTTTCACTATAGCTATATAAGGCAAAACAGCCCCGCCCCCTGGCGGCCATGTTTTTCAACCAATCAACATTTCTTGAAGGAATCTAATAAAGGGTCACCCAAGGAACATTTCTACAAAATTATTTGAAAATCGGCCTGACACTTTTGGAGAAGAAGATTTTTTAAGTTTTCTCTTTAGCCATATAGGCAAAATAGCCCCGCCCTGTGACGGCCATGTTTTTTTACCAATCAACATGGCTTGAAGGAATCTGATTGAGGGTCACCCATGGAACATTTCTACAAAAAAAAATGAAAATCTGCTGAACACTTTTGGAGAAGAAGATTTTTTAAGTTTTCACTATTGCAATATAAGGCAAAATAGCCCCGCCCCCCTGGCGGCCATGTTTTTCAACCAATCAACATTTCTTGAAGGAATCTAATAAAGAGTCACCCAAGGAACATTTCTACAAAATTATTTGAAAATCGGCCTGACACTTTTGGAGAAGAAGATTTTTTAAGTTCTCACTATTTTTTTCTTTCGGTTGCCATGGAAACCAGTATTTCGAATGGATCAGAAAAATTTGAAGGAATTTAGTAGAGGACATTGAGAGGATGCTTCCCATGAAGTTTCAACCAAATTGGCCAAGTGGTTAGGGAGAAGAAGTCATTTAAAGGAAAAGGTTTACGCACGCACGCACGCACGAACGCACGACGGACAATTCGCCATGACATAAGCTCGACTGGCTTTCAGCCAGTGGAGCTAAAAATCGGATAATACTTTATTCATTTATTCAAATATATCCAAATAAAGTGTAACGAATATGCAAATTAGCATCACCGGTTCGAAGTGATGGTCTTTGGGTTAAATATATAAGACAAGTGGACCCCTTCAGGGTTGAGTATACTTTTCGCTGAAGGGATCTTCTGCGTCTTTAGCCAGGCACGTTACATTGGTGGCAGCGGTGGGATAAAGACAACTGCCATATCGGAGTTGCCTTACCCATGGGTTTCCCAGGCCAAGACTCGGGACGAGTCTTCTCGGAGTGGGAAGTATTGTAACGAATATGCAAATTAGCATCACCGGTTCGAAGTGATGGTCTTTGGGTTAAATATATAAGACAAGTGGACCCCTTCAGGGTTGAGTATACTTTTCGCTGAAGGGATCTTCTGCGTCTTTAGCCCGGCACGTTACAAAAGTATTGTGAAAAGTGGCGAGTATGCTCTCCTTAGAGGAATTAATCAGAGTGCTTCATATGAGTGGCAATACATTTTTTAAAACACATTTTAGCTTAAAAATCTGAATTTCAAGAAATAGAATTTATTATAAAAACTAGTGATGATGAATTGGCTTCATTTTGAGCCTCGCCAGTATTCCTAACGCTCAATTTCAAGCGTCATCCATTTTTTTGAGTTATGAGTCAATTTAATTTATATATTCCTGATCCTCAAAAAAGGATCAGAACCAAGTAGGAGGAGGAGCTGTTTTACCTAACAATATAGATTCCAGTGCTTGTACTGTATCTGTTAAATCAGTGTCGCCGGCGGAGCAAACCGTGAACCAAGCTAAAAGTGAGCTGAAAAGAGATGGTATAATTATAAAAGAGACTACTAACATTGTCCATAAAGGAATTAATCGTCACAAGCTGAAAAAGAAAGCAACAAAAACGAAACGTAATACGGCAGCAGCAAACAAAAAACTGAAACGAAAAACGGCAGCAGCAAATAAAAAAGTGAAACAAAATTTGAAAAAAAGTGAATACAAAAATCAGACAAAAATCAGACAGAAAAACAAAAACAAAATAAATTCAACCACAAATTAAGACAACACCTTTCAAGTTTTTCCGAAGGCGTGCCTGATAACTTACTCTTGTTTTAATAATCGTCAACACAAGTAGCTGTAAACGAGATTTATTATCAAGAGATTCGACCCTTATCACGGGTGTCAGATGACACACCTACTGAGTTTCGAATCAGTGGACAAAATTCTATGGATTATCTCGACTTGGAAGTAACACAGTCATATGTAAAACTCAAAGTTACGAATCCAGATGGAAGTGATATAACTGTCAATTTGCTACTACAGTCTTTATTTTCAGCGTCAGAGGTATCATTACAAAACAAAGTTGTTATGACATGTAATTATAATCCATATCGTGCAATGATTCATACGCTCCTTAATTATGGACAAGATGTTATTTCAGCTCATTTGACATCACAGTTATTTATTAAAGACGATACAGATTTTCCTGATGATTGTGACGCCGAAATTAAAAATGATGGTTTATTTTTAAGTTCTAAGTTTATTGCTGGATCTAAAACAATTGATCTTCAAGGACCCATTTATCATACTTTATTTTTCTACAAAGAGATACTTATTGAACCAAGTAGATGTTAAGCTAAAATTATATCGCAGCTCTCCGGCATTTTGTCTTTCATCAGGCAACGCTTCTTCGAACTATAAAATACAAATTATAGATATATACTTAGAAGAGAAAAAAATAAGAGTTAATCCGGCTCTCGAGAAAACAAAGACCATTGAAAAGTAAATGGATTGTGTATGACGTATAATATGTTTGCGTGCAGATTTTGAAATTGAATGACAATGTAGAGGTATAAAAACGATTGTTTTCTTATAATTGTGCTTCATTTTAGAAACAGCTAGCAATCATGTCAGAGGGCTGAGAAACATTTTATTGATTCGTTGATTGAAACATATCCTGATGAAAGTGAAGAATTAAAAGAACAAATTCGGACATTGAAAAGAAAACTTGATGATGATAATATTGAAGAATATACCAAAAATAAAGATTTAAAAACTGGACATAAATGTGATATTTGTTGGAAACAATTTAGTTGGAAAAAAACCTTAGCGAGACATGTTTTATCTCATAGTTAATTTTTCGAGTGAACGTTTTGTGACAGAAAATTTAAAAGAAAAGATTTTTTGAAAAAACATGAATCTAGAAATCATTTTCAAACCGGAGGAAGAGCTGCGTCTACTTTTTCACAATGAAACTATACAACCTTTGAATGGAAACGATCATGGCAATGAAGGTCCATCACCATCTACCAACGCTGTTGGTGTGTTAAGAGACTCGAGAAACCATACAATGAACTATTCAGTGGATCATCATTATTTTAGACCAATTTGTGTTCTTTCGAGTGATATTTTCGAACCATCCACATCTCTTAACACTGAAACAACATCAAGGGATCCTGAAACAAACCAAACTAGAATTGTTTTGACAAAAACATATGTCTCCCCCTCAAATATCTGTCAAAATCTCTCAAAACATTCCAACCTATAAAGCAGACAAACAAAAATTTGACCAAGTTGGACAGTACTCAATTTTTAATTACTAATGTTTTGTCTTGACCTGGTACAAAGTGGACATGATTTCAAATGGTTTACAGAAACACATATTTTTACTGCAGCTGTAACATTCAAGACTGAAGTATTCTTCAAAACAACAACTGTTGCTAAACATAAGCAAGCCGTCTTGGAGATATTGAGTGGACAGGAAATAAAGCCTAAAACCTTTGAGCTTCAAGCGTGACCTTGACCTTGAACCGGTATGGTCGAGACGCGGGTTCTGCACGTCGCCTTGATGAGGTGAACATGTGACCCAAGTTTCATGAAAATTCTTTAAGCTGTTTTGGAGATATGGAGCGGCACAAAATAAAGCCTCAAACCTTTGACCTTCAAGCGTGACCTTGACCTTGACCCAGTATGTTCGAGACGCGGGTTCTGCACGTCGCCTTGATGAGGTGAACATGTGACCCAAGTTTCATGAAAATCCTTTAAGGAGATATGGAGCAGACACAAAATAAATGCTCAAACATTTGACTTTCAAGCGTGACCTTGACCTTGACCCAGTATGGTCGAGACGCGGGTTCTGCACGTCGCCTTGACGAGGTGAACATCGAACCCAAGTTTCATGAAAATCCTTCAAGCCGTCTTGGAGATATTGAGTGGACACGAAATAAAGCCTAAAACCTTTGACCTTCAAGCGTGACCTTGACCTTGAACCGGTATGGTCGAGTCGCGGGTTCTGCACGTCGCCTTGATGAGGTGAACATGTGACCCACGTATCATGAAAATCCTTTAAGGAGATATGGAGTGGACACAAAATAAAGCCTCAAACCTTTGACCTTCAAGCGTGACCTTGACCCAGTATGGTCGAGACGTGGGTTCTGCACGTCGCCTTGATGAGGTGAACATCTGACCCAAGTTTCATGAAAATACTTCAAACCGTCTTGGAGATATGGAGTTGACACAAAATAAAGCCTCAAACCTTTGACCTTCAAACGTGACCTTGACCTTGACCCGGTATGGTCGAGACGCGGGTTATGCACGTCGCCTTGATGAGGTGAACATGTGACCCAAGTTTCATGAAAATCTTTCAAGCCGTCTTGGAGATATGGAGCGGACACGAAATAAAGCCTCAAACCTTTGACCTTCAAGCGTGACCTTGACCTTGACCCTATATTGTCGAGACACGGGTTCTGCACGTCGCCTTGATGAGGTGAACATGTGACCAAAGTTTCATTAAAATCCTTCAAGCCGTCTGGGAGATATGGAGCTGACACAAAATAAAGCCTCAAACCTTTGACCTTCAAGCGTGACCTTGATATTGACCCTATATTGTCGAGACGCAAGTTCTGCACGTCACCTTGATGAGGTGAACATGTGACCCAAGTTTCATGAAAATCCTTCAAGCCGTCTGGGAGATATGGAGCGGACACGAAATAAAGCCTCAAACCTTTGACCTTCAAGCGTGACCTTGACATTGACCCTATATTGTCGAGACGCGGGTTCTGCACGTCGCCTTGATGAGGTGAACATGTGACCCAAGTTTCATGAAAATCCTTCAAGCCGTCTCGGAGATATGGAGCGGACACGAAATAAAGCCTCAAACCTTTGACCTTCAAGCGTGACCTTGACCTTGACCCTATATTGTCGAGACGCAGGTTCTGCACGTCGCCTTGATAAGGTGAACATGTGACCTAAGTTTCATGAAAATCCTTCAAGCCGTCTCGGAGATATGGAGCGGACACGAAATAAAGCCTCAAACCTTTGACCTTCAAGCGTGACCTTGACCTTGACCCTATATTGTCGAGACGCGGGTTCTGCACGTCGCCTTGATGAGGTGAACATGTGACCCAAGTTTCATGAGAATCCTTTAAGCTGTCTGGGAGATATGGAGCGGACACGAAATAAAGCCTCAAACCTTTGACCTTCAAGCGTGACTTTGACCTTGACCCTATATTGTCGAGACGCGGGTTCTGCACGTCGCCTTGATGAGGTGAACATGTGACCCAAGTTTCATGAAAATCCTTCAAGCCGTCTGGGAGATATGGATCGAACAAGATTTTAGGGACGAACAGACAGACAGACAGACAGACAGACAGACAGACAGACAGACAGACATCAAGGACAAAAACAATATATCTCCCCTGTATACAGGGGGAGACATAATGATGGAACATGATTATGCACGACCATTATCAAATCTATCGAACGACGTTTTAAATCACCACAATTATCCAATTAACACCGCTCTAAATCGATCGATTCAGGACTTTGAAATTCTACCAAATACAAATGAACAATATAACATGTTGGTTTTTTTTCGCAAATGTGAAAAAAGAAGTTCGAAATATTTTACATGATCAAATGAGAAACAACGGAATAAAGTGGTATCTGTCCATACAAGTAAAACATGAGAAAGACTCGCATAAGGAAAAAACATCAAAGCCTCATTTTAGAATCAAAACATATGCTTCATGAACATTAACACTTTCGATGAACAGGAGTTAAATGAAAGTTTTCAAAAGATGTTTGAAAGTTTAAACATATGAAAAATACGTAAGAGATAGTTCGGGCTGGGTGTTGAAATACTGTTATTTTATTCCCCGTTAACTGGACCGAGTTTTATTGAATAACCTATAGATTTAAGACGTTTACAAAGTATTTTTAAACATAAGAAATATAGATCAAAAGTACTTTCTCTGGAGTTGTTTAGCTTACATACATGCCTTAGAATCAACTCTGGTAAGCGACTACATATCTTTTGAAAATGGATTAGAAAAAAGAAAGGTATTACATATCCAGTTTCGATTAGTCAGATCAATACCTTTGAAAAACAAAACCCTTCTATATCAGTAAATGTATTTACATATGAAGAGTCTGACATTTTATCATTAAAAATTACAAAGCAAAAATCAAGACAATATCACATAAATGTATTACTTATACAATCAGAACATAATTCACAGTATTGCCTCATTAAACATATCAATAACTTTTTGAGTTTAAAAGAAAATGTAAGTCTAGTTTATACTATTGTCAATACTGCTTGCCAAAGGAGAAATTTTATTCTACCATTAAAAGTGAGCACATTTCAATAGCAGATTATGAACACGCCAAAAATATGTTTAAAACATGTGATCATAAAAACTTATAAGAATATTGCCTGTTATATGTTAAAGCAGACGTATTACTTTTAGCATCGGTTTTTAAACATTTTAGGAATACTGCATTAAAATGTTATAATCTTGATCCCTGACATTTGTATACAAGTCCTGGACTCAGCTGGCAAGCAATGCTTAAAATGACCGGCGTAACTTTAGAACTTTTAACTGATATAGACCAGGTTTTGTTTATTGAAAATTCAATAAGAGGTGGCACAAGTCAGATATTAAATCGATACTACGAAGCAAAAAAATCCTTATTTGAAAGATTATGATTCTCTTAATGAAAATGCCTTTTTAGCCTATTACGATGTTAATAATCTCTATGGATTTGCGATGACAGAAAAATTAGCTAAAGGATTTTTCAGGTTTTTAGATTCTAAAAAAATAGAATCATTCAATGTTTCGACAATATCAGAGGATAGTTCTAAGGGTTTTAATTTGGAAGCAGACTTAGAATACCCGGAACACTTACATGAAATTCATAATGAATTTCCATGAGCTCCAGGGGAAAAGTTTATAGAAAATAATGAGCTTTCACCTTATGTTAAGAGGGTTCTAAAAGAAATACATGGAAAAGAATCCGACGACAAACTTCCATCTAGGGTAAAAGTTGAAAAGTTACTTACTACTTTAGAAAACAAACACAACTATACACTTCATTAAAATAATCTTCAGCTATATTTTCAACTTGGGATAAAACTGAAAAGAATACATAGGATCTTAGAGTTTGAACAAGAAGCTTTCATGAAAAAATATGTATAATTCAATGCTCAGATGAGGCTAAATCTACGTTTAAGAAGAATTTCTACAAACTGATGAATAATTCCGTTTTTGGTAAGTAGATATTCAACTTAACAATGTATTTGTTTATGGAAATAATATTTATTATAAAAATTGTATAGATTAATAAGAATTTCTTATTGTTATGAATAAAACTTGGTCTTACCTTATTTCAAATTATTTGTAATCTTCATATTAAGACATCACATGCTTTTTCTTCTTAATGCATTCCTTGTTCGATGTTTATGTATATAAATATCTTATACATTACTAAGAAGTTTCTTATCAAACCTTTTACACACTCTCATGTCAGGAAAAGACATGGCATGTGTGAGAAATCATCGCTCTGTAAAACTATGCCATACAGAGAAACGATTCAAGAAACTCTCTGCGAAACCAACTTACAAAGCACACATAATTTTTTCGGAAGAACTTGTTGGCGTGAAACTAAATAGATTAAAGGTTAAACTACAAAAAAAACAATCTAAATTGGTTTCTTTATTTTGGAAAAAATCAAAACACATAATGTATTCATTTTACTATTTACATTTGAAAACATTATATGGTGATAAAGTTCACTTGCAAATGACAGACACCGATTCATTTCTGATCGATTGTGAAACTAAAGATATATACTTATTCTCATTTGTATGATACTTCAGATTTTCCAAAAGATCATTTTCTCTATAGTGAAATTAAAAAAAAGGTTATGGGTAAAATGAAAAGTGAAACCAATGAACAATGTATCTCTGAATATTGTGGATTGAGATCGAAGATGAATTTAATTCGTAGTCATAATCATAAAATCTTCTGTGAAGAAATTCGCAAAGTTTCGATGAGTGCATTTTGCGATAGACGTTATATTTCACCATGTGGAGTTAAATCCCTTGTTAGAAAAACTAAAGAATATTTGTTTCCAATTTTTATCAATTATCATTGATAATTAATTATCATCATGTTTACTGAGGAAACGTCATCTTAAAAAGAAACAAGATGTGTTTGTGAAACACTGATGCCCCCCAATGGCAACATCTAGGTCAAAGGTCAAGGTCGCCAGGTCAAAAATGTTGGTACTGACAGAAAGGTCATGTCACAAGGAATACACATGTGAAATATGGTAGCCGTACCTGTTATGGTTCAAAAGTAGTGGTCAAGGTTAAAGTTTTTTTCGAGAATGGCAACATCTAGGTCAAAGGTCAAGGTCGCAAGGTGAAAAATGTTGGTACTGACAGAAAGGTCATGTCACAAGGTATACACATGTGAAATATGGTAGCCTTACCTGTTATGGTTCAAAAGTAGTGGGGAAGGTTTAAAAAAAAATGAGAATGGCAACATCTAGGTCAAAGGTCAAGGTCGCAAGGTCAAAAATGTTGGTACTGACAGAAAGGTCATGTCACAAGGAATACACATGTGAAATATGGTAGCCGTATCTGTTATGGTTCAAAAGTAATGGCCAAGGTTAAAGTTTTTTTCGAGAATGGCAACATCTAGGTCAAAGGTCAAGGTCGCAAGGTCAAAAATGTTGGTACTGACAGAAAGGTCATGTCACAAGGAATACACATGTGAAATATGGTAGCCGTACCTGTTATGGATCAAAAGTAATGGCCAAGGTTAACGTTTTTTTCGAGAATGGCAACATCTAGGTCAAAGGTGGTCAAGGTTGCAAGGTCAAAAATGTAGGTACTGACAGAAAGGTCATGTCACAAGGGATACACATGTGAAATATGGTAGCCGTACCTGTTATGGTTCAAAAGTAATGGCCAAGGTTAAAGTTTTTTTCGAGAATGGCAACATCTAGGTCAAAGGTCAAGGTCGCAAGGTCAAACATTTTGGTACTGACAGAAAGGTAATGTCACAAGGAATACACATGTGAAATATGGTAGCCGTACCTGTTATGGTTCAAAAGTAGTGGTCAAGGTTAAAGTTTTTTTCGTGCAGACAGGCCAAAAACTACATCTAGGTCAAAGGTCAAGGTCGCAAGGTCAAAAATGTTGGTACTGACAGAAAGGTCATGTCACAAGGAATACACATGTGAAATATGGTAGCCGTACCTGTTATGGTGCAAAAGTAATGGCCAAGGTTAAAGGTTTTTTTGAGAATGGCAACATCTAGGTCAAAGGTCAAGGTCGCAAGGTCAAACATTTTGGTACTGACAGAAAGGTAATGTCACAAGGAATACACATGTGAAATATGGTAGCCGTACCTGTTATGGTTCAAAAGTAGTGGTCAAGGTTAAAGGTTTTTTCGTGCAGACAGGCCAAAAACTACATCTAGGTCAAAGGTCAAGGTAGCAAGGTCAAACATTTTGGTACTGACAGAAAGGTCATGTCACAAGGAATACACATGTGAAATATGGTAGCCGTACCTGTTATGGTTCAAAAGCAGTGGTCAAGGTTAAAGTTTTTTTTGTGCAGACAGACAGACAGACGTGCAGACCAACGTGCAGACATACAGACAGACAGACAGGCCAAAAATTATATGCCCCCCGAATCGGAGATTCCGGGGGGGCATAAAAAACTATAAAGAACATGTTGAATCAATTATGGAAAAGGGTGTATTATTACCATTGAGTATAAACGAAACTATTAGTTATTTCATAATATAAAATTGAATTTCATATAAATTATTAATAAAAACATTAATCTTGATTTGTGTTTTTCTATATCACATTAATATTCATCACGCGACCTTGAGTCATATATCATTAAAGCATCAGGAGAAAACACTTCTACTTTATTTAGAGTTCACGGAAAATTGTAACGCTATAATCTTGATCATACATATCTTTATTATTATTTTTAAATTACTTCGTATTTTTTGTTTGTATACTCCCGTTTTTGCTATCATACTTCTGCTAAACTGGAAGGAGAATAGACTTCACCCTCTCCTTCTAAAGCTTGTGTCACACTTAACTTATAACTAGATATAACTAGAGGAAATAAACCTTAATATATGTTAATATTTAAGCACCTATTTTTTTTTATCTAATTGATCTAGTTCGAGGATTTAAAACAGTTTATTGGTAAAAAAAAAAAAACCTTGACAAACTTCAGTTTGTATGACGCATTATAGTTACATTTAATGTTAAGCAAATTGTAAACTAAATGGTTTCAGCACTTAACATGTCATTTTACGACTAAACTTCACATGCTGAATATCACATAGATCGTAGCATATAAAACGTTTAATCCCTACGTCAATATTGACCCTTTCTGCTCTTGGTAACCTTTTTAACGAATTATTTTTTCTCAAAAAATAATGCGGTTAACGCGATCGTGTTGCTTTGGCGGAAGTCACGGTTAAACTACACTTCCGCTTAGAATACACATTAGCTGCACCTAAATAGTCCTAGTATTTTTTCGATATTAAAATGACTTCTACGTGTTTTTTCAATACAGTGAAGTCATATTTATACTATCGAATCAACATAGATAATCAATTCTCTAGAAAATATCAAATTAACAGTAAATGCATATATATTTCATTTGTCGGCAAGCGTATGAATTTTTAGTTATATGCCCATTCACTAGTGAGTGACGTAGTTAACGGAAGTCGAACCCATGCTGAAGAACCATGCAGGGTTTTACGGGACGCGCATTTCTGCGTCTAATACGCATAAAATGATAAACCGGAACCCCTGAAAAAATTAAAATTGAGTCCCATCGGACGCATGCCTGTAAAAAGATCATATTAAAAAGGTAAAGTAAAATATAACTAGATCTAGTCATCGTATACAAGCTCCGTAGAGAAAATATATTTTGGGAAATCAAACATATACACGTGACTATTCCAGCCAATCATAGATATCTGTAGATAAAAATACAATTTGGGAAACCAAATATACACGTGACTATTCCAGCCAATCGTATTTGCGATATGTAAATTAAAACTTGTTGTTCTCAATGTATGCAGTAAACGTCACCAATATTGGGGTCTTTGAATTGGCATGTGCGCGATACATTTATCAATTGAAATGGAATAACGTCATAAAAGATCGACGATTAGAAATGCGTAGTATTTCGGTCCAACAATTTCACTGGCAATAATATGCTAGTGGCTGAAATCTCACCCGGCAAATTGAAATTTGCAATTCGCGAATATGCGAACATAAATTCTAGCCCAGAATATATTATACATCCATCAAATGTTAAAAAGCTGGTTTTCCCTGCTTCTAATAATAGAATTAGGAATCTCATTATGCGAGCTCTGGAGTACACACGTGACATGAATTGACCAATCGTCGTCGGAGGAAAACACTATCTTCGAAGCTATCGCTATTTTTACACGTCCGAAAACTATTCGATACGCTTGACGCTAATATGTCAAAACAAACGGATTTGCGGTCGATATGGGGAAAAAGAAAGCCCGAATTAGAAGTTGAGGAGAAATGTTGCAATGAAAGTACGTCAGTTTCGGAGAATATTGGAAAGAAAGTTAGAAAATTCCAGTAATTAAAAAAACTTAAACAATCAGCATTTTTCTTTTCCTTTATTTACGATACCAAAAAGTAGACAAGTTGTGAGACAGAAAAAAAAGCTTAGCAATATCATTACTGTGCCAAAGTAGCATAAATTAAATTTGATAATACATTTTAAATTCATAAGCTGTTTTATACATATTTATGATAAATCATAATAATCATGAATATGTATAACAACAGCTTACACATAATATAACAATAAACATTTGGCTCCGTATCATGTATTGGGACCCCTGTTTTGTAGGGAGGGACTCCCTAATTTTACATGACTGCATCCCAAGGACTCCCAACATTTTGTACTGGTGTAAAACCCTGCTTTACCCCATGTAGAGGCTTTCTGATGACATTGCTGTAGACATCTTTAGAACACATTTTGACTGAAGTAGAACTTGCTCAATGCAAGCAATTCCAATTTTCCCATAATATCTTCTTCCCCTTTGTATTTTACCTCCATTATAGAGAGCTTTATATTTGTTTGCAAAGATATGTTCAAAGTCGTCTGCTGCATATGTGTTGTAAGTGGGAAAGGGTTAATAAACAAACCATGTAACAAGCTTTAAAAAAAAATGAGCAAAATTACATTATCTCAATTTTTACTATATTGCTTCCAAATTTTGTGATTTTAAGTTTTTACTCAAATGATAAAGTAAGGAATGTTTTGAAAAAGACATAGTATGCAACAGTGCGACTAGCATATTTTGTCCGTTATGCTACTACATTATGCATGTTTATTTTGTTTAAATAAAAAAATGTTTTACCCATACATTTTCACACTTATCCGTATACACCCAGTATATTACAGTATATATTGAACATTTCCAGATGTCTCTTTTAAAATATATATGGACAAAGATTATTTATAATCATGAAATAGACTAGATTGTCTAAAAACTACTAAGTTTTAAAGCAAGTTTAAAACAAACAAAAAACATAATGTAATTATTAATTAATTTTCAAAATAATTCGTTACCAGTACTTCAGTACTTTGATTATATAAGCTATGGTAGCCAAGTGAGCAATAAAGGCACATCTTGGTCTTCTTGTTTAAAATAAAAGGACATTTGGCCTTCTTGTTCGAAATATTTACATCCTGTCTGTTTGCACAGGTTATTTAAGTGTACTGAACTGCATCTGCTTCCTTTAAGTCATGCTTCAAAATCATGCGCGGCGTCTTTGATGCTTTGCATCAAAATTCGTCTTGTTGTTGCTATAATAAGGGTTTATTAATACAGCATATAAAACGGAATAAAAAATGTTTAAGTCGTCTGCAAAGTCTTGATAAATACAATATACATGTAACACCTTCTCTGAGATTTTAACAAAATTAACAAATACTGACTCTTTATAACAACCTTGTGACACCATTTCTTCTTTTACTACAATGTTCTAAAAACATTGTGGTAAAAAGAGCAATGGAGTCACATGTTTTAAGACAACAATTTCAAGTTTAAACACATATATAAATCTAATCTAAAATAAACAATATGTTATCACACCAGTGACACAATTTCTTCTTTTACCACAATGTTCTAAAAACATTGTAGTAAAAAGAGCAATGATCTTGGCCAGCGATTTTCGCGTATAACATACAACTCATCTACGCGCGACGAGGGGGTTAAAAAGGGACAATTCTGTGGTTTAATGAATATGTAATTCTCTTCTTCTGTCGAAGGACTAACTGGCTTGTAAACATTAAAACACTTTTAGATAATCATGGCTTTTCACATGTGTTCAATGATTCATTTTGTGTGAATTTGAAAAGTTTCCATTTGTTATTCAAAGAAAAAGTTCTTGATGTTTTAAAACAATATTGGTGTAACAGAATTGCATTACAAAACTCTATGGTCCTATACAAGGATTTTAAAAGCTCGATTGACTTCGAAATATATTTATCTACGGCTTTCTTCTCATCAGTTGAATATTGAGGTTGGTCGCCACGGTAGCAACATAATTGATAGGCACCGACGGTTATTGGAAGCCGCCCGGAGGCGGCTTCCTGTAGGAATGCTGTGAAAATTAGCACATGGTGAAAATCTAGACCTGCCAGTGTACCACATATTGGGATTTACACTTTAATCTTACTAAGTATATTAATTTCTGGTACATAACTTTCAAAACATCCCTTTCATAATCTACATACATGTGTAAGTTTTACAAATTAAAAAAGAAGACAAATGCCTGTATATTAATTGACTGTAGGTACATTTTCATTTAAGTGAAATTCTAACTGTATCTAGTCTAAACAGTGGAACCAGTAGGAACCAATCATATGGTTCCCCAATAAAGCAACTAGCTAAAATCAAAGGGAGTACCAGTAGTCTGTGTAACCCTTTACCTCATAAGACAATTCTACAGCAGACGACTTTGAACATATTTTTAATAAAGGTTTTGTACTCTTTCATAAGAAATCATTGAGGCAAAAGGTTAGATTGCTCCAAAATTAGGTTAATTTTCTCCATTTACGGTTTTAACCCTTTCCCTCATACAGTATATACTTTTTATGAGCCTCTGCAGCAGATAACTTTTGAAATAATTGTGGCAAATAGTGAACTTAGTCATAATTAGCTTAATTTTCTCCATTTATGGTTTGAACCCTTCCAACTTACAGTATATACTCTGTATTCGCCTCTGCAGCAGACAACTTATGAAATCATTGTGGCAAATGGTGAAATTACTCATAATTAGCTTAATTTTCTCCATTTATGGTTTTAACCCTTTACCACATACAGTATAAACCATATGAGCTTCTACAACAGACAACTCTCGATAGTGCTGTGGCAAAAGAGGAAATTAGTCATAATGAACTTAATTTCCTTCATTTACGGTTTTAACCATTTCCACCATACATGTCTATATCATTTCTGAGCCTCTGAAGCAAGCGACTTTTGAAATCATTGTGGTAAAAGGTATAATTGCTCAAAATAAGCTGTTTTGTCTCCATTTACGGTTATAACCCTGTCCTATATAGGAGTTGAACCCTTTCTGCAGCAGAGTCTTTAGAAATCATTGAGGCAAAAGGTTAAAAAGCCCAAAAATTAGGTTAATTTTCTCCATTTACGGTTTTTACTCTTTCCCACATACAGTCTATAATTCTTTATGAGCCTCTGCAGAAGACAACTTGAGAAATAAATTTGGCAAATGGTGAAATTAGTCATAATTAGTTCAATTTTCTCCATTTATGGTTTTATATAACCCTTTACCACATATATACAGTATAAACCCTATGAGCCTTTGCAACAGACAACTTTTGATAGTGTTGTGGCAAAAGGGGAAATTAGTCATAATGAGCTTAATTTTCTCCATTTACAGTTTTAACCATTTCCACCATACATGTATATACCATTTCTGAACCTCTGAAGCAAGCGACTTTTGAAATCATTGTAGCAAAAGGTATAATTGCTCAAAATAAGCTGTTTATCTCCATTTACGGTTATATTCCTGTCCTATATAGGAGTTTGAACCCTTTCTGCAGCAGACGTCTTTAAAAATAATTGAGGCAAAAGGTTAAAACGCTCAAATATTAGGTTAGTTTTCTCCATTTACGGTGTTAACCCTTTCCCACATACAGTATATACTCTTAGTTTTAAATTCCATTATCCAACATGTTTTAGCTAATAAAGGCAGGTTGTATTGCGCTTTTGTTGATCTAAAGAAGGCTTTTGATAGCATTTATCATAAAGGCTTACGGTATAAGCTATACAAAGTTGGGGTCCAAGGGAAACTACTGCGTATAATACGTGACATGTATACAACTGTCAAATTAAGGGTAAGATCTTGTAGTGATTATTCAGATTTGTTTTAATGTGATGTAGGATTGAAACAAGGGTAGGTAATTTCGCCAATAATGTTTTCCCTTTTTCTTGAAGACTTAGAACTTGTCCTGAATGACCGTGCTAACTCTGGACTTACTATTGACGACATTACTTTCATTTTTATGTTGTTTGCAGATAATATGGTAATCCTTAGTAACAGTCCTGAAGATCTCCAAAATAGCCTAAACGTGTTGGGAAGTTATTGTGATAATTGGGCCTTGTCAGTAAATGTAGATAAGTCAAAAGTTATGGTATTTAGGAAAAGAGGTGGGGTAAGGGCTAACGAATCATGGACTTTTAAGGGGCAAGATATTGAATTAGTGAATGATTTTAACTATCTGGGGTGTGTTTTTACCTACACCGGCTCTTGTCTGTTACACAATGATTTTATTGTAGGTAAAGGAATCAAAGCACTTAATACTCTTATGGTAAATGTAAGGAAATACAATATGAAAGTAAATACGTTATGTCAGCTTTTTGACTCCTTCGTTGGTGCCACATTAAATTATGGATGTGAAACAACAGGCTTTTCAAAGTCCAAGCAAATAGAGCGAGTCCATCTTAAATTTTTAAAACAAATTTTACATGTTAAACAATCAACCAGCTCTATGGGTATATATGGGGAAATTGGAAGATATCCATTATACATAGCCAGATATTATAGAATAATAAAATATTGGTGCAAAATTATTACAACAGATAATGTGATCATTAGTCGATTATACCAAATAATGCTTACAGATTGTTTAAAAGGTTGTAACAATTGGGCAAAAAATATTAAGAATATCTTATACACAGCTGGGTTATCTTATGCTTGGGAAAACCAATCTATTATTAACTATAAAACATTTCCTGGAATCGCTAAACAGAGGTTAATTGATATTTTCACACAAGGGTGGTCATCTAATTTAAATAGTAGCTGTTCACTGAGAACATATAAATTACTTAAAAATACGATTGACTGTGAACAATATTTGAATGTTTTACCCAGTAATCTATTCATGCATCTTGCCAGACTACGCCTATCGTCTCATAATTTGAGAGTAGAATCTGGTCGATATACTTCACAAAGGATTGAGTATGAACAAAGATATTGTAATTTCTGTCATGAGAAAGATATTGAAGATGAATACCACTTTTATATTATATTTGTCTTAATATGTCCTGTATACTCGAAAATTCGAACGAAATTCATTAAACCTTATTACAGAGTTAAGCCATCTGTAAATAAATTTATAGATTTATTAAAAACGGATAAAACGGTTACGTTACTGAACTTGGCCAAATATTTACGTGAAGCTTTTGCACAAAGGATATGCTTAGTCAATACCACCTGAAGATCTAGATCTTACATGCGATATGCCATGAAAATTCAACATGTTTCTTATGATTTGTATGTACGTGTTAGTATACATTAGATACATAGGTCTTTATAAATATTCACATATATTTCTTACATTTTCAGATATGTTCAACCTCATTTGTATATTGATAGGATATATTTGTACAGAATCAGCATTGTGCACATAGTTGTCTTGACTTGAACTTTGTATTATATAGTATATCATCATATGTATGTAACTAGAAACTTTGTAAAGTTTACGTTACTGAATAAATAAATCTTGAATCTTGAATCTTAATGAGCCTCTGCATCAGACAACTTTTGAAATAATTGTGGCAAATGGTGAAATTAGTCATAATTAGCTTAATTTTCTCCATTTATGGTTTTTTATAACCCTTTACCACATACAGTATAAACCCTATGAGCCTCTGCAACAGACAACTGTTGATAGTGTTGTGGCAAAAGGGGAAATTAGTCTTAATGAGCTTAATTTTCTCCATTTATAGTTTTAACCATTTCCACCATACATGTATATACCATTTCTGAACCTCTGAAGCAAGCGACTTTTTAAATCATTGTAGCAATAGGTATAATTGCTCAAAATAAGCTGTTTTTTCTCCATTTACGGTTATAACCCTGTCCTATATAGGAGTTTTTGAACACTTTCTGAAGCAGACGACTTTAGAAATCATTGAGACAAAAGGTAAAAAAATAAAAGAAATAGGTTAATTTTCTCCATTTACGGTGTTCACCCTTTCTCACATACAGCAGTATATACGCTTTGTGAGCCTCTGCAGCAGACAACTTTTGAAATTATTGTGGCAAATGGTGAAATTAATCATAGTTAGCTTAATTTTCTCCATTTATGGTTTTAACCCTTTACCATATACAGTATAAACCATATGAGCCTCTGCAACAGACAACTTTTGATAGTGTTGTGGCAAAAGGGGAAATTAGTCTTAATGAGCTGAATTTTCTCCATTTACGGTTTATACCATTTCTGAGCCTCTGAAGCAAGTGACTTTTGAAATCTTTGTGGCAAAGGGTGAAATTTCTTAAAATGAGCAATTGCTCCATTTGCCACAACAAATTTCAATTATCTTACTATCTTTTATAGAGATTATCTATAATTGTGCTTGATTATTTCAAAGCATGTCAGGTTAAACATCATTGAAATCATTGTGGCAAAAGGAGATTTTGCTTATTAAGAACAATCATGATATGCATTTACCACAATCATTTTGAATACATTTAAATTATTATACTATCATGTGATAGATATTTTAATTTTTACTTGATAATTTCAAAGTCATCTGCTGCAGATTTGTTTATGTGGGAAGTGGTTTAACCCTTACCCACTTTCATGACTTGCCCAAACAAAACAAAAACAGATTTCCTGTGTGTCTGCATTAATTGACACAACAATATCATATCAGTAATTATGTTCAATACATATAGTTGATTATCTTTGGTACACATTTAAATTCATCATGACCTCATGTCCAATTATGTTTAAGTATTCGTCTTAATTTGTAACTTTTCATGATCAGTTTAACTCTAAATTATTTCTTTCACTTACAACACAGATCAGCCAGGTTAAATATACATACATACAATTTATATCTTTAAATAATGAAATATTGATATCAACATAACTGACTGTAGTTTAAATTGTATTAATGTTTGTGCATTTAAACGTTCTGTTTTCTTATTTCTACATGTACAACGAAATATTGCGGCTTCTCTTTGACGCTTTGCGTCAAACATTCGACTTGTGTTTACTATGTAACACAACTGATATTGAAGATGAGTTTCATTTTGTTCTAATTTGTCCAATTTACTTACATATTAGAAAGCGTTATATTAAGCCATATTTCTACAAACGACCAAGTGTGCATACATTTAACGAACTGATGTAATCTCCAAACAAATATATTATCAAAAACCTAGGAAAGTATGTTTATGAAGCACGTGCTTTGCGTAGTTCACTTAATAATTAATAATTAGTAAAGTGTACCTTGTTAAACTGTCATAAAACACCGTTCGAATTGTTTAAGTAATAGCAATTGTTAAAATTAGATGTATAGACAAAAATGTACTGCATGTACGTTCAACCTCCATTTAAGATCTTAGGGAGGATAATTCGAGAGATTAATATTTATTTTTTGTGTTCTGTAATTTTGTATTTTGTTTGACACCTTCACGTATGTTATGTTATGTTAATATGTTTATACGATGATGATCTGGATTTAAGATCAAATCAATAAACTTATGTTCTGTTCTGTTCTGTTCTGTTAATCCATAATCCATAAGCTCTTAGTTATGTTATTCTGTTTGTATTATGTAATTCTCTTCTGTTAATCCATCAGCTCTTAGTTATGTTAATCTGTTTGTATTTGCTATAAAAACAAGTATGTTTTAATGCAATAAAATATATGAATATATGAATTAAGGATTAAATTTATTAATGAATTTTAATGAAGAATGATAAATCGATCATCAGTTTTTAATCAAATCTACTCAACGCCTAACAAAAAACAAAACCAAAAACAAAAAAAAGATATTTGTCGGGTAATTGGTATAATTGTAAGGTAAGCAATATTATATATCTATCATTCCTATATGGCGTGTAATCGGTTGCAATATTATATATCTATCATTCCTATATGGCGTGTAATCGGTTGCAATATTATATATCTATCATTCCTATATGGCGTGTAATCGGTTGCAATATTATATCTTTTAAATATATGTTCTATCTTCTATATATGTATTAAATCTTGTAATATATTTGTTGTATAATAAAATATTTATTGTATGTGACAAAATATTTGTTCAATAATTATATTTATTCTATACCTAATTTATACGTCCAATCGTAGACGCTCATTCGAATCATGTGACCGTACAATATATTTCCGTATCGGGACGCACGCGCGTACAAAATAACCCGTATTTTTTCGTATTGTACGATTCACAGGTCCCATGTTAAACCTATGATAAAGACCGAAACACGTGAAAAGGTTCCGAATGAAAGTCTGAATCGACAGGCGCTCTAGATAAAGCGTTACGATAAAGCTCCTGTTGTCACCGGATCATTATTGTCGTAAATGCAAACAAGG
The DNA here is from genome assembly GCA_031761405.1 of Serripes groenlandicus. Lineage (NCBI taxonomy): Eukaryota > Metazoa > Mollusca > Bivalvia > Cardiida > Cardiidae > Serripes > Serripes groenlandicus. Next base: position 587,010 of record JASEVX010000117.1, read on the forward strand.
AGTAACACTGAAACTAAAATGTTATCCGATTCTGAAATAGATGACTTTGTAATTGAACAGAAACCAAAAAACACTGAAAAAGTCGAGGTATAGAATAAAAAGATCATTTAACAGTGTTCTGTACAATACGGAATATATTTGGACTCGTACACAGCTTGGAAAATCATATTGGACTCGCCTAGTGGCTCGTCCAATATGATTTTCCAAGCTGTGTACTCGTCCAAATATATATCCGTATTGTACAGAACACTGTTAAATAACCTATAAATATTTGTTCAATGTTTTTATATATTGATTCAATCCATAAATATATTTATTGTAAAAAGAAAATATTTGTTCTTAAAAATGAATATATTTATTCGAAAATCTGTATATTTATATTCATTTGTTACGAAGGATTTCATTGGCCGACTCAAAACTAAGATGATCGCATCCAGATAAGAATTTCCAGCATCATAACTTTATACACATATGTACTTGTATATAAAATAACGTAGAATATGTGACACAGGGTTGTCTTTATTGACAACAATTTAAAAGTGTTCATTTAATACATGTATACCGAGGTATTATGTGACTTTTGTTAACTGTTATCAATTATATATCTTCATTGTATTTGCTTAAATTTTGCTTCAGTTTCAATGACATTAAATATTTAAAGAACATTTACTGCATGTACTTTAAAACAACCGTTTCCTACATAAAACAAATCTGAATTTGAAAACAATAAGCCAAAAATATGGAAACTCTCAACAAATGAAAGAAAACTTTTTGAATAAAGATGAAAACATTGTGGCAAAAGGAGAAATTGCTTATTTTGAGCAGTTTCTTTTTTTGCCACAATGTTTTCAAAGGTTGTCTGCTGCAGGCCACCAGAAAGGGTTTTTATGAGGGAAACGGATAAGTAACCATGATAAAATTATTCTTTTTGATAAATTATTCTGTTTATCGATCAGAATATTCTCATGTCGAATGATTAATAAAACATATTAATTAATACAACTGCTCGAATTTATAATATTTCCACTATCTCTATCAAGGTAGATTGAGAACTCTCTTCTCTAGGCTTCATAACGGTATGATATCAGTCAACACGCCATGAAGAATGAAAAGGGCCATTAATGGTCACACCAGGGTGATAAACAGATCGCCAATTTCTAGGAATTCTTGGGAAATGTGGGGCTAAGTTACAGACTGTATAGGTCAAATTACGCCAAAAACATCCGCTGTCATGTTGATCCACACCAACATACCAACATACATGTAGTACATAAAACAACTTTGTTTGCATATAAATGAGTTTATACCATCAGCAGAATGGATTGACTATATGGCATTGGTGATAAATCCATTGCAAATGTGTATAGGATGCACTGGCAATTATCGGTTTGATCACTTTGAGTATTTTGACCTTGTTTGAAAGTGAAAGTAGAGAATGCTAAACACCGGTTTTGTCAGTGCCCGATTTGGTCCAAAATGATTGGTTACCATTTTCGCCTGGTGAAATCTTTCTTGCATATTGCATGATTGCATGTCACAATGTTGTCAATAGTTGTGTGTTAGGCAGAAGTATTAGTTATCTGGTAATTCACGAATGGTGTGTTCCCCCGAACGACTACTCGACTAAATATGTATAAGGGGATTAGGGGGGCATTCTAAATGGTAAATTACAGAATGATTATATAAAAAGGATTGATTGATAAGGCTTTAACGCCGTTTTCAACAATTGTTCAGTCATATTAAGGCGGCCAGTTCACCTATTCATGTGTTGTTTGGCTTTCTCACACAAGTAATCCACACAACATTCTTTCCAAGCAATTGGCTTCTTTTCCAAATAGACGCTTGTCACATTGACGGAAAGAATGATGGCCGAGCTTCGATTCGAACTTACAACTGCTGGATGGACAGCCCGCGTCGCTACCGACTGATTTACCGGGGGATATTGTAGCTCTTGGAAAAAGATGTTGTGGGAAAAGAAGCCTTTGGTTTTAATATACATTGGGCGTTTGTTTTTTTAACAATTCGTTTCAATCAATCAGATTTTATCCGAATATCTAATTGTTTTAAATTGTAAAATATTTGGAAGTGTTTGAATCCACGCTTGACGCATTAGCTATTGACGGATATGACTGAATGTTATTCTTTCCTGTACATTTCTATCTAAATATGAAAAAATGATTTCTATATTTTTTACAAAAATTTCTTTCTATATTTTTTACCAAAAATATATTTTGTTTCAATGCAATTTCTAAATGAATTGTATGTATGCAATATTCCTCACTTCTTGACAGTGTTTGCTAACTATTGTGAATATATTTGTTTATTCTTTCTTTATTATTGTATTCTACTGATGAAGGCGTTCTTCCGAAATTATATAGTATAACCGTATAAACTAAACAACAAGTGTTTGTGTTTTTTATTATATTTGTTTGATTTATTCTTTTTATACAATTTTCCGAAACTGCAGCAAAATAGTTTTAAAGACTTAAATTATTTCATTCATTTATTTTCCAACATATATCCTAGCCATGATCTGTTCATACCTTGCATACAATTCATTATCCCATCTGCACCTGGCTGACATCACTCTAAAATCACCTTCCATCAGTACTTTCAGTACTTTGATTAGTACTTGCGCGTGCTCATGAATCGCTATATTTAGAAACTGTTTAATATCGTAATTTTATGAACAGTTTTCCAAAAAACTGTTCAATATCAAATAGTATTTTTTGTTCAATGAGTGGTCATTTTGACCAATGAGAAATAGTTTATTTATAGTTCATATAATACAAATAATTATTGAACAAATATTTTGTAACAAACAATATATATTTCATTATATAACAAATATATTATTATACAACAAATATATTACAAGAATGAATAAATATATAGAATATAGGGTATATATGTTAAAGATATAATATTGCAACCGATTACATGCCATATTCCTAACCTTTAACTGTATGTATTGTATATACTATTGTATATGGGCCGGGGGCCTTTATACAGAAATAAAGAATTGAATTGAATTGATACTATACGATTAGCATCACAATCAGACACACGAATTCAAAATCTCATGAACATCATGATAAACGAATGACTAAATTCAAAATCTCGTAAATATCTTGATAAAGGATGATCAAATTAAAATATCATGACCAAATGGACGTCATAGTCGGCATGTTCTAAAACCTGGCCTGGCCTGTCCCGGCCTGGCCTGTCCCGGCCTGGCCTGTCCCGGCCTGGCCTGGCCTGACTGTCCTGCTGACTCAGCATTTTGTGTCGGGCCAGGCCGGGCCAGGCCAGATTTTATACATATTGAGAGTACAAGCTCTAAATATACTGGAACACAATGATAGACATTTATTTAGAAATTAAACTGCATGTTTAATATCATGATTTTTTTCTGAGTTTTATTTAGATAAAAAATTATAGTTTAATTGAATAATAATCGAATAAATTTATATTTAAGTGCACATATCTGGGTTTAAAGAAATATGTAGACCAAGATCAAATTACGTGGAGACAAAGGCTGATCTGGATTTGTACTGCTCGCAGAGTCCTTAAGGTCGGTGTTCGCTCTAGGTGGTCAAAAAGGTATTGACTGAGAATTAATAAATGTATAACGAAATATGTAGATAAAGATCAAATTACGCGGAGACAAAAGCTGATATGTACGTACGCCTTAACGCAAGTCTTAACCCTTTCCCACTTACAACAAATCTGCAGCAGACGACTATAAAATTTCTTCGCAAAACAATAAAACATCTCTATTAAAATAGGTATAATTACTAAACAAAGTTGAAAACATTGTGGCAAAAGGAGAAACTGCTTGTTTTTATGCCACAATGTTTTAAAACGTCGTCTGCTGCAGAGGCCTCAGAAAGGGTCTATATCTAAGGCTTGGCGTGAAACAGTTGTAACTAAAAACCTATTTTGAAGACCCTGGTTTAGGGGCAATTTTGACCCCTTTGTAAACAATGCAAATTTAGGTGCCATTGCTCATGGGAAAGGGTTTACCTCACTACTGTCCAGGTTTGATGAACATTGATGATAATTATTTAAAACTATCTATGATCGTGTTAACAACCTCAAATATGGTTATGTTTGGGCATAATACCGTTCTGGCTGGTTTTCTAATAAGATCATCTCGCATACATAGCTGATAACATATTTTGTTTACAAAAGTGTCCTCTGAATTTTATGATGATATAATTGAAATAGTATTTTCAATATACATTACTCTCGACCGATACAGATAAGGGAGTTCAATACAACAACTTATTCATCTAAGTAATGATCATGAAGTTCAATTACATAATGAATTCATTTACTTATACAAAAGTCATGTTTTCAATTGAACTATGCATGTAGTTTTGAACTACTTTATGTTCAACTAAATGAACCGTAAGATGGAATTTCTACATCTAAAAAAAGACAAAACAGAAAAATCATCACAAATAAAAGATATATTATATACTATGTATGTTTTACTCGAGTCTGAACACATTGATTATAAGAATCAATTTGTAAACCCAGATATGTGCACTTAAATATAAATTTATCCGATTATAATTCAATTGAGCTACAATTTGTTTATCTAAATTTAAACTCAGAAAAAAAAATCATTATATAAAACAGGCAGTTTAATTTCAAAATAAAGGTCTATCATTGTGTTCTAGTATATTCGGAGCTTGTACTCTCAATATGTATAAAATCTGGCCTGGCCCGGCCTGGCCCGACACAAATGCCGAGTCAGTAGGCCAGGCCAGGCCAGGCCAAGCCGGGCCAGGCCAGGCCAGGTTTTAGAACATGCCATCATAGTCTGAATTCTCGATTTTTGGAATCATACAAACGAGACGGTGATAACAGCGTCTTCGAAAGATAGCTCGTTCAAAGGTCAAACAATCGAAATTCAGTCCAGCATTTCGTCCAGAAATGATAAGGATAATCCATTGCAGCTGCCACATCAACCAAGACTGTAACCAGACCGCACGCCGCGCTCACAACATCAGTATGCTGTCCTACAGCACAGCTATATCAACTTTAAATGTGATTGATTGTTTAGTGTTAAACGCCGCTTTCACCCGTATTTCAGTTATATCACTGTGGCGTTTCCTTGGTAAGTTACAAGTCTTCTCTACACTAACATATAACACAACAACATATATATGCGATGCCAGACGAGCGCTATGAGCAAGACGAGCGCTATCCGTGTTTAATGAAGTACAGAGCAGTATGACATAAACAGTGTAACAAGCATGATATAAGGAATTTTTTACGTACATCTTAAAGTAATGTTCCTTGTCATGAAGCTATGAATGTAACCTTGATTTGCTGACGCGAACTGACTCGCCCAGGAAAAACACAGAGATCAAAACATCATGTTTTCAAAGGGTGGATGGAATTGCTCTGAGAAACCTGTGTCCATTTGTCACCTGTCAGATCGCTATGAATGTTGGACCTCATTCGATTTTCACACATACATGACAAGAAATTTATATCATTAGAAACATTAGAAAGTAAGTTGATTTGATAGCAAATGGGAATTTACCCTTATTAACAAATATTTCACCGAAAGACAAAAATTTAACTTGCTCGGTGTCGTCTGGTAGAATGACCAAAACCTGGACTGAATATACACACATGTACATGTGTCTGCACGAGATACCCCATACAGGGAATATCCATTATTTCACTACTGTGAACCATGTACGCGTTATTTCTTACACGTAACGCTTAAGACAAATATTTCACTCTATACTAGCGAAACGCGTGAAATAGATAGTCTTCTCTACACTAACATATAACACAACAACATATATATGCGATGCCAGACGAGCGCTATAGAAACGCAAAAAGAGCGGGCTGGACTGACTGATCCGAGCTATCCGAGTATGACGCTAGAGCGACAGTACTGCAGACGTATCAAAGCACCCAGTACACCCATCCATGTATGCCCGACGTTTTAAATAACGTATTTATCATTAATGCGCATCTTAAACGCCAGACTAAGATTGAGTTAAGGGTTATACCCTTCATGGATGCTTTCCCACATACTATTAATTTCATTTTAAAATGCTAGTGATTTTGAAACAGAAAGTCTCCTCTCCAAAGAGTCAGAAATATATCCATCTTTACTATTCTCTCCTTTCCACCTACCATGCTTTTTCCAACAACGGTCATTTACACCAGCATTTGCTGCTGCTGTAGCACCGCCAGCTCGCAAGGAGTGAAGACCTATGTTTAAATCCGTGACCACCTCTCTCAACCTAGATAACAGAGTCTCTCTAGTGCGGGTATAACTTAGTGATTTGTTTTTGCTGATAAGCCCACACCTTTCCTTTGAACGAAAGCCGGGTCTAAACATAAACATATCCTCTGAAGTGCTTAACTTTGCTACATCGAGATAGCGTTTAAGCATGTTATAAGGACAGGCGATGGTGCTACCTTTTGCAATAACGATCTCATGACCCTGTCGGTATTGGTCTGTTTTGCTTTTTCTAATAAGGAGGGAGTAGTGGTCGCTGAAAAAAGTGACGTCATTACAATGTAAGTTTACAAGCTCATCAAAACGTAAAAAACCTGTAAATGCTGTTAAAATCATGCATAAGTCATGAACTATCAGAACGTCTGTGGATGTACTGTACTTGCTGCACAGCGTAAATATAACTTCTACGGTTATTGGATCCTTTTTCCGTACTGGTTTGGCTAACACACGCTTCGATGCCTCCATTAAGTTTTTGACGAATGAATTATCTGTTGGATCAGGTAAGTTTCTGAGTGAATGTGCCCATTTTATACTATACACTGTCGTTAATACAACGGAGCTGGATACACGTTTGTCTATGAGCTCTGTTAGATACAACGCTATATGAATCGGGGATGCTGGAATTGCTGATCCCCCTTTTTCAGAAATGAACTGTTCCCACTTTTTGAAATAAGCCCAGTACTTAACGTTTGTGCTGTCACTTCTTGCCAAAACAAGGAAATCCGCCATCTTGGTCGAGAGCTCTCCAAACCGATCGCTATCTACACCACTACTCTGTACTTCTGCATCTATACTTTCCTTCAGACTCAGACCTGTCAAAAAAATATAACCATTATTTATCGATTTCCATATACCTCGCCCCCTCGAACCGTAATGCTATGAACCCAAATTTCAATTCTCTTCCATCGAATATGCCATTTAGACCTTTTCCTCTCACTGTTAACCTACCGGGAGGAAACAGTACTGTATCATGTATAAACTTTGCTCTTTTATTGCTTTCTGGAAACAGAACTGGCCAATATGGCGACGACCTCCATATTGGAACAAGTAATGTACATTTGCATCTTTCATTCATAATTTTGCTCAAACACTGAGTGACCAAACGTGGTGGAGGAACTAACCAACCATTTTCTCGAGCCCAATTGCAGTTAAAAGCATTTACACCTGCTGTACCTGGACACCAGTACTTTGAAAGGAATCTGTTGCATTTTGTATTGTAATTACAAGCGAATAAATCGCAACTATATGGACCCCAAAGTCTGTTTAATGTATCAAAAACATGCGTTTTTACTGACCAGTCGTCGCTATCTGTGCATCTACTGAGAAAATCTGCTTCTATATTTTCCTTTCGTGGAACCCATTTCAAATCTAAATGGATCTTGTTTTGCTTGCAAAACATTATCAACACTGACCGCAATGGACTGCAAATGCGCCTTTTTGCTACCAATATTTAAAATACTTGCCACGTTTTTATTATCTGTATGCACCAGTACTCTTTGACCTTTTAAACGTTCCAAAGAACTGTTCAATACTCTATGTACAGCCTCCAGCTCTCTCCATGTGGAGCTTAATCCACATTCAGTATCGGACCAATAACCTATGACGTCACTGTCCTCATTGTTTTCAATGTATCCTCCAAATCCAGCTCCACTGGCGTCGCAAAAGACGAACGTCTGCGCTTTTTGTTCAGACTCTACATATAAATGATGATAACTAAGCTCGGCTCCGTTTAAAGCCCTAATATTTTCCCGCCAAAAATCAATCTCATCTAATGCCTGCGAACTTACCATAACCGGTGCCGTCCAACTAGCCCTGCTAGTAACACAACTATACAGAGACCTTGTTCTGAAACGAGTTACGTTTCCTACTGCGCTTTGCATTGAAATCAACTGACCAACTAAACATGCAATTTTTCTGACAGGAAATAGCAATTGCCCTGAAATTATTTCCATTAACAAATCTTCTATCAACAGCATTGATCGCTCTATACGATCTTCAGTTACTGATAGTGTACCTTTAAGTGTATCCCAATTATAACCCAGCCAGGTAATAAGTTGACAAGGAGTCCAAATGCATTTATCCTCTGCAACTATGAATCCAAACTCGGATAAATCTTTGTGCATATAATCTGACAGTTGTAATGCTGTTTCAAAAGTACGAGCGCCCCCTAAGCCATCGTCAAGAAACATGACTATTCTTGAACCATTCGTTCTCCATTTAGTAACCACTACTCTCAGTAGTTTTGTAAATATGTAACCAGCCGTAGAAATTCCGAATGGAAGCGTTCTGAAGACGAAATAACGCGTCTCATTTTCCGATGGCCAGGAAAATCCTAAGTATGTGGTATGTTCAGGATAAATCATAATATGGTGGTAAGCACTTCTTATATCAAACGAAAAGAGAAAATCACCGGCTCCAAACATTTGCCGAGCCACAGACTGGTCTTCAAAACAACATCTATATTTGAAAAACTCCGGATTAATATGACGACAATCTAAAACCAGTCTCGGTTTCCCGGATTTACCATAAGCCACTGTTAAAGGGTTTACTACTTTAGGTACATGCTCCACTTCTGAAATACACCCTTTACCCAAAAGACTCAATTTCGCTAAGTACAAAAACGAGATTATTCCGAGCGGACTTGTTATTTTTTAATATAACTGACTCTGGAATATTTCTGAAAGGTAGCTTATAACCTTTATTTACCACTTCTAAAACATATTCGTTAGCACCCGCCTTTTCCCAATGTTTTAAACAATGTTTTAACCTATTTACTGGTGTAGCAGACGCCTCTTTTAAAGTTGCACTCTCATTTACCCTCTCCAAAGGTTTAAGACAAATAGTACTTATCTGTTTCTCGTTATTTAGAGCACCATAACCCTCAGTACCAGCCTTGCATTCCTGCCTCCAGTGTCCCGGTCTGCCACACCGGAAACATAGCCCAGGTCTTCTTCCAATCGCATGTGTCGTTGGTAGTTGGTTCCGCCCGCTTAGTGTTGAAGACGTCGAAGGCGACGCGCTGCCTGGTGTGTAGGGAGCAAAACGACGTGTTCTGACCCTCTTCTCCTGTTTGAGCTTACGCTCGGTCTTTATCTGAGCTCTGTTGATCTTTTTCTCATCATCGGAGTCGTCCGCTAAGGGGTGAGCCTCGTATTCATGGACTACGCGCCATCCGCCTTCGGATGAGTCGGCCAATTTAATAAGTTTCTGACGGTGAGAAATAAGATCAATACCTTCTGCGAGCTTCTTCTGAGCCGTAAGCACAGCTTCCTGGGAACCGGTATCTATCGCCTCCGCAAGGTATCCGTGGGACTCTTGCATTTTTCCCAAGACGTTTTTGTTTAATCTGTGCTGTTCTTCATTCCCTTTCTTACGAAAGCTAAAAGTCTCGTTAGTATTGAAACCGTGCTGAAGTTTAGATAACTCCGTCTGCGTTATCTGCCTCTGGGAGTTAGCGACACGGTGTTCAAATGCGTCCAGTTTAGCAGACATGAGTTCCTCTAGACGCGTCAGCATTGCGTTTTCGGTGGCCATCTTGTACACGGAACGATTTAACTTGCTCGGTGTCGTCTGGTAGAATGACCAAAACCTGGACTGAATATACACACATGTACATGTGTCTGCACGAGATACCCCATACAGGGAATATCCATTATTTCACTACTGTGAACCATGTACGCGTTATTTCTTACACGTAACGCTTAAGACAAATATTTCACTCTATACTAGCGAAACGCGTGAAATAGATAGTACTACGTACGGTGTCCTGTTGGGGCCAGCGTGTTTTTCTGTGGACGGCCTCTTATCGTGGGCAAAAAAAAAACGCGCCGATTTAACTTAAATCCGCGCACTTTTTTTTAAGGCTGTTTATATAGGATTCTATAGAGAATCGAGCAGAATTTTGTCGAAAAAAGATGCGATATTTTACAAATAAAAACGCGCATCTTTTTTTCATGGTTGCCAAAACATCAAACTGAAAAAAAAAAGTGCGCGGATTTAACTTAAATCCGCGTACTTTTTTTTCTCGGTCACAAACAGAGGAAACATACGGAGTGAAACTTCCCTCGACACCGTTGGCCATATTCTAGGTCTTACACCACTAAATCCATTGCACTACAAAACGAGTATCCTGAGCTGTGTGTGTATCTTGTCTCATTCATGAATGTTATTGATTAGAGCTTCAAATAATTAAACCATTTCCCTCGTATTTACGCTTATTGAAGCCTCTGCAGTAGACAACTTTTAAAAACACTGTGGCAAAAGAAGAAGCAATTGCTTAAAACGAGAAATTTCTCTTATGAACTATACAGGTATTGTATTATAAGCAATATATATTGTGTCATTGTTTAGTTTGAATATTGAAACTCCTTTGAATCTCTGAGAGTGAGAGAGTTTGTTTGTTTGTTTGTTTTTGTTGTTTTACGCTGTTTTCAACCTTATTTCAGTTATATCACGGCGACAGTTCACTCATTCATGATCCCTGGGTGAACAAAACAGTTATAGGCTAGAAAATGAGCCGTGCCAATCTACCATCACCGTCGTGGTGAACACCCGGTTTCAAATCCCCGACGCTATCAACTCGACCACGGCGGGTAGAGAAAGAGAGGGAGATATATACTACTGATCTATGACACCATTAAAGTACCCGTCTCGACAACTAAACTATGACCGTAGTAAACCGATCTTTAAAATAAACCCCAGATATTCACGAGCAGTCGCCTATGGCTGCAGGAAATTGACCATTGAAAATCACCCTAGATCTTCTCGACAACTGAACTATGGCCGCAGTAAACCGATCTTTAAAATAAACACCTGATATTCACGAGCAGTCAGCTATGGCTGCAGACAAGAAACTGACATTTGACAATCAACCTAGATCACTATCTTATATTTATGGCCGCAGAAACTCGTGCGGGATATAAGCCTAGGAAAATTGTGTTCAGTCCAGTATGGCTACCGGGTCTAGATCTATGCGTTATCCCTGGAAGAACTCTGACCTAACAGGAGGCTTCTGAAAATGGGGTTTCCATCGATATCCGTGAGTGATTTATGGCCGCACAGAACTTCCCGTCAAATATGCAATAAGTGACATATAGCTTAGTGACTTGTGGCCGCAGATAATCGTGCGAGATGTAGGACTAGGAACAATGGTGATAGATCCATTATGTATGCCGGGTCTAGATCTTGTCAATTATCAATTGCCACGGAAGATCCCTTGCTTTAAGGGCGTATGAAAATGAGCCTTACAGCGGTATCCGTGAGTGATTTATGGACGCACAGAACTGCCAACAAATATGCAATAGGTGACATATGGCTGCAGTGAATTGGCGGAGAAATCAACCCATGGCTATGTGAGAAGTATGAACACGGGGTATAAAACTAATTATTAACTGCAAAGAAATATTCACTCGATTCATCAGCATTCAGGTGGAAGGACGTGTTCTTTAGAATCTCTCAGTGAAACATTAAAATTAGGAAAAATGTGTGATTCGAACTCTGTGAACTCTGTGAATACAAAAGGAATACTATAAAAAATAATAATCGGACTTTGGAAAAATGTAGTATAAACGGTATTTAGAAATATTACTTTATTATAATTAACAAAATAGCATCCAACCAGACGGAAGAGGAAGACCACCAACAAAATAAGAACAACAAATGAACCTAAAGTTCATATTAGAAATACTATCGCCGACGAATAGCTATCGTTTGACTACTATCGTAATATTTGAAAATCTTATATAAAAGTCGTACTTAAAGTAAAACAAATTGCAATAATTCAAAGTAGACTATAAAAACGACCCTCCCCTTTTTCACAACCCATTAACTAACTTTTAATACACTGCTCTTTACACAGTGTATTATACACTTATTAGTCGCCGGGCAGAAGCCCGCGACTTCTATTTTTAATAGCTTTTCGGAAATCACATGGGAGGAGGGATAATTATTGGAAAGAAACACATTAAGATGTTTTGAACATATTACAATTGTGTTTGTTTAAAAACACTAAGTAATGACACATCTAAAATGGAATAAACATTTCGATGTTTTAGGTATTTTTAGTTTCATTTTGTTGACTTGCATTTAAGTGTTTTTGTCTTATTTACGAAGACAAATGTGGTCCCTGCTAGACTTGCAACCAACTGCTATATGTCAATATTGAGATATATTGAAATAAAAATCACGTCAAATTCTACTTTCAATAGTAATGTTAACTTACTGAATGTTATTTTCATGTTCAAAAATATGTCTTGATTTGTGAAGAATTCATTTGATAATGTTAACTCGTGTATATCTAAAATATGAACTGTTTCTAACCTAGAACTGTTGATTACGTCACTACCGAGTACCGCCCGCATAGATTTGTAAATTTTGCACACGCTACTATATACTACTGTACTTACTGTGTGTGCGATAACCAATGAAAAGCTGGATTTGCACGCGATACATTTTACACGAAACGTGCGTCGCTTACACTCATACGATGGGCTGAATATGCACAATGACACACACACACTTGTATAGTTTCCCATGAACATAAACTGGTAACAGAAACAAAAATAAGAAATAATTTGTGAAAATATGTCTCAAATATAAGCCTATTTATCGGTCGTGAACGTCGAAACGCCTTTTTCTCAGTTTGTGACCTAGTTTCATATTGCCAAAATGTAAACAAAGCGAAGTGACCGGAAGTAAAATGTAAACTTAGAAAAGTGACTAGGTTATGCAGACAAAAAATGTCGCACGACAAATTGATTTTTCTTAAACGTCACGAAACGAATGCATGGGTCGAATGTAGGAGAAAGAAAGATAATATAGAAATGCTTTTCTCTCTCGAATGCAGTGGAATAAAACATGCACTAAAGCTTTGCCTGATTTTTTATTCACTTTCTTCGATGTCTGACACGAGGGTAAACATTTCGAAAGAATGCTCAAACACCTTATTACAGATAGATAGCTAATATTACACACTTAAAAATATTACACACTTAAATGATTAAATATATGTGATATTAAATGTTGAAACAAATTAAGAGAAGAACAAACTCTGATAAACAATAGATTTAGAAATAAAGAAAATCTGCTCTTTCGCACCCAATTAATTTCATACTTGCCACATATATTGTATGCATCAACGATTTAGATAAACAATTTAGCTGTTATATTGTTACAAGTGTGGTCTACTTGTGAAATAATTAGTATTAAAAAGGAGGAAGTTCATATCTTCAGCAATTTAACCGTTTTCTCAATGTTTTAAGCGATTAAAGGTTTTCATTGTTGCTTCAGACATGGAAAGGGTTTAATAGCTTTTTATTGCATGTAGATTTAAAACCCAAAATGTATTAAATTTTTTTTTTTTTTGACAAATACAAAACATCCAAAATCCTGACCAAAAGAAATCCTGAAATTTGTAGATCTATGTGGAATTTCAAAAATCCTGGAATTAATCCTTATGAAAACATTATGTGTATGTTTAGACTAATGAAAGTCAAGACTACATGTGTGTTAAAAAATAAATCAATGCAGTCTTTTCCGGCGACATTGATGCCTTGCATCAACTTTCTCTTGTATTTATATATATCTATATTATACATAGTATCTATTATCTGCCCCAGAGGAAAATTGTAAACTTAGAATAGATTATTAATCGTGTCTTTCTTTTTAGCTCAATAATAGCGAGATTGCTTCTACGCCTAAACTAAAGATTAGCGTTCTAGTTCTAGTTCGGTGCTCTTTCTAAAAGGTTCTTCAAAAAGTCAGTGAAAGCTTTCTTTTTATATTTGCCATAGGCGGATACAGACTGGACTCGCAGCACAATAATTTTAAGTTATCTAGTGTAGTATATAGTGTGTTTTATATCATTTTCTCTGGGCTTATTCACTATACCAATCAACATGTCATTACATTTAGAAGGGTTTGGTGCGGCCATCAATCCCGGCCAAATGCATGTTATCCAAAAAAATACATGGCCGTTTAAGTTATATATCAAATCTGTGGGTGAGAGGAACTTTGGGGGAGTTTCTCCCTTAGCCCTCGCACGAGACAGAACTTTGGCCGGGATGGTGGACTGCATTATTCCACTTAAAAACGGGACACTACTGGTGAAACCCAAATCGGCCGAAACCCTGAACCAGGTTAGAACTCTCACTCCTCTGATTATATGTAAGAATTCTTGCAAATCTTTCTTACCAGAGGAATGCTCAACTGTGGAAGGGGTTATACACATACACCCCCGGGAAAAAATAGAAGATTGGGTAGATCACTTAGAGGTAGTAGGGGCAAATAAGGCCCCAATTTTAAATATATCTAGGATCGTCAACAGATACAACAAAGCTACGGGGATAGCAAAAATAGTATTTCAAGGAGAGAAATTGCCGAATCATATAAAGATAAAAAATTCAGACGTCTTTATCCCCATAGAAACTTATCAAGTTCAGCCAATAAGATGTTTTCATTGTCAGGGTTTCGGCCACACGGCGCATAAATGTAGAAGTACGGTAAAATGTGCCCGTTGTGCAGAGGACCACGGGAGTGGGGATTGTGAGCACCCTATCCGCTGCCCAAACTGTACAGGGTCACATACTGCACGTTACAGATTGTGCCCTGAATACGTTAAAGCCTCCGGAATACAATCATACAAAAACAAAAATGGTTGCTCTTGGGCTCGGGCTGCAGAAATCTGCCGGCAGCTCCAAAGACAATCTGTAAATGTCTGCCCAGACCTCCAATCTCACCGGGGGGTTTCCACCAGACCAGCTGCAAATGTCCGCCCAGACCTCCAATCTCACCGGGGGGTTTCTACCAGACCAGCTGCAAATGTCTGCACAGACCTCCAATCTCACCTGGGGGTTTCCGCCAGACCAGCTGCCCGCTGGGAGGTATCTCATATTAACATAACCCCCCCTGCTTCACCAATCTCTCCAATTAGATCAACCCCTTTACCCACACAGGTCACAAATAAAACGACCCAGGTCAATCCACCTCGAGTATCACCAATCCAGCCCCTGCTATCTTCCCAAATTACCCCAAATAAGGTCACACCCACAACGAAACAGGTTAAATCACCCCGACCCACAGGTGCTATTTCAATCAACAAGACCCCTGCATCCTCCTCAATGGCCGTGAATACACCCAAAAGTGCCACTTCACCTAGCACTTTCCCTTCATTCTGCTTAGGATCAAGTCCCGCCTCTTCCTGCAGTTGGTCATCGCAATGCACAACATTAGACAGCCCAAATAACACAACAAAGGACAATTGGGATAAAAAACAAAATACTTTTACACCAAGAAAGTCCCCGACATTTAAAAATGGGGAATCCTCCCTGACTGATGTATCCCAAATGGACTCGTCTGAGGATTTCACCCCCCCTATGCATATTAAAGGAACTAAGAAGGCAGCCAATCAATATACAAAAAAAGTCTTCTCCACCCAAAACACACAGACTGATGCAGTCTCAGACATAATAACCCTTGATTGTGGAAATCAAGACCAAAAACTCACTCTTATAGAACTTTCCACAATCATACTTAACTTTTTAGAAATAAAAATTATGGGAGGCACCATCAACGCAAACAAAATAAAAGAATTTATCATTAAAATTCTTCGAGCAAAACAGCAAAAACCTACAACCAAGTCCTCTGTCACTGCCAAAAAGTCAACCCGCACCCCAGTCACTCGCCCTACACAGAATCCATATACCCAATCAATAACCCCTTTACTCCCATTAACAATGACAAACACAAGAATAAGTCAAACCGGCGCATTCATTCACGCGCCTAGGCTAAAAAGTCTCACTTCCCCACTCAAAACTGCGAGTGGATACAAACGGCTAAACATGGGCACACCTACGAAAAATAGAGGCTCAAAAATAATGGGCTATAAATAAATAATTTTCAATATAGTCAAGAATTTGAAAATACTGAACCTAAATGTGCGTGGGCTCACAGCGCACACACATACTGAAATTAAACACTTTCTGGACCTCAATCATATCGACATTATATGTATTCAGGAAACAAAATTATCGGAGAAATCAACCAAAAATATCCCGGGATACAAAGTTGAATTTAAGAATTACAAAAATAAAAATGACCAAATCTGCGGCGGTTTGGCCATTTACATCAAACACGGCATAAACTACAAAAACATCATCATAGACAACGTTATGGATCAGAAAGGGGATACAAAACTTGAGGTTCAAATTATTCAAGTATTCTTTGGCCAATCTCCCTTTTATCTGGTTAACATATACTCAAGGGGGTGCGATCCTACATCTTTAGGCCACTTAGACAATATCTTACCAAAAGGAGACGTAGTAATTACTGGGGATTTCAACGCATATAACATTATATGGGGATCTGCCAAAACAGATAACCATGGGCGTGCTGTCGAGGAGTGGATTGATTTACACAACCTCGTACTGCACAATGATGGGACACCAACCAGGGTCGATGCACACACTGGGAACCTCAACTGCATCGATCTGACTATTACTAGTCCCAAAATCTCAAGTGAGATTTTTTTGGCAAGTCCTGCAAGACAACTGGGGTACGGATCACTTCCCAATTCTAATAACTATAAACAAGTCAAATAATGAAAATCAAGTTACGGAGGAGAGATTTAACTTTAATAAAGCAGATTGGGATGCTTTCTACATGAAAAGTGAGGAAATCACCACTACGGAAGTCTATGATGATGATATAAACATATACAATACAAAAATAACGGAACAATTTCTGAAGGTCGCAATAGAGACTATCCCTGCATCTAAACCAGTAAAACACAATAGGAAAAATGTACCGTGGTGGAATGAAGAATGTGAAAATGCAATCAAGGAAAGAAAACAATGCCTCATAAACATTAAACGTCATCCAAGTGAAGTCAACCTGGTCAAACACAAAGAGGCCTCTAATCTCTGTAAAGAGGTCATTCTTAGAAATAAAACAGATAATTGGAATGAATTCTGCGAAAATTGTAATATTGACCCAAAAAATTCGTTAGAATTTTGGAACAAAATACGCAGAATTAAGGGTAATCCAATCAGACCAACTCCCATCCTAAAGGGAAACAATAAAGACGCTATTACCTCCCTTGACAAAGCAAAAATACTTGTCAAACACTATGCCAAAGTCTCCAGCGAAGATAACATCGACCCAGAAGTTTTGGCCAGACAAAAAGCTTTTGAACGAATTCAACATAAAAAAATTAACTCCCCTCCAATAGATAATGAGAACAGTCCAATCAACCATGACTTCACTTTACAAGAATTAAAAGATTGCATTAGTAGCAGGAAAAATTCCGCCGCGGGTATGGACAAACTTACATACACAATGTTCAAACATATGCCTGAATCAGCCTTACAAGTCTGGCTTTCATTTTTCAATAAGGTATGGCGGGAAGGGGAGTATCCCAAGGATTGGAAAGTCGCCTGCGTTATACCTTTACCAAAAAAAGACAAAGACCCAAATGATCCTAAATCATATAGGCCTATTAGTTTAACCTCTCACCCCGGGAAATTGCTTGAAGGGATGGTGAAGACACGTTTAGAAACATATTTAGAATCAAAAAAAGTAATAAACCCCTTCCAATCCGGCTTTCGGAAGGGGCGCAGCACACTTGATCAGCTTGCTCGACTACAGCATGATGTCCTTTGTGCAAAAAACAAGGGTCATTACGTTCTAGCTATCTTCCTAGACCTGGAGGCCGCATTCGACTTAGCATGGCACTCAGGCATCTTATATAAATTACAAAAACACGGAGTCACAGGGCGATGCTTTAGTTATATAAAGTCCTTTCTGCTGGATAGAAAAATAAGGGTTAAAGTCGGGGATGCTATCTCGGACAGCGAAACACTATCAAGAGGCACCCCACAAGGTGCCATAATATCCCCTTTACTCTTTTCACTTCTTATTAATGATCTCCCAGATGCAATAAAGGGGACAGGGATGGTAATTAGTCAATTTGCCGATGACTCGGGCGGATGGCTAAGGGGAGTCCGTGTCAAAACCCTACAAAAAAAGGCTCAGGTAGGGCTGGACTCCATATGGCGCTGGTCACAGAAATGGGGTTTCAAAATCTCACAATCTAAAACAGTAGGGATTTTATTCGGAAACAGAAAACAGCACCCAGTAGAAGTAAATTTAGGAGGCACAAAAATAAAATTTCAGAAGACAGTCAAATTTTTAGGTATGACGCTTGATCAGAAATTCAACTTTCAGCCGCATATAAAAGAAATAACGGCCAGGTGTCAAAAGGACCTGAACATAATGAGAATGCTAAGGGGTACCACATTTGGTTCAAATAAACAATCACTCCTGCTTCTCTACAAGTCCTTAATCCGTCCAAAATTAGACTATGGTGCCATAGTATATAATTGTGCGACAAAAACAGGGATTAAAATGTTAAATACTATCCAGCATAAGGCCCTAGTCATTGCCCTAGGTGCACTCCGATCCTCCCCATCAGCCCTATTAGAACAAGAAGCAGGGATTGAGCCTCTGGATCTGCGACGCGAATCGCTTAGTTTAAAATATTGGGCTAGGGTTGCAAGCAGACCTTGCAATCCCGTAAACGAAATCATCGGATCTGGGTTCTATGTTAAGGCCAGATACCAAAGGATCAAAACCCCACAATTACCATTTGGTGCCGCCGTAAATCAGCTGGCAGTGGAATACCAGATCGATGAATTCAGTATAGCAGACTTCAGACCGCGTCTGGACGCCCCATGGTTATTATCTACTCCCAAAGTCGACATATCCCTAAGTTCTCAATTTACAAAAAAGGACAATCCCAATATTATTTTGAAAAAAACAAAAGTCTATGTAGACGAGTTCTATTCAGAGCACCTTCAAATATTCACAGATGGTAGCAAAAATACAGAAAATGCAGTTTCTGCTGCAATGGTTATTCCAGAGCGAAACGTCACCATAGCTCAAAGACTTAGCAAACACTTATCCATATATGCAGCAGAACTCACTGCCATAAGATATGCACTTAACTGGACTCTAGACAACAGACCAAACCAAATTGCTATCCTGTCTGACTCACTTTCGGCACTACAATCCATCCAAAATAGATATAGTAACTCTAGACCTGACATTTTAGAAAATATACTATCCCTACATGATCAGTGCTATGTAAACAATATCAAAATTTCATTAGTTTGGTGTCCAGCTCATGTCAACTTCCAGGGAAATGAAATAGCGGATATGGCGGCCAAGCGCGCACTGAATAGTTCTGTATGTGATAACGTTCCCCTGTCAAAATCAGAAATCTATGCACTTATAAAAGCAAAAATGAAAAACAAATGGGCAGAAAGGCTGGCAAAATACCAACACAGCCAGTATATAAATCATAATGGAATAAGTTTCAAACCGCCACAGACCTACTCCACCTCGAAACGGGTGGACAGGGCTGTGACGCGTTTGAGGCTAAAACACAATCTATTGACAGGTAGCGTAGGATACCACATTCTGGGTGGCTCGCCCATTTGCCCAGAGTGTGGGGTTCGAAACACAACAGAACATTATCTGCTGGACTGTAGCGTTCATGGGAGGGCAAGATTTAAGTTCTCTGGGGCTTTACAACGGATAGGTGTCGCCTTTGAGATGAAAAACGTTTTGTTTCCGTCGAAGGCTCTACAAGCATCCACATGTCTTGCCCTGCAGACTTACCTGCTTGACTGTCAGATGACAGACAAAATATAAATAGTAGTTATCTCCTTTTTGTTCATTTTTAACTGGTTGAATACAGTGCAATTTATGAATTTTGCTCCCTTTTCGCCAATGTTATTTGTTTTGGGGTGCCTATGATCGCATCCTTAAATATTTAATCATTGCTTAATTAATTAATTAACGACTGGGACTTTCGATCGGGACCACGCTGAGATATTCTTTTACAGTTTTAAGCATTCTACAAGTCAATTAAATCAAATATAGGCGGAAAGCAAATATATCTCAATCAATAGGGGATACCCAATAATCACCCCTACAGTTCTAAAAACAACAGAAATTTAGACTAAATAAATACACTTCCTTATTCAAAGGGGACCTTTAAATCATTACAGGAAGTGCAAAAACATAGATTCCCTTGTAACTACGTAGAAATTTGTAATGTTTTATTCTTAAATTGCACTGTCTTCTTCCCTGGCCGATGTACAAGAGGGGGAAATGGGAAAAAGGGCTCCCAATTCGCCCGTCCGCGACTTGTAGCAAGTACACCCCTTTGGCTTTTGCTTTTCCAGTTTTCAAAAGAGGAAACGACTGGCTGGACTGACTAAAGCGGCCGGCCTGTTGTCTCCATTCTTACATTTTTTATTAGACACAGGGAGGTCTAAACAACGCAAGCTCAATTCAAAGAACTGACACGCATTTTCCCGTCTTCTAGAGAGACGAAGCATCAAGCTGGACTGGCTAAAGCGGCTGGCTTGATTGACTTCAATCTTAAAAGGATTACGTTGGTGTGTGGGCGGGTTTTATGTT